>OY776280.1:33240315-33562815 GCA_963675445.1 Linnaemya vulpina
TTTTTTTAAAATCGACGTTTTGAACAATGAAATTTTCAATTGTTGCTTTTGTCACATAAAATCAATAATAAGCCCCCATACCCTAAAAAGCGATTTGTTTTGAAAAAATACTGGGAAAAATAAGACTTCAAACAAAAATTCAGCAATTTCTAAGAAAATTTTTTAAAAATCGATTTTTCGAACAAAGAGGTACGTACCTCTTATGAAATTTCCAATTTTCGCTTTTGTCACATAAAATTAAAAATAAGCCCCCATACCCTAAAAAGCGATTTGTTTCCAAAAATACTGGGAAAAACAAGACTTCAAACAAAATTTCAGCCATTTCTAAAAAAATTTTTTAAAAATCGATTTTTTGAACAAAGAGGTACCTCTTATGAAATTTCCAATTTTCGCTTTTGTCACATAAAATTCAAAATAAGCCCCCATACCCTAAAAAGCGATTTGTTTTCAAAAATACTGGGAAAAATAAGACTTCAAACAAAATTTCAGCCATTTCTAAAAAAATTTTTTAAAAATCGATTTTTTTAACAAAGAGGTACCTCTTATGAAATTTCCAATTTTCGCTTTTGTCACATAAAATTAAAAATAAGCCCCCATACCCTAAAAAGCGATTTGTTTTCAAAAATACTGGGAAAAATAAGACTTCAAGCAAAATTTCAGCCATTTCTAAAAAAATTTTTTAAAAATCGATTTTTTGAACAAAGAGGTACCTCTTATGAAATTTCCAATTTTCGCTTTTGTCACATAAAATTAAAAATAAGCCCCCATAGCCTAAAAAGCGATTTGTTTTCAAAAATACTGGGAAAAATAAGACTTCAAACAAAATTTCAGCCATTTCTAAAAAAATTTTTTTAAAATCGATTTTTTGAACAAAGAGGTACCTCTTATGAAATTTCCAACTTTCGCTTTTGTCACATAAAATTAAAAATAAGCCCCCATACCCTAAAAAGCGATTTGTTTTCAAAAATACTGGGAAAAATAAGACTTCAAACAAAATTTCAGCCATTTCTAAAAAAATTTTTTTAAAATCGATTTTTTGAACAAAGAGGTACCTCTTATGAAATTTCCAATTTTCGCTTTTGTCACATAAAAATAAAAATAAGCCCCCATATCCTAAAAAGCGATTTGTTTTCAAAAATACTGGGAAAAATAAGACTTCAAACAAAATTTCAGCCATTTCTAAAAAAATTTTTTAAAAATCGATTTTTTGAACAAAGAGGTACCTCTTATGAAATTTCCAATTTTCGCTTTTGTCACATAAAATTAAAAATTAGCCCCCATACCCTAAAAAGCGATTTGTTTTCAAAAATACTGGGAAAAATAAGACTTCAAACAAAATTTCAGCCATTTCTAAAAAAATTTTTTAAAAATCGATTTTTTGAACAAAGAGGTACCTCTTATGAAATTTCCAATTTTCGCTTTTGTCACATAAAATTAAAAATAAGCCCCCATACCCTAAAAAGCGATTTGTTTTCAAAAATACTGGGAAAAATAAGACTTCAAACAAAATTTCAGCCATTTCTAAAAAAATTTTTTTAAAATCGATTTTTTGAACAAAGAGGTACCTCTTATGAAATTTCCAACTTTCGCTTTTGTCACATAAAATTAAAAATAAGCCCCCATACCCTAAAAAGCGATTTGTTTTCAAAAATACTGGGAAAAATAAGACTTCAAACAAAATTTCAGCCATTTCTAAAAAAATTTTTTTAAAATCGATTTTTTGAACAAAGAGGTACCTCTTATGAAATTTCCAATTTTCGCTTTTGTCACATAAAAATAAAAATAAGCCCCCATATCCTAAAAAGCGATTTGTTTTCAAAAATACTGGGAAAAATAAGACTTCAAACAAAATTTCAGCCATTTCTAAAAAAATTTTTTAAAAATCGATTTTTTGAACAAAGAGGTACCTCTTATGAAATTTCCAATTTTCGCTTTTGTCACATAAAATTAAAAATTAGCCCCCATACCCTAAAAAGCGATTTGTTTTCAAAAATACTGGGAAAAATAAGACTTCAAACAAAATTTCAGCCATTTCTAAAAAAATTTTTTAAAAATCGATTTTTTGAACAAAGAGGTACCTCTTATGAAATTTCCAATTTTCGCTTTTGTCACATAAAATTAAAAATAAGCCCCCATACCCTAAAAAGCGATTTGTTTTCAAAAATACTGGGAAAAATAAGACTTGAAACAAAATTTCAGCCATTTCTAAAAAAATTTTTTAAAAATCGATTTTTTGAACAAAGAGGTACCTCTTATGAAATTTCCAATTTTCGCTTTTGTCACATAAAATTCAAAATAAGCCCCCATACCCTAAAAAGCGATTTGTTTTCAAAAATACTGGGAAAAATAAGACTTCAAACAAAATTTCAGCCATTTCTAAAAAAATTTTTTAAAAATCGATTTTTTGAACAAAGAGGTACCTCTTATGAAATTTCCAATTTTCGCTTTTGTCACATAAAATTAAAAATAAGCCCCCATACCCTAAAAAGCGATTTGTTTTCAAAAATACTGGGAAAAATAAGACTTGAAACAAAATTTCAGCCATTTCTAAAAAAATTTTTTAAAAATCGATTTTTTGAACAAAGAGGTACCTCTTATGAAATTTCCAATTTTCGCTTTTGTCACATAAAATTCAAAATAAGCCCCCATACCCTAAAAAGCGATTTGTTTTCAAAAATACTGGGAAAAATAAGACTTCAAACAAAATTTCAGCCATTTCTAAAAAAATTTTTTTAAAATCGATTTTTTGAACAAAGAGGTACCTCTTATGAAATTTCCAATTTTCGCTTTTGTCACATAAAATTAAAAATAAGCCCCCATACCCTAAAAAGCGATTTGTTTTCAAAAATACTGGGAAAAATAAGACTTCAAACAAAATTTCAGCCATTTCTAAAAAAATTTTTTTAAAATCGATTTTTTGAACAAAGAGGTACCTCTTATGAAATTTCCAATTTTCGCTTTTGTCACATAAAATTAAAAATAAGCCCCCATACCCTAAAAAGCGATTTGTTTTCAAAAATACTGGGAACGATTTGTTTTCAAAAATACTGGGAAAAATAAGACTTCAAACAAAATTTCAGCCATTTCTAAAAAAATTTTTTAAAAATCGATTTTTTGAACAAAGAGGTACCTCTTATGAAATTTCCAATTTTCGCTTTTGTCACATAAAATTAAAAATAAGCCCCCATACCCTAAAAAGCGATTTGTTTTCAAAAATACTGGGAAAAATAAGACTTCAAACAAAATTTCAGCCATTTCTAAAAAAATTTTTTAAAAATCGATTTTTTGAACAAAGTGGTACCTCTTATGAAATTTCCAATTTTCGCTTTTGTCACATAAAATTAAAAATAAGCCCCCATACCCTAAAAAGCGATTTGTTTTCAAAAATACTGGGAACGATTTGTTTTCAAAAATACTGGGAAAAATAAGACTTCAAACAAAATTTCAGCCATTTCTAAAAAAATTTTTTAAAAATCGATTTTTTGAACAAAGAGGTACCTCTTATGAAATTTCCAATTTTCGCTTTTGTCACATAAAATTAAAAATAAGCCCCCATACCCCAAAAAGCGATTTGTTTTCAAAAATACTGGGAAAAATAAGACTTCAAACAAAATTTCAGCCATTTCTAAAAAAATTTTTTAAAAATCGATTTTTTGAACAAAGAGGTACCTCTTATGAAATTTCCAATTTTCGCTTTTGTCACATAAAATTAAAAATAAGCCCCCATACCCCAAAAAGCGATTTGTTTTCAAAAATACTGGGAAAAATAAGACTTCAAACAAAATTTCAGCCATTTCTAAAAAAATTTTTTAAAAATCGATTTTTTGAACAAAGAGGTACCTCTTATGAAATTTCCAATTTTCGCTTTTGTCACATAAAATTAAAAATAAGCCCCCATACCCCAAAAAGCGATTTGTTTTCAAAAATACTGGGAAAAATAAGACTTCAAACAAAATTTCAGCCATTTCTAAAAAAATTTTTTAAAAATCGATTTTTTGAACAAAGAGGTACCTCTTATGAAATTTCCAATTTTCGCTTTTGTCACATAAAATTAAAAATAAGCCCCCATACCCCAAAAAGCGATTTGTTTTCAAAAATACTGGGAAAAATAAGACTTCAAACAAAATTTCAGCCATTTCTAAAAAAATTTTTTAAAAATCGATTTTTTGAACAAAGAGGTACCTCTTATGAAATTTCCAATTTTCGCTTTTGTCACATAAAATTAAAAATAAGCCCCCATACCCCAAAAAGCGATTTGTTTTCAAAAATACTGGGAAAAATAAGACTTCAAACAAAATTTCAGCCATTTCTAAAAAAATTTTTTAAAAATCGATTTTTTGAACAAAGAGGTACCTCTTATGAAATTTCCAATTTTCGCTTTTGTCACATAAAATTAAAAATAAGCCCCCATACCCCAAAAAGCGATTTGTTTTCAAAAATACTGGGAAAAATAAGACTTCAAACAAAATTTCAGCCATTTCTAAAAAAATTTTTTAAAAATCGATTTTTTGAACAAAGAGGTACCTCTTATGAAATTTCCAATTTTCGCTTTTGTCACATAAAATTAAAAATAAGCCCCCATACCCCAAAAAGCGATTTGTTTTCAAAAATACTGGGAAAAATAAGACTTCAAACAAAATTTCAGCCATTTCTAAAAAAATTTTTTAAAAATCGATTTTTTGAACAAAGAGGTACCTCTTATGAAATTTCCAATTTTCGCTTTTGTCACATAAAATTAAAAATAAGCCCCCATACCCCAAAAAGCGATTTGTTTTCAAAAATACTGGGAAAAATAAGACTTCAAACAAAATTTCAGCCATTTCTAAAAAAATTTTTTAAAAATCGATTTTTTGAACAAAGAGGTACCTCTTATGAAATTTCCAATTTTCGCTTTTGTCACATAAAATTAAAAATAAGCCCCCATACCCCAAAAAGCGATTTGTTTTCAAAAATACTGGGAAAAATAAGACTTCAAACAAAATTTCAGCCATTTCTAAAAAAATTTTTTAAAAATCGATTTTTTGAACAAAGAGGTACCTCTTATGAAATTTCCAATTTTCGCTTTTGTCACATAAAATTAAAAATAAGCCCCCATACCCTAAAAAGCGATTTGTTTTCAAAAATACTGGGAAAAATAAGACTTCAAACAAAATTTCAGCCATTTCTAAAAAAATTTTTTAAAAATCGATTTTTTGAACAAAGAGGTACCTCTTATGAAATTTCCAATTTTCGCTTTTGTCACATAAAATTAAAAATAAGCCCCCATACCCTAAAAAGCGATTTGTTTTCAAAAATACTGGGAAAAATAAGACTTCAAACAAAATTTCAGCCATTTCTAAAAAAATTTTTTAAAAATCGATTTTTTGAACAAAGAGGTACCTCTTATGAAATTTCCAATTTTCGCTTTTGTCACATAAAATTAAAAATAAGCCCCCATACCCCAAAAAGCGATTTGTTTTCAAAAATACTGGGAAAAATAAGACTTCAAACAAAATTTCAGCCATTTCTAAAAAAATTTTTTAAAAATCGATTTTTTGAACAAAGAGGTACCTCTTATGAAATTTCCAATTTTCGCTTTTGTCACATAAATTAAAAATAAGCCCCCATACCCCAAAAAGCGATTTGTTTTCAAAAATACTGGGAAAAATAAGACTTCAAACAAAATTTCAGCCATTTCTAAAAAAATTTTTTAAAAATCGATTTTTTGAACAAAGAGGTACCTCTTATGAAATTTCCAATTTTCGCTTTTGTCACATAAAATTAAAAATAAGCCCCCATACCCCAAAAAGCGATTTGTTTTCAAAAATACTGGGAAAAATAAGACTTCAAACAAAATTTCAGCCATTTCTAAAAAAATTTTTTAAAAATCGATTTTTTGAACAAAGAGGTACCTCTTATGAAATTTCCAATTTTCGCTTTTGTCACATAAAATTAAAAATAAGCCCCCATACCCTAAAAAGCGATTTGTTTTCAAAAATACTGGGAAAAATAAGACTTCAAACAAAATTTCAGCCATTTCTAAAAAAATTTTTTAAAAATCGATTTTTTGAACAAAGTGGTACCTCTTATGAAATTTCCAATTTTCGCTTTTGTCACATAAAATTAAAAATAAGCCCCCATACCCTAAAAAGCGATTTGTTTTCAAAAATACTGGGAACGATTTGTTTTCAAAAATACTGGGAAAAATAAGACTTCAAACAAAATTTCAGCCATTTCTAAAAAAATTTTTTTAAAATCGATTTTTTGAACAAAGAGGTACCTCTTATGAAATTTCCAATTTTCGCTTTTGTCACATAAAATTAAAAATAAGCCCCCATACCCTAAAAAGCGATTTGTTTTCAAAAATACTGGGAAAAACAAGACTTCAAACAAAATTTCAGCCATTTCTAAAAAAATTTTTTTAAAATCGATTTTTTGAACAAAGAGGTACCTCTTATGAAATTTCCAATTTTCGCTTTTGTCACATAAAATTAAAAATAAGCCCCCATACCCTAAAAAGCGATTTGTTTTCAAAAATACTGGGAAAAATAAGACTTCAAACAAAATTTCAGCCATTTCTAAAAAAATTTTTTTAAAATCGATTTTTTGAACAAAGAGGTACCTCTTATGAAATTTCCAATTTTCGCTTTTGTCACATAAAATTAAAAATAAGCCCCCATACCCAAAAAAGCGATTTGTTTTTAAAAATACTGGGAAAAATAAGGCTTCAAACAAAATTTCAGCCATTTCTAAAAAAATTTTTTAAAAATCGATTTTTTGAACAAAGAGGTACCTCTTATGAAATTTCCAATTTTCGCTTTTGTCACATAAAATTAAAAATAAGCCCCCATACCCTAAAAAGCGATTTGTTTTCAAAAATACTGGGAAAAATAAGACTTCAAACAAAATTTCAGCCATTTCTAAAAAAATTTTTTAAAAATCGATTTTTTGAACAAAGTGGTACCTCTTATGAAATTTCCAATTTTCGCTTTTGTCACATAAAATTAAAAATAAGCCCCCATACCCTAAAAAGCGATTTGTTTTCAAAAATACTGGGAAAAATAAGACTTCAAACAAAATTTCAGCCATTTCTAAAAAAATTTTTTTAAAATCGATTTTTTGAACAAAGAGGTACCTCTTATGAAATTTCCAATTTTCGCTTTTGTCACATAAAAATAAAAATAAGCCCCCATATCCTAAAAAGCGATTTGTTTTCAAAAATACTGGGAAAAATAAGACTTCAAACAAAATTTCAGCCATTTCTAAAAAAATTTTTTAAAAATCGATTTTTTGAACAAAGAGGTACCTCTTATGAAATTTCCAATTTTCGCTTTTGTCACATAAAATTAAAAATTAGCCCCCATACCCTAAAAAGCGATTTGTTTTCAAAAATACTGGGAAAAATAAGACTTCAAACAAAATTTCAGCCATTTCTAAAAAAATTTTTTAAAAATCGATTTTTTGAACAAAGAGGTACCTCTTATGAAATTTCCAATTTTCGCTTTTGTCACATAAAATTAAAAATAAGCCCCCATACCCTAAAAAGCGATTTGTTTTCAAAAATACTGGGAAAAATAAGACTTCAAACAAAATTTCAGCCATTTCTAAAAAAATTTTTTTAAAATCGATTTTTTGAACAAAGAGGTACCTCTTATGAAATTTCCAACTTTCGCTTTTGTCACATAAAATTAAAAATAAGCCCCCATACCCTAAAAAGCGATTTGTTTTCAAAAATACTGGGAAAAATAAGACTTCAAACAAAATTTCAGCCATTTCTAAAAAAATTTTTTTAAAATCGATTTTTTGAACAAAGAGGTACCTCTTATGAAATTTCCAATTTTCGCTTTTGTCACATAAAAATAAAAATAAGCCCCCATATCCTAAAAAGCGATTTGTTTTCAAAAATACTGGGAAAAATAAGACTTCAAACAAAATTTCAGCCATTTCTAAAAAAATTTTTTAAAAATCGATTTTTTGAACAAAGAGGTACCTCTTATGAAATTTCCAATTTTCGCTTTTGTCACATAAAATTAAAAATTAGCCCCCATACCCTAAAAAGCGATTTGTTTTCAAAAATACTGGGAAAAATAAGACTTCAAACAAAATTTCAGCCATTTCTAAAAAAATTTTTTAAAAATCGATTTTTTGAACAAAGAGGTACCTCTTATGAAATTTCCAATTTTCGCTTTTGTCACATAAAATTAAAAATAAGCCCCCATACCCTAAAAAGCGATTTGTTTTCAAAAATACTGGGAAAAATAAGACTTGAAACAAAATTTCAGCCATTTCTAAAAAAATTTTTTAAAAATCGATTTTTTGAACAAAGAGGTACCTCTTATGAAATTTCCAATTTTCGCTTTTGTCACATAAAATTCAAAATAAGCCCCCATACCCTAAAAAGCGATTTGTTTTCAAAAATACTGGGAAAAATAAGACTTCAAACAAAATTTCAGCCATTTCTAAAAAAATTTTTTTAAAATCGATTTTTTGAACAAAGAGGTACCTCTTATGAAATTTCCAATTTTCGCTTTTGTCACATAAAATTAAAAATAAGCCCCCATACCCTAAAAAGCGATTTGTTTTCAAAAATACTGGGAAAAATAAGACTTCAAACAAAATTTCAGCCATTTCTAAAAAAATTTTTTTAAAATCGATTTTTTGAACAAAGAGGTACCTCTTATGAAATTTCCAATTTTCGCTTTTGTCACATAAAATTAAAAATAAGCCCCCATACCCTAAAAAGCGATTTGTTTTCAAAAATACTGGGAACGATTTGTTTTCAAAAATACTGGGAAAAATAAGACTTCAAACAAAATTTCAGCCATTTCTAAAAAAATTTTTTAAAAATCGATTTTTTGAACAAAGAGGTACCTCTTATGAAATTTCCAATTTTCGCTTTTGTCACATAAAATTAAAAATAAGCCCCCATACCCTAAAAAGCGATTTGTTTTCAAAAATACTGGGAAAAATAAGACTTCAAACAAAATTTCAGCCATTTCTAAAAAAATTTTTTAAAAATCGATTTTTTGAACAAAGTGGTACCTCTTATGAAATTTCCAATTTTCGCTTTTGTCACATAAAATTAAAAATAAGCCCCCATACCCTAAAAAGCGATTTGTTTTCAAAAATACTGGGAACGATTTGTTTTCAAAAATACTGGGAAAAATAAGACTTCAAACAAAATTTCAGCCATTTCTAAAAAAATTTTTTAAAAATCGATTTTTTGAACAAAGAGGTACCTCTTATGAAATTTCCAATTTTCGCTTTTGTCACATAAAATTAAAAATAAGCCCCCATACCCCAAAAAGCGATTTGTTTTCAAAAATACTGGGAAAAATAAGACTTCAAACAAAATTTCAGCCATTTCTAAAAAAATTTTTTAAAAATCGATTTTTTGAACAAAGAGGTACCTCTTATGAAATTTCCAATTTTCGCTTTTGTCACATAAAATTAAAAATAAGCCCCCATACCCCAAAAAGCGATTTGTTTTCAAAAATACTGGGAAAAATAAGACTTCAAACAAAATTTCAGCCATTTCTAAAAAAATTTTTTAAAAATCGATTTTTTGAACAAAGAGGTACCTCTTATGAAATTTCCAATTTTCGCTTTTGTCACATAAAATTAAAAATAAGCCCCCATACCCCAAAAAGCGATTTGTTTTCAAAAATACTGGGAAAAATAAGACTTCAAACAAAATTTCAGCCATTTCTAAAAAAATTTTTTAAAAATCGATTTTTTGAACAAAGAGGTACCTCTTATGAAATTTCCAATTTTCGCTTTTGTCACATAAAATTAAAAATAAGCCCCCATACCCCAAAAAGCGATTTGTTTTCAAAAATACTGGGAAAAATAAGACTTCAAACAAAATTTCAGCCATTTCTAAAAAAATTTTTTAAAAATCGATTTTTTGAACAAAGAGGTACCTCTTATGAAATTTCCAATTTTCGCTTTTGTCACATAAAATTAAAAATAAGCCCCCATACCCCAAAAAGCGATTTGTTTTCAAAAATACTGGGAAAAATAAGACTTCAAACAAAATTTCAGCCATTTCTAAAAAAATTTTTTAAAAATCGATTTTTTGAACAAAGAGGTACCTCTTATGAAATTTCCAATTTTCGCTTTTGTCACATAAAATTAAAAATAAGCCCCCATACCCCAAAAAGCGATTTGTTTTCAAAAATACTGGGAAAAATAAGACTTCAAACAAAATTTCAGCCATTTCTAAAAAAATTTTTTAAAAATCGATTTTTTGAACAAAGAGGTACCTCTTATGAAATTTCCAATTTTCGCTTTTGTCACATAAAATTAAAAATAAGCCCCCATACCCCAAAAAGCGATTTGTTTTCAAAAATACTGGGAAAAATAAGACTTCAAACAAAATTTCAGCCATTTCTAAAAAAATTTTTTAAAAATCGATTTTTTGAACAAAGAGGTACCTCTTATGAAATTTCCAATTTTCGCTTTTGTCACATAAAATTAAAAATAAGCCCCCATACCCCAAAAAGCGATTTGTTTTCAAAAATACTGGGAAAAATAAGACTTCAAACAAAATTTCAGCCATTTCTAAAAAAATTTTTTAAAAATCGATTTTTTGAACAAAGAGGTACCTCTTATGAAATTTCCAATTTTCGCTTTTGTCACATAAAATTAAAAATAAGCCCCCATACCCCAAAAAGCGATTTGTTTTCAAAAATACTGGGAAAAATAAGACTTCAAACAAAATTTCAGCCATTTCTAAAAAAATTTTTTAAAAATCGATTTTTTGAACAAAGAGGTACCTCTTATGAAATTTCCAATTTTCGCTTTTGTCACATAAAATTAAAAATAAGCCCCCATACCCTAAAAAGCGATTTGTTTTCAAAAATACTGGGAAAAATAAGACTTCAAACAAAATTTCAGCCATTTCTAAAAAAATTTTTTAAAAATCGATTTTTTGAACAAAGAGGTACCTCTTATGAAATTTCCAATTTTCGCTTTTGTCACATAAAATTAAAAATAAGCCCCCATACCCTAAAAAGCGATTTGTTTTCAAAAATACTGGGAAAAATAAGACTTCAAACAAAATTTCAGCCATTTCTAAAAAAATTTTTTAAAAATCGATTTTTTGAACAAAGAGGTACCTCTTATGAAATTTCCAATTTTCGCTTTTGTCACATAAAATTAAAAATAAGCCCCCATACCCCAAAAAGCGATTTGTTTTCAAAAATACTGGGAAAAATAAGACTTCAAACAAAATTTCAGCCATTTCTAAAAAAATTTTTTAAAAATCGATTTTTTGAACAAAGAGGTACCTCTTATGAAATTTCCAATTTTCGCTTTTGTCACATAAATTAAAAATAAGCCCCCATACCCCAAAAAGCGATTTGTTTTCAAAAATACTGGGAAAAATAAGACTTCAAACAAAATTTCAGCCATTTCTAAAAAAATTTTTTAAAAATCGATTTTTTGAACAAAGAGGTACCTCTTATGAAATTTCCAATTTTCGCTTTTGTCACATAAAATTAAAAATAAGCCCCCATACCCCAAAAAGCGATTTGTTTTCAAAAATACTGGGAAAAATAAGACTTCAAACAAAATTTCAGCCATTTCTAAAAAAATTTTTTAAAAATCGATTTTTTGAACAAAGAGGTACCTCTTATGAAATTTCCAATTTTCGCTTTTGTCACATAAAATTAAAAATAAGCCCCCATACCCTAAAAAGCGATTTGTTTTCAAAAATACTGGGAAAAATAAGACTTCAAACAAAATTTCAGCCATTTCTAAAAAAATTTTTTAAAAATCGATTTTTTGAACAAAGTGGTACCTCTTATGAAATTTCCAATTTTCGCTTTTGTCACATAAAATTAAAAATAAGCCCCCATACCCTAAAAAGCGATTTGTTTTCAAAAATACTGGGAACGATTTGTTTTCAAAAATACTGGGAAAAATAAGACTTCAAACAAAATTTCAGCCATTTCTAAAAAAATTTTTTTAAAATCGATTTTTTGAACAAAGAGGTACCTCTTATGAAATTTCCAATTTTCGCTTTTGTCACATAAAATTAAAAATAAGCCCCCATACCCTAAAAAGCGATTTGTTTTCAAAAATACTGGGAAAAACAAGACTTCAAACAAAATTTCAGCCATTTCTAAAAAAATTTTTTTAAAATCGATTTTTTGAACAAAGAGGTACCTCTTATGAAATTTCCAATTTTCGCTTTTGTCACATAAAATTAAAAATAAGCCCCCATACCCTAAAAAGCGATTTGTTTTCAAAAATACTGGGAAAAATAAGACTTCAAACAAAATTTCAGCCATTTCTAAAAAAATTTTTTTAAAATCGATTTTTTGAACAAAGAGGTACCTCTTATGAAATTTCCAATTTTCGCTTTTGTCACATAAAATTAAAAATAAGCCCCCATACCCAAAAAAGCGATTTGTTTTTAAAAATACTGGGAAAAATAAGGCTTCAAACAAAATTTCAGCCATTTCTAAAAAAATTTTTTAAAAATCGATTTTTTGAACAAAGAGGTACCTCTTATGAAATTTCCAATTTTCGCTTTTGTCACATAAAATTAAAAATAAGCCCCCATACCCAAAAAAAGCGATTTGTTTTCAAAAATACTGGGAAAAATAAGGCTTCAAACAAAATTTCAGCCATTTCTAAAAAAATTTTTTAAAAATCGATTTTTTGAACAAAGAGGTACCTCTTATGAAATTTCCAATTTTCGCTTTTGTCACATAAAATTCAAAATAAGCCCCCATACCCTAAAAAGCGATTTGTTTTCAAAAATACTGGGAAAAATAAGACTTCAAACAAAATTTCAGCCATTTCTAAAAAAATTTTTTAAAAATCGATTTTTTGAACAAAGAGGTACCTCTTATGAAATTTCCAATTTTCGCTTTTGTCACATAAAATTAAAAATTAGCCCCCATACCCTAAAAAGCGATTTGTTTTCAAAAATACTGGGAAAAATAAGACTTCAAACAAAATTTCAGCCATTTCTAAAAAAATTTTTTAAAAATCGATTTTTTGAACAAAGAGGTACCTCTTATGAAATTTCCAATTTTCGCTTTTGTCACATAAAATTAAAAATAAGCCCCCATACCCTAAAAAGCGATTTGTTTTCAAAAATACTGGGAAAAATAAGACTTCAAACAAAATTTCAGCCATTTCTAAAAAAATTTTTTAAAAATCGATTTTTTGAACAAAGAGGTACCTCTTATGAAATTTCCAATTTTCGCTTTTGTCACATAAAATTAAAAATAAGCCCCCATACCCTAAAAAGCGATTTGTTTTCAAAAATACTGGGAAAAATAAGACTTCAAACAAAATTTCAGCCATTTCTAAAAAAATTTTTTAAAAATCGATTTTTTGAACAAAGAGGTACCTCTTATGAAATTTCCAATTTTCGCTTTTATCACATAAAATTAAAAATAAGCCCCCATACCCTAAAAAGCGATTTGTTTTCAAAAATACTGGGAAAAATTAGACTTCAAACAAAATTTCAGCCATTTCTAAAAAAATTTTTTAAAAATCGATTTTTTGAACAAAGAGGTACCTCTTATGAAATTTCCAATTTTCGCTTTTGTCACATAAAATTCAAAATAAGCCCCCATACCCTAAAAAGCGATTTGTTTTCAAAAATACTGGGAAAAATAAGACTTCAAACAAAATTTCAGCCATTTCTAAAAAAATTTTTTAAAAATCGATTTTTTGAACAAAGAGGTACCTCTTATGAAATTTCCAATTTTCGCTTTTGTCACATAAAATTCAAAATAAGCCCCCATACCCTAAAAAGCGATTTGTTTTCAAAAATACTGGGAAAAATAAGACTTCAAACAAAATTTCAGCCATTTCTAAAAAAATTTTTTAAAAATCGATTTTTTGAACAAAGAGGTACCTCTTATGAAATTTCCAATTTTCGCTTTTGTCACATAAAATTAAAAATTAGCCCCCATACCCTAAAAAGCGATTTGTTTTCAAAAATACTGGGAAAAATAAGACTTCAAACAAAATTTCAGCCATTTCTAAAAAAATTTTTTAAAAATCGATTTTTTGAACAAAGAGGTACCTCTTATGAAATTTCCAATTTTCGCTTTTGTCACATAAAATTAAAAATAAGCCCCCATACCCTAAAAAGCGATTTGTTTTCAAAAATACTGGGAAAAATAAGACTTCAAACAAAATTTCAGCCATTTCTAAAAAAATTTTTTAAAAATCGATTTTTTGAACAAAGAGGTACCTCTTATGAAATTTCCAATTTTCGCTTTTGTCACATAAAATTCAAAATAAGCCCCCATACCCTAAAAAGCGATTTGTTTTCCAAAATACTGGGAAAAATAAGACTTCAAACAAAATTTCAGCCATTTCTAAAAAAATTTTTTAAAAATCGATTTTTTGAACAAAGAGGTACCTCTTATGAAATTTCTAATTTTCGCTTTTGTCATATAAAATTAAAAATAAGCCCCCATACCCTAAAAAGCGATTTGTTTTCAAAAATACTGGGAAAAATAAGACTTCAAACAAAATTTCAGCCATTTCTAAAAAAATTTTTTAAAAATCGATTTTTTGAACAAAGAGGTACCTCTTATGAAATTTCCAATTTTCGCTTTTGTCACATAAAATTAAAAATAAGCCCCCATACCCTAAAAAGCGATTTGTTTTCAAAAATACTGGGAAAAATAAGACTTCAAACAAAATTTCAGCCATTTCTACAAAAATTTTTTAAAAATCGATTTTTTGAACAAAGAGGTACCTCTTATGAAATTTCCAATTTTCGCTTTTGTCACATAAAATTAAAAATAAGCCCCCATACCCTAAAAAGCGATTTGCTTTCAAAAATACTGGGAAAAATAAGACTTCAAACAAAATTTCAGCCATTTCTAAAAAAATTTTTTAAAAATCGATTTTTTGAACAAAGAGGTACCTCTTATGAAATTTCCAATTTTCGCTTTTGTCACATAAAATTAAAAATAAGCCCCCATACCCTAAAAAGCGATTTGTTTTCAAAAATACTGGGAAAAATAAGACTTCAAACAAAATTTCAGCCATTTCTAAAAAAATTTTTTAAAAATCGATTTTTTGAACAAAGAGGTACCTCTTATGAAATTTCCAATTTTCGCTTTTGTCACATAAAATTCAAAATAAGCCCCCATACCCTAAAAAGCGATTTGTTTTCAAAAATACTGGGAAAAATAAGACTTCAAACAAAATTTCAGCCATTTCTAAAAAAATTTTTTAAAAATCGATTTTTTGAACAAAGAGGTACCTCTTATGAAATTTCCAATTTTCGCTTTTGTCACATAAAATTCAAAATAAGCCCCCATACCCTAAAAAGCGATTTGTTTTCAAAAATACTGGGAAAAATAAGACTTCAAACAAAATTTCAGCCATTTCTAAAAAAATTTTTTAAAAATCGATTTTTTGAACAAAGAGGTACCTCTTATGAAATTTCCAATTTTCGCTTTTGTCACATAAAATTAAAAATAAGCCCCCATACCCTAAAAAGCGATTTGTTTTCAAAAATACTGGGAAAAATAAGACTTCAAACAAAATTCAGCCATTTCTAAAAAAATTTTTTAAAAATCGATTTTTTGAACAAAGAGGTACCTCTTATGAAATTTCCAATTTTCGCTTTTGTCACATAAAATTCAAAATAAGCCCCCATACCCTAAAAAGCGATTTGTTTTCAAAAATACTGGGAAAAATAAGACTTCAAACAAAATTTCAGCCATTTCTAAAAAAATTTTTTAAAAATCGATTTTTTGAACAAAGAGGTACCTCTTATGAAATTTCCAATTTTCGCTTTTGTCACATAAAATTAAAAATAAGCCCCCATACCCTAAAAAGCGATTTGTTTTCAAAAATACTGGGAAAAATAAGACTTCAAACAAAATTTCAGCCATTTCTAAAAAAATTTTTTAAAAATCGATTTTTTGAACAAAGAGGTACCTCTTATGAAATTTCCAATTTTCGCTTTTGTCACATAAAATTCAAAATAAGCCCCCATACCCTAAAAAGCGATTTGTTTTCAAAAATACTGGGAAAAATAAGACTTCAAACAAAATTTCAGCCATTTCTAAAAAAATTTTTTAAAAATCGATTTTTTGAACAAAGAGGTACCCCTTATGAAATTTCCAATTTTCGCTTTTGTCACATAAAATTAAAAATAAGCCCCCATACCCCAAAAAGCGATTTGTTTTCAAAAATACTGGGAAAAATAAGACTTCAAACAAAATTTCAGCCATTTCTAAAAAAATTTTTTAAAAATCGATTTTTTGAACAAAGAGGTACCTCTTATGAAATTTCCAATTTTCGCTTTTGTCACATAAAATTCAAAATAAGCCCCCATACCCTAAAAAGCGATTTGTTTTCAAAAATACTGGGAAAAATAAGACTTCAAACAAAATTTCAGCCATTTCTAAAAAAATTTTTTAAAAATCGATTTTTTGAACAAAGAGGTACCTCTTATGAAATTTCCAATTTTCGCTTTTGTCACATAAAATTAAAAATAAGCCCCCATACCCTAAAAAGCGATTTGTTTTCAAAAATACTGGGAAAAATAAGACTTCAAACAAAATTTCAGCCATTTCAAAAAAAATTTTTTAAAAATCGATTTTTTTAACAAAGAGGTACCTCTTATGAAATTTCCAATTTTCGCTTTTGTCACATAAAATTAAAAATAAGCCCCCATACCCTAAAAAGCGATTTGTTTTCAAAAATACTGGGAAAAATAAGACTTCAAACAAAATTTCAGCCATTTCTAAAAAAATTTTTTAAAAATCGATTTTTTGAACAAAGAGGTACCTCTTATGAAATTTCCAATTTTCGCTTTTGTCACATAAAATTCAAAATAAGCCCCCATACCCTAAAAAGCGATTTGTTTTCAAAAATACTGGGAAAAATAAGACTTCAAACAAAATTTCAGCCATTTCTAAAAAAATTTTTTAAAAATCGATTTTTTGAACAAAGAGGTACCTCTTATGAAATTTCCAATTTTCGCTTTTGTCACATAAAATTAAAAATAAGCCCCCATACCCTAAAAAGCGATTTGTTTTCAAAAATACTGGGAAAAATAAGACTTCAAACAAAATTTCAGCCATTTCTAAAAAAATTTTTTAAAAATCGATTTTTTGAACAAAGAGGTACCTCTTATGAAATTTCCAATTTTCGCTTTTGTCACATAAAATTCAAAATAAGCCCCCATACCCTAAAAAGCGATTTGTTTTCAAAAATACTGGGAAAAATAAGACTTCAAACAAAATTTCAGCCATTTCTAAAAAAATTTTTTAAAAATCGATTTTTTGAACAAAGAGGTACCCCTTATGAAATTTCCAATTTTCGCTTTTGTCACATAAAATTAAAAATAAGCCCCCATACCCCAAAAAGCGATTTGTTTTCAAAAATACTGGGAAAAATAAGACTTCAAACAAAATTTCAGCCATTTCTAAAAAAATTTTTTAAAAATCGATTTTTTGAACAAAGAGGTACCTCTTATGAAATTTCCAATTTTCGCTTTTGTCACATAAAATTAAAAATAAGCCCCCATACCCTAAAAAGCGATTTGTTTTCAAAAATACTGGGAAAAATAAGACTTCAAACAAAATTTCAGCCATTTCTAAAAAAATTTTTTAAAAATCGATTTTTTGAACAAAGAGGTACCTCTTATGAAATTTCCAATTTTCGCTTTTGTCACATAAAATTAAAAATAAGCCCCCATACCCTAAAAAGCGATTTGTTTTCAAAAATACTGGGAAAAATAAGACTTCAAACAAAATTTCAGCCATTTCTAAAAAAATTTTTTAAAAATCGATTTTTTTAACAAAGAGGTACCTCTTATGAAATTTCCAATTTTCGCTTTTGTCACATAAAATTAAAAATAAGCCCCCATACCCTAAAAAGCGATTTGTTTTCAAAAATACTGGGAAAAATAAGACTTCAAACAAAATTTCAGCCATTTCTAAAAAAATTTTTTAAAAATCGATTTTTTGAACAAAGAGGTACCTCTTATGAAATTTCCAATTTTCGCTTTTGTCACATAAAATTCAAAATAAGCCCCCATACCCTAAAAAGCGATTTGTTTTCAAAAATACTGGGAAAAATAAGACTTCAAACAAAATTTCAGCCATTTCTAAAAAAATTTTTTAAAAATCGATTTTTTGAACAAAGAGGTACCTCTTATGAAATTTCTAATTTTCGCTTTTGTCATATAAAATTAAAAATAAGCCCCCATACCCTAAAAAGCGATTTGTTTTCAAAAATACTGGGAAAAATTAGACTTCAAACAAAATTTCAGCCATTTCTAAAAAAATTTTTTAAAAATCGATTTTTTGAACAAAGAGGTACCTCTTATGAAATTTCCAATTTTCGCTTTTGTCACATAAAATTCAAAATAAGCCCCCATACCCTAAAAAGCGATTTGTTTTCAAAAATACTGGGAAAAATAAGACTTCAAACAAAATTTCAGCCATTTCTAAAAAAATTTTTTAAAAATCGATTTTTTGAACAAAGAGGTACCTCTTATGAAATTTCCAATTTTCGCTTTTGTCACATAAAATTAAAAATAAGCCCCCATACCCTAAAAAGCGATTTGTTTTCAAAAATACTGGGAAAAATAAGACTTCAAACAAAATTTCAGCCATTTCTAAAAAAATTTTTTAAAAATCGATTTTTTGAACAAAGAGGTACGTACCTCTTATGAAATTTCCAATTTTCGCTTTTGTCACATAAAATTAAAAATAAGCCCCCATACCCTAAAAAGCGATTTGTTTTCAAAAATACTGGGAAAAATAAGACTTCAAACAAAATTTCAGCCATTTCTAAAAAAATTTTTTAAAAATCGATTTTTTGAACAAAGAGGTACCTCTTATGAAATTTCCAATTTTCGCTTTTGTCACATAAAATTAAAAATAAGCCCCCATACCCTAAAAAGCGATTTGTTTTCAAAAATACTGGGAAAAATAAGACTTCAAACAAAATTTCAGCCATTTCTAAAAAAATTTTTTAAAAATCGATTTTTTGAACAAAGAGGTACCTCTTATGAAATTTCCAATTTTCGCTTTTGTCACATAAAATTAAAAATAAGCCCCCATACCCTAAAAAGCGATTTGTTTTCAAAAATACTGGGAAAAATAAGACTTCAAACAAAATTTCAGCCATTTCTAAAAAAATTTTTTAAAAATCGATTTTTTGAACAAAGAGGTACCTCTTATGAAATTTCCAATTTTCGCTTTTGTCACATAAAATTAAAAATAAGCCCCCATACCCTAAAAAGCGATTTGTTTTCAAAAATACTGGGAAAAATAAGACTTCAAACAAAATTTCAGCCATTTCTAAAAAAATTTTTTAAAAATCGATTTTTTGAACAAAGAGGTACCTCTTATGAAATTTCCAATTTTCGCTTTTGTCACATAAAATTAAAAATAAGCCCCCATACCCTAAAAAGCGATTTGTTTTCAAAAATACTGGGAAAAATAAGACTTCAAACAAAATTTCAGCCATTTCTAAAAAAATTTTTTAAAAATCGATTTTTTGAACAAAGAGGTACGTACCTCTTATGAAATTTCCAATTTTCGCTTTTGTCACATAAAATTAAAAATAAGCCCCCATACCCTAAAAAGCGATTTGTTTTCAAAAATACTGGGAAAAATAAGACTTCAAACAAAATTTCAGCCATTTCTAAAAAAATTTTTTAAAAATCGATTTTTTGAACAAAGAGGTACCTCTTATGAAATTTCCAATTTTCGCTTTTGTCACATAAAATTAAAAATAAGCCCCCATACCCTAAAAAGCGATTTGTTTTCAAAAATACTGGGAAAAATAAGACTTCAAACAAAATTTCAGCCATTTCTAAAAAAATTTTTTAAAAATCGATTTTTTGAACAAAGAGGTACCTCTTATGAAATTTCCAATTTTCGCTTTTGTCACATAAAATTAAAAATAAGCCCCCATACCCTAAAAAGCGATTTGTTTTCAAAAATACTGGGAAAAATAAGACTTCAAACAAAATTTCAGCCATTTCTAAAAAATTTTTTTAAAAATCGATTTTTTGAACAAAGAGGTACCTCTTATGAAATTTCCAATTTTCGCCCCATACCCTAAAAAGCGATTTGTTTTCAAAAATACTGGGAAAAATAAGACTTCAAACAAAATTTCAGCCATTTCTAAAAAAATTTTTTAAAAATCGATTTTTTGAACAAAGAGGTACCTCTTATGAAATTTCCAATTTTCGCTTTTGTCACATAAAATTAAAAATAAGCCCCCATACCCTAAAAAGCGATTTGTTTTCAAAAATACTGGGAAAAATAAGACTTCAAACAAAATTTCAGCCATTTCTAAAAAAATTTTTTAAAAATCGATTTTTTGAACAAAGAGGTACCTCTTATGAAATTTCCAATTTTCGCTTTTGTCACATAAAATTAAAAATAAGCCCCCATACCCTAAAAAGCGATTTGTTTTCAAAAATACTGGGAAAAATAAGACTTCAAACAAAATTTCAGCCATTTCTAAAAAAATTTTTTAAAAATCGATTTTTTGAACAAAGAGGTACCTCTTATGAAATTTCCAATTTTCGCTTTTGTCACATAAAATTAAAAATAAGCCCCCATACCCTAAAAAGCGATTTGTTTTCAAAAATACTGGGAAAAATAAGACTTCAAACAAAATTTCAGCCATTTCTAAAAAAATTTTTTAAAAATCGATTTTTTGAACAAAGAGGTACCTCTTATGAAATTTCCAATTTTCGCTTTTGTCACATAAAATTAAAAATAAGCCCCCATACCCTAAAAAGCGATTTGTTTTCAAAAATACTGGGAAAAATAAGACTTCAAACAAAATTTCAGCCATTTCTAAAAAAAATTTTTTAAAAATCGATTTTTTGAACAAAGAGGTACCTCTTATGAAATTTCCAATTTTCGCTTTTGTCACATAAAATTAAAAATAAGCCCCCATACCCTAAAAAGCGATTTGTTTTCAAATATACTGGGAAAAATAAGACTTCAAACAAAATTTCAGCCATTTCTAAAAAAATTTTTTAAAAATCGATTTTTTGAACAAAGAGGTACCTCTTATGAAATTTCCAATTTTCGCTTTTGTCACATAAAATTAAAAATAAGCCCCCATACCCTAAAAAGCGATTTGTTTTCAAAAATACTGGGAAAAATAAGACTTCAAACAAAATTTCAGCCATTTCTAAAAAAATTTTTTAAAAATCGATTTTTTGAACAAAGAGGTACCTCTTATGAAATTTCCAATTTTCGCTTTTGTCACATAAAATTAAAAATAAGCCCCCATATCCTAAAAAGCGATTTGTTTTCAAAAATACTGGGAAAAATAAGACTTCAAACAAAATTTCAGCCATTTCTAAAAAAATTTTTTAAAAATCGATTTTTTGAACAAAGAGGTACCTCTTATGAAATTTCTAATTTTCGCTTTTGTCACATAAAATTAAAAATAAGCCCCCATACCCTAAAAAGCGATTTGTTTTCAAAAATACTGGGAAAAATAAGACTTCAAACAAAATTTCAGCCATTTCTAAAAAAATTTTTTAAAAATCGATTTTTTGAACAAAGAGGTACCTCTTATGAAATTTCTAATTTTCGCTTTTGTCACATAAAATTAAAAATAAGCCCCATACCCTAAAAAGCGATTTGTTTTCAAAAATACTGGGAAAAATAAGACTTCAAACAAAATTTCAGCCATTTCTAAAAAAATTTTTTAAAAATCGATTTTTTGAACAAAGAGGTACCTCTTATGAAATTTCCAATTTTCGCTTTTGTCACATAAAATTAAAAATAAGCCCCCATACCCTAAAAAGCGATTTGTTTTCAAAAATACTGGGAAAAATAAGACTTCAAACAAAATTTCAGCCATTTCTAAAAAAATTTTTTAAAAATCGATTTTTTGAACAAAGAGGTACCTCTTATGAAATTTCCAATTTTCGCTTTTGTCACATAAAATTAAAAATAAGCCCCCATACCCTAAAAAGCGATTTGTTTTCAAAAATACTGGGAAAAATAAGACTTCAAACAAAATTTCAGCCATTTCTAAAAAAATTTTTTAAAATCGATTTTTTGAACAAAGAGGTACCTCTTATGAAATTTCCAATTTTCGCTTTTGTCACATAAAATTAAAAATAAGCCGCCATACCCTAAAAAGCGATTTGTTTTCAAAAATACTGGGAAAAATAAGACTTCAAACAAAATTTCAGCCATTTCTAAAAAAATTTTTTTAAAAAATCGATTTTTTGAACTAAGAGGTACCTCTTATGAAATTTCCAATTTTCGCTTTTGTCACATTAAATTAAAAATAAGCCCCCATACCCTAAAAAGCGATTTGTTTTCAAAAATACTGGGAAAAATAAGACTTCAAACAAAATTTCAGCCATTTCTAAAAAAATTTTTTTAAAATCGATTTTTTGAACAAAGAGGTACCTCTTATGAAATTTCCAATTTTCGCTTTTGTCACATAAAATTAAAAATAAGCCCCCATACCCTAAAAAGCGATTTGTTTTCAAAAATACTGGGAAAAATAAGACTTCAAACAAAATTTCAGCCATTTCAAAAAAAATGTTTTAAAAATCGATTTTTTGAACAAAGAGGTACCTCTTATGAAATTTCCAATTTTCGCTTTTGTCACATAAAATTAAAAATAAGCCCCCATACCCTAAAAAGCGATTTGTTTTCAAAAATACTGGGAAAAATAAGACTTCAAACAAAATTTCAGCCATTTCTAAAAAAATTGTTTAAAAATCGATTTTTTGAACAAAGAGGTACCTCTTATGAAATTTCCAATTTTCGCTTTTGTCACATAAAATTAAAAATAAGCCCCCATACCCTAAAAAGCGATTTGTTTTCAAAAATACTGGGAAAAATAAGACTTCAAACAAAATTTCAGCCATTTCTAAAAAAATTTTTTTAAAATCGATTTTTTGAACAAAGAGCCTCTTATGAAATTTCCAATTTTCGCTTTTGTTGTGTAAAAATAAGCAAAAACAATATGCGTATTGACCGCATGTGTAGGTTTTATTTTGCATGTACATGGATGGCAGATGTGTCGTCATGACTTTTGTACAATTTTTGAACACCCACATAAGGTGAAAAATATCGCAACACCAGGCACCCAGAAATTTTAGCATGCTGTTTTTAATATTTTTCCAAAATTAATAATTGAGTCAGCCTGTGGAAAATGAAATCATACTTTGGGGCTTTCTTAGAATTACAATTTATTTGAACCCCTAAGATATGCATCACTTTACTTGCAGGTTCAATATGCAAGTTATCTACTTTAATTTTTCTCTGTAAAACCACGCCTGCTGTAGTTTCTGGGTGCCTGGTGTTTGTTGGTTTTACAAAACACACCAAATCGTGCACTTCGCTGATGCATGACTGTGTGTGATTGATGATGGCTTGAATTTGTTCGGTACTAATTTACATGAATTATGTGAGTGAGGACGTATTTTCATATCTTTCAAGTTTAAAGCGATATAAATAAAATCTTAAAGGTCCCACAAAAACATTTCGTTCTAATTTATCACCCTAGTTATTTCTTGCCCAATCAGTGGAGAATATACAAATGCTTCAAATTCTAAAACAAAAAATTTGAAGAAACGAAATTTATTTATAAATATTTAAAATACCAACTGTTCATTTACTTTTTCAATGAGTTTGTTAATGATGAGTTTATTAATGTTTTTTTTATTATTAAAATATTTCATATATAAAACTTTATTTTTACATATTTTAAATAAACCAATTAATTGCATTTATTGAAAGTTTCTTATTTCAACATCAGTGTCCCCCTTCTGAAGTACGAATATTAAATCGAAATTAAAAGTCATTATAGTTTTTAGTAGGCTAAACCAGTATTAAAACATGAAAGAGCCCATCCTAACGCCCATCCCTGTAACGTCGTGTTAATTTTAACCGCAAAGCTGGTTGTTGTGTTATTCTATTTTCCATGCAAATTTTTTTATTTTCAAGATTTTTACTTTGAAAAATCAAAAAGTAGGGCGCCTCTACCAAGAAAATTTTTGATAACTTGATTTTTTTTTTAATATTACATTTTACTTTGTATTTTTACTTTTTTTTCAAAAACACATAATTTCATATAAAATCATTCTGAAAGAATATTCTGAAAGAATATGTGTATGTATGCAGATGTGGTGGGTGTATGCATTTTCCTAATTATATCAAATGCTTTGGACTTGGTAAAACCAAATGGTTTTAAGTTGGTTTTGACAAAATGATTTTGCATGCTTAAACCAGGTAACCATGTCAGTCTGAAAAAAACACTATAAGATAATGGAATAAAACTGAAAATACTTACTTTTTAAAACTATTTTTTATATATTCCTTTGCTTTAAAAAAAACAACCATCCGACTACTTGTTTAAATTATTTTTGTGTAAATTTTTTTACTTAATTTTCCATATTTATTTCAATATATTTTTTTTTTTTTTGGTTTTTTCATAAATTATTTAATGAAACTAATTTATTTAAATAAGTATAATTACACCTAATTCATTTAGTTGGTTTCTTGTTTATTTTTTTAGAATTCATTTATTTCTCATTTAATTACGTCTCTGATTTTTTATATTTTTTGTTTGTTTTAAATATATAATTTGAATTCGTTTCATTCAAAACATTTTCATTTATGTTAATCTTGGGTATTGAATACAAGATTTTTATTTTATTTACGAAGATAGTAGTAATAACCATAACAATTAATTTAACTAATAATTTAAGGTGTTTACTTTAAGTATTCTAAATTTTTGTGTTTTTTTTTTGGATTTCTTTCTTTTTGAAATGGATCTTCATATAGAGTTTGGTTTCTATTTAAAATCTTATTCGGTATTATGTAAAGATGTGAGTCGAAATGTTTATAGAGGTGAATTAAGTTCAAAATAGAAAAATAAATCGGTTAAGTTTTTATATGAAAAATTGTACATGCCAAAAAATTATTGTGTTTTGAGAGAGAAAAAAAACTTTAACTTGAATTATAGGAGACCCAACATTCAGTCTCTTGCAAAGGCCATTGCAAATTCTGGATGTTTAGAATAGAAAATGCGAAACTGCAATACTATTACAACTGAAGGGAAATAAAAATCAGATAAACATGTCTACATTTCTAGAAAAGTGTGAAACAATTCAACAATCTAAGTTCTCCGATTTGTCGAAACTTTATTTTTGATTGATTTCAAAGTTGAAAATATTTAAAAGCAAATATATATATTTTCCTGAATGTTCAAAGTTCCCAAAGTACTAGCAACTCCGTACCGCACTATTCCAGTCTGTAAATAGATTTAATTCCAGCGCAAGGTAGGGGTGTTTCCGCATGTTGCTCTGCTAGAAAACAACTTGTGCCTGCAACTTGAGATATTCAAGTCCCTCTATGTCATCAGTTTAGATGACACAGAATATGTTAACGAAAGTCACGTTCGACACCATGAAAATGGCCATATACAATATATTTCTAGTAGTCTTGTTTGTTGTCTTTTGACACATCAGTATTTTGTAAAAATTAACAACTGGAATTATTGATGACTATCAGAAGTAAAATGTGACAGGCCTCATTCACATGTTATAATATATTATGCTTATAAACTATTTATAAGACGAATTCTATATTGAAAATTCTAAACACGAAAGTTGTATAGAAAACTTGTCTTATAAGCAGCTTATAAGCTTGTATTTCAAGTTAAAGTTTTATTAATTATAGGAAATGTGCTTAAGGTTTTTCGAAAGTAGAATTGAGTGTGTTGTTGTCGTTTACATTATTTTTATATCTATATTTTTTAAAAATCTAATTTTAGCAAATGTAGGCACCCTAATTTTTAAAGCTTTTTGCAAAACACTTTTCATTAATAATATTTTACTCATTAATTCATATTTAAATAATAAATAACAACTTTTATTTTCTGGTTTAAAATATATGTACATGTTTTCACTAATTAAATAAATTTTATTAATGAGGTTTTCATTTGATTGAAATTCAACTCAATTGTCTTAAATTTTATTAATTTAATTTTACTTGCTTCCTTAATTAACTTTTCGTTAGTTTGTTGATTTGCTTCTTTATATATTTGAGATTAATTTCAGAGTTATTAACAGTGGTTTTAGTTTAAGATTTTAGTTTTATCAATTTAGTTGTTATTCAATTGTATATGTGTGTTTTGCTTATGTATACAATATTAGAAAGTATTATTAACTTTTTCAATTTTAATAGTTTTGAATTATTTTTGTTTTTGTTATTAAAACGTACAACTCTATATAAATTGGTCTTTGTTGTCATTTGGTTTTTAAATCATTTTTATATAATTTTTAAAATGTAAAAAATCTATGAAATACTATACAAATGTGTTAAAAAGTTAACTAGTTTTCTTGTCTTTTCTTCAATATTTTCTTTTTCATTTCTTTTTAGTCTGCATAATGGGATGATGGTAGGCTTGGGAACTAAAACTGTTTTTTTGTTAAAAAGTTGAAATAAGCATTTAATTAATAGTTTTTAATGTGGCCGGGATTTCCAACCAACAAAAAATAAGTTGTAGAATAAATAAAGGTTAAAAAAACTTGATGTAGTTTCTATTATTTTCGTAATTGAATCAATTAAGTCCAGTATTGTGTGCTTCTGACACAAGTCTGATGTGGCTACTTTCTCTATTTGTCAACTCAATTTATCTTGGGTCTCATATGCTTCATGCAATTAGCAATTACTTGCCATCAATTAGATTTTTAAATTGTTTCTTTGGCCGAAGAAATAATTGCTTCAATTATTTCTTTCAATTAGCAATTAGATGAGTACCAAAAAGTTTTAGCCCTCGCTATCACTCTTATCAAATATATTTATTTTTTAGGTGAAAATTCTGTTTCGGTTTTCTTGGTTCCGGGGGGGGGGGTCATTATTACAACTTCATGTTAGTTAAGAGCAGGTTTCGTCTATTAAAGTCTTTAATCAACCAGTTCGGATAAACGTTGTAATAAATACGAATTTGTAAACGTCCTACCCCACTTTAAGCTGATATTAAGTTGTGAAAATGGCGCCAAAAAAATATTTTTATTCACTACGATTTTAATATATATTCTTATTTTTCAATAACCTGCACAGTAAAGGGCCGTCTAACAACACGATCTTCCGGATGTAGCATTCAACAACGTGTGCAATTAATAAGATTGTTTTAGCAAAATGGGTATTCTCTTCGGTACGCCATAATTCTCCTACCGAGAGGACTATTCACAATGTGATGGATGAATCCGAGTCCACTGGTTCAGTATATGAAAGATGTGCCGTAAGCTTTGCCGCTGTTCATGAGAGTGTGCAGCAGAGCCAGACGACATTGACCAGGCCATTAGCACCAACGGCGAACGCTACAGGTCGATGATTACCAATTTCTTTTCGACTCCATTTGATGATCTGGACAGCAACGACATGTAGTTTCAATAGGACGGAACTACGAGCGATTTGAGGGTATAAACATTTCAAGAGGAGTTGATGTGAACTGGTCACCGAGATCGTGCAAATTGGCCCGGTTAGACTCTATCTCTAAAGTTGCCTTAATGCCAACGTTCAAATTTAGCCTGACATGGGTTACTTACTATCAATAAAATTATACACTTCGAATGTGCGCTCCACCCCGAGAAGACTGATTGACAGTAGAATAGTTTTATAAACCATAATCGCTTTAAGCCAATTTATCTTTCAAACCAATAAAATTTTTTGGTAATAACGCACACACGTTTTGTTTTATTTGAATCCAAAGTTAGGAGGCTTTTAATTTTATATATTATGTACGCCGCAATACATAATATATCTGATATAAAAATTTTTTATAATTGAGAGCACACAGACATCAAAAGACCAAAAATATATTGCCAATTCTCGACTGTTATACCAGACATACTGTTTTTTTCACACCCTTGACGTTTAGGATTTTTTAAATTATTGAAAATAAAAAAGACTCTAAAATTAAATGCATACAGTACTCGCTGGGTATCGGAGACTTTCCATTATCACCACGGACCAGTTATTGCGGCAGTTTAAAACGTTTTAGTCTAAAAAAAAAAAAACGATACCGTTGATTTGGTCTGTTCGCGTTTTCCTTCGCGTTTCCTTCGATTTTTTTAATATTTCTTTTTTTTATAATACCTTCTTACAACATCTTTTGTCATCATCAAGATTAAAAATAAAATTTATCCGGCCATACTTAAGTTTAAAAATATTTGACTTTAGACCATCAATTCCAAAGTTTGTTACAGTCATGAATAGACAGTATATTACTAAACTCGTTAAGTTTATTTTCATATTAACTTTGAACGCTTTCCGAAAAAGACAAAAAAAAAAAAATTATAATAATAATAATAATAATTAGTAGATTTGTTTGAGTTTGGAGTTTATTTTGTATTAATATTTATATAAAATAACCCCAAAACTCAAACAAATCTATGGATTATTAAAAGAAAAAAGGTTAAAAAATTAGACGAAAGAATTATAACAATTAGAATAATAATAATAAAATTATAATACATAAACAAAAAACTATTTGTATAATTTGATGCAAAGTTTATGAATTATGTAGTCAGGGACCGCAACGGTTATAACCTTTTCCGAATCACTTTTTAACTATTAATTCCAGAGTTTTATTTTTCGCTTGGAAAAAATAAAAGCTGTTTTCTGAATTTTAATAAATAAAAGTTGTTTCTTGATTTTTATTTGTTGCTCCGGAAATCATTTTTGTTTAAATTTTTCGCTTAGAAACTAGCCGCCATATTCATAACATTTAAAAGGAGTTTGAAATGCGATTTTTTTCTTAATATTATATTTCAAATTCATTTTAGTTTTTTTTTGTTGTGAATATGGGGGTAACTTCGTTTCTGTTTCTTATTTATTATTTATTTATTTATTTAAGTTTTTTGCTTAGAAAACAAATCATAAGAAAACACTAAAAAATTTATTTCACTACGTATTATGGTAATTAATCAGAAAATAACAATTATTGCTTGATTTTTATTTCTCAATCAGAAAATAAAAATAATGTCTTAAATTTAAAATTTTTAAAATTAATCTTAAATTAATCTTAAAGATATTATTTTTATTTTCAGATCAGTAAATAAAAGTCCAGCAATAATTATTATTTTCTGATGGAAAAATAAATGCCAAGAAAAGATTTTTATATTCTGAGATATATATATATATATATATATATATATATATATATACAAAACTCAAAAGACAACTTTTATTATCTGAGGAATACATAAAGCTTGGACAAACAAACTTAACATTAAAAAACAAATAAAAATTAATGCATCTAAGTGATTACCTTGAGGTCTTGTGGAACATGTTTTTTAGTTTCACTTTGAACAATAATCGTTATTTCCGGTCCCTGGTTGTAGTAGTTGTCTATCCTTTTTTTTAAATTTATGTTAGTCCTCCAATAAAGTGTTATAAATACTAGTCATGAAACCCAAAGAGTGTTGAATTTTATTTTTATCGGTTTTGATTTTTTGTATAATTTTTCAATACAAATATAAAGCTGTTTCTATATATTGTGTTGTTACTTTATTCTGGAATAAATTCTTTTAAAGCTTTACATTGTTGTTGTGTTGTTCGTTTTAAGATTTTTTTTTCTTTGAAAACATTTTATCTGTGTTTGGAGACAAACAGTCTTTATTGATTAAGTTTAGTTTCCTTATTTTATTTTATTTTGAGTGATGACATGAGTTCTGATGTATCCTTGCAAGATACTTATTTCACTTGGTTTGGACAGAAAAAAAAATTTATAAAAAGATATGGGCAAATTGTGTATGTGAATTGAAATGTGGTATTATTTTCGAATATTAAAATTGTTGGTCCTCGAAATCAATAAATATTTGTGTAAATCAAAAGAGAGCATTTAAATGAAAATCTGTAGTATAGAATATTGTTTTATCCTGCCAGTAGTTCAATACTAAAATCTTAGCTTTTTATTAACAAAAATTACAACAACAACAAAAAAAAATTAAAATTATTGTTAGCAAATATTGAAGAGCATGTTGAGAAAAAGAAACCTACGAATTAAATAACGAAGAAACGGGACCCGAACCCAAGCAACACTTTCAACACCGTGCAACAACTCTATAAAGCGGAGTCGCTCACTTGTTTCTTAATTTCTAACCAATTGATAGCCGGCTTCATTGGCCTTATCCTCTAAGCAGTTCCAGTTTAACTCTTTCGTCGGTTTTTTAGCCGATATTCTAATTGTTCTTTGGTTTGTTCAGACGGAGTTAATATTATGTGTCTATTTCGATTTATGCCAAGAGGATATTTCTGTAACATTTACTTTTTGTTGCTTAAGCTTTTTTAGTTCTAAAAAACAATACTAAACGAATTCGAATTTAAAACACACCAGAAGAATATTAAGATAATGCGGTACCCGTTTCGTCCAAAGTATATTTCGTTCCCCTAAAAGGCAAAACTGCCCATGTCATATTTTTATTAATATAACAGTAGATGGAAACAACAAGTTGAAAAGCAAATTATTCCAGTAAAATATTCATAAATAAAATCTCGATTTTCGTTCGCAATAGATTTTTAATAAAATAAAACGTAGAATTTGTAGAAAGTTCGATGTAGAGTTATTTGACAGTTACAGCATTTTGAGTTTTAAGGGAGATTTATAATCTTTGAAGATGTTTTGTTTTAATAAAAAACTAAATTTTATGGAGATTTCAATACTTTTATAATTTTTATAATTTTTATAATCTAAACAGTGGTCCAAAGCTCTATCTTGATTGTGAGTCACAACTTATAGCGTTTTCTCTTCTGAAAAAACACGTAACATCTTTTCACTTCTTCTTCATGAAGTGACAATTTGAAGGAGTTCTTCAAACAGAAATCATTTTTCGTAGCTGATGTTGATTTAATATCTAGTAAATTCTTAGTTTTTACAGACAGTACGTTGACATGTTCTATTAAAAAGTGTTATAAATGTTGCATTATTGTTTAGAAAAGAAATTAATATTAATGTTAAATTTTTTGTGCAACTTTATTGCACATTTCTTTGTGTCAGTGTTTGACATATTCAACCAAGCAGAGGTATACAATCGGGCAGCACTTTAAGATTATTGAAACCTTTTACAAAAATGGTTGTTCGAATCAAAATGCATTTGGTTAATTTTGAGATTTTTTGGGTCAGTATAATCGAACCAAATGTGTCCACAATCGGGAGAATTGGAATCGAATTTTAGTAAACCGGGTCTATTAGTGAAATGAAAAAAAAAATTGTCCATGCTCACCCATTTTGTTCGCCATAAAATATTGTGAGATGAGTGAACTTCTTGGTGGCAAAAATTAAGGATGTGGACCAGGATGATATGTGGTTCTAACAGGATAATGCCACTTGCCACACAGCCAATGAAACAATGGCTCTTTTGCGTGAAAAATTCAATGGCCGTGATATCTCATGTCTTGGCACTGTGGGATACTTCAAAGAAAATGGGTACACCAATAAGCCAAAACCGACTCAAGAGCTAAGGGGACTTCAACTGTGTGTCAGAGTTATTGTAAATATAGACCGTCGTATAGAGGTATGCCAACGAAGCCGTTTCGATAATTTGCCTGATATACTGTTACACACATAATCGTCACAGATCCTCCTATAATAATAAAAAGTATTAAAATCATCCTTTGAAAAGTCATGGATTATGAGTGGATCATCTTTTACTTACATATTTTGATGTGAAGAATTTTTGGTTGGCTTTAGACTTGACTCATGATCAGGATCATATGATTTAGGATAGCAGGGATAGATCCAATTGTTTAGTTTTGTGTAAAAGTAGACTTTTCCGATGTACTACATGAAGTTGTAACAGTGTATTGTGAAATATGCATTTTAAAAGCATTATTCACAAAAAATATTTCATGCTTATAAGCTAATTATAAGCTGCTTATAAGCCTAAAATATTATTGGAGAATAACGTCTTAAACATTTTATCTGATTATAATATACTTGCATTGACAAGGTTGGGGTTTTTTGTATTGACTTGATATTGTCGCTGTAGATTTTTCTGTTCTATTTTCTATTTTAACATATTCTTATTTATATATGTAGAAGTATGTGTTTGTATATGTGTATGTATGCCTGTGCTTTATATAATTTTTTGGATTATTATTTCAATGAGCAGTAGTTGGATTTGAATTCTATTTATCAAATTGCAAAAGATTCTACGTCTTCGATGAGTTTTTATTTGTAATTTTTTTATTCTCTTTTTTTTGTTTGTTAATTCCACTACTAGTAGTATTTCAGTATATTCTATTATTTTATTTATTACTCTATTTATGCCTGTGGCATGTGTGTATTTTGTTTCCTAGCAGCTCTGTACATTATTGTAGATTTTTGTATTGCAACTCAATATCTGAAATAATATTAAATGTGGGTTTGTTAAAATTTTCATTGAAATATTTAATATATAATTATATTTATTATTCATTTCATAACGATTATTTACAGCGCTTGTTTTTATTGTTTTTCAAGATATTTTTTAGTTGTATTATTCGTATTATTAATTACGCTTTTATATTAAGAGAAGCTTTGACTTGCCTTAATTCTTATTTGTTTTATTTATGATTTGACATGACATACTTTTTACTCACTAGTTTTGTAGTTATTTTGTAGTTATTTTAATTGCAAGTCTTTTATCTTATATATTGTAACTAAGTCATAACTATATGTATAACTAGTTGTTCATAATAACTTCATATTAAATTCCTGTAATTAACAAAGTTTAATATTAAAATCTGTTGAAACGAAAACTGGGAAACTGACACGAAATGACAACCAAAACTTTTAAAAACTCAGGTGTTTGTTATTCTTTTTAGCTGTTGTCGAAAACGAAGCAATAAATATTTAAGCAAATTTATTTGTAAACGCATAAATTTAAATGTCATTGTATTTTAAATCATTAACATTCGCACAAATTATATGTGCATTTTGCTACTGCTGAAGAGATATAAACATGGTGTAAATTTGTATCTTTCCAATATTATATTTGAAATTTGTTTAATTTGGTTAAAATTAAATTTTATGATTTATGTGTTAGACCTCTTACAGAGTTGGTCGATTTTGCGATTCGTGGTAAGCCTCTAATACAAACTGGTAGACAAAAAGTAGAGGCAATCAATTTTATAAAAACTTCCCTGCGGGAAATCTTTTATATATTTTAATATTTTTCTTTAGAGTGCATTTTACAAAGTTTAATATTATTAGCATTTCAGTTTGAGAAGTAATTTAAATTTTTTAATAAATTGTTACTACAATTTACACCATATTTATTGTTGTAATAAAAAATTATTAAGCAGCCATAAATAACAATTTAAAAAACGTGTTAACTTTTCGCTTTTAGGTTTTTTTGTTGTCTATGAAAAACTTGATACAATAAACATGTAGGCAACAGGATCGAAATTAAAATGAAATTTTAGGCGACTGCAACTGCCGCAATTGATTTTGTTTTATTAATATTTTTATAGGCTAATTGTTCTAATTTAGTTAAAATCTCAGAAAGACATGACGATAAACATTCCTTGGCACAAAGGAAGTCAACATCAGTTTCATTCAACTTACACAGCAGAGCAGAACAGCTGTTTTCGAAAGTCGCCACACCCTCATTTTCAGTGCTCATGTGTATATTGTGTCTATCACCACTGTTTAGGTGGCTCAGTTAAATGTGATAACAGTTTGTTTTAATTGAACTGCTGGGTAGATTCCATTGCTGTGAATTGAGTTTGGAATACTTTTTAAATTAGAAATTTTGTTTAAAGATTTTTACTATATTGTTGCTTACATGGTTGTTGCATTATGCTGCTCATATTGCATTTTTAGTTCTTATATAAATTCTCTCTAGGGAATGCAGTATTTATTTAAAAATTAATTTTAAACAAAACTTCGTACAGCCTCGTATGCATGTTTTTTAGTCAAATCGTATTCAGCACATTCACACGAGATAATTTACATTTATCTTAATTATTTATTTCTACTTGTTTTTATTTATTTATAACTGTTTTTGCAATGCAACTATTAAGTATAAAGATATTCATTTTGTTTGTACAATATTCTTTTCTTTAATTTTTATAGTTTTTTTTTATTAATTTCTAGGCGGTTTCAACGGAAATAACATATTTACACCGTATAGTTGGGATTAGGGAAAGTACTTCTACTTTTATTCTAAATTCCTATTAATATGTTTGTTTGTTTTTGTTGTTTAGTTTTTCTTTTAACGTTCTACTTAAGACTAAAGATTAAAATTTTATTTGTTTAACTTTTTATATGTTTTGAATTTGGTTTTTGTTGTAGTTATAATCTTGTTGTTTCTGTTCGAACTATTTCGAAAATGCTCTATTACAATTGGCCAATTTCGAAATAGTACTATTTGAGTTGCTGGTTGAGTTACAGACACGTTGACGTTTTCTGGTGAATTTATTGTTGGTTGTTGAGGTATTTGACGATGCAGCCGATACCGATGTGGGCACCGACGCAGATGCCGTCATATATGAGGTGTTGATGGTGGCGTCAGTTGTCAAGGTGCTGGAGGGTGAGAATGAAAACGATTGCGGTAAGGCGGTATTATAATTAGATAAGGACGATGAGGTCGATGAAGTTGCCATTACATTAGCTGTACTTTGGTGCTTCAGTTGCTGGAGCAGATGGTGTGATGAATTCGTCGTAGTGGTGGTAGTGACATCTGTCTGTGATTCTGGTGTATTGGCATTCAGTTCGGCATCTTCGGCTATAACCGTTTCAATTATACGCAACGATTCTGGCAGGGCACATTGCGGATGCATGGCATACGGGACGCTGTAATTTCTCATGAATTTTTCTTTATGATGCCAGTGTTGTTGTTGTTGCAGAAATGGTTGCTGTTGCGTAAAGTGCAGCTGCTGTAGTTGCTGGTAGTCATGGCTGTTGCCTGTTGTTGTCGCTGACGCTGAAATACTTTTTGTCATCGTGGCGGGTTTTGTAAACGCATTATTGTATTTGTTAGCGGAGTGGCTCATTGTGAACATTTCAATGTCCACTATGGCCGCAGCTGAGGATCTACGGTAAATGTTGCTTGTCTTGTTGCTGATGGTTTCGGTATCATATTTACTACTGGTGGTTGTTGTCGTGGTACTGCTGTTAGCAATGGCGGCTGTGCTTACGATGTTGATGGAGGAGCGGTTATCTTCTATTATTCAGCTGCCATACTTATTGGAAGATGTGTAATTATTAACTGCATTAGATCCGTTAGATGACATTAGATGAGTGTCAGGCACTAAATGTGGTGTTCTACTTGAAATAGGTGGCAATATAGGACTTGTTGGCCAATGGTATGTAGTAGCAGCAACATTATTGGATGAGGGAACACTTCTATGCAAAAAGCAGTTTGGTCTTGATTTCGTTTCATTTGCAATTCGGCAATTAACGCATACAAAGGCAAAAACGCACATACACACGTACATATATGTCAATTGATATTACATATAAACACACACACACACACAATGTACATATTCGCACACAACGACAAGTGTTTAAAGGATAAAAACAGAATTTTGAGAAAAAAAAAAGGAAACAGAAGAAAAGAAAAAGTTGGTTTTAGTTAATATACAAATACAAATTTCGTCTGGTCTGGTTATAAACACTGACTTTAAGCATGATATTCGAATAAAAAAGATTTACATGAGAGATGAATTTGAGCGAAACGATATAAGAAACAGTAGAGTAGGAAGAAGAATTATGAAGACGAAGAGATCAGTTTTAATTTGTTCTTTGATGATAATTTAAATCGGGCGTTTAAGCAACAGTCAGTTGTAAGTGTTGCCAATGTATTTTCTTAATCTTGTGATGAGGTGTTTTTATGTCCTTAATTTTTAATTTTATATTGACGTTACATACACGCATTTGTAGTTGGTAAAAGGGGTTTTTTAGTTGACATCATAACTTTTAGGCTTTCGGAGGAGTGCCAAATCTAACACTAAAATAATATTATTTTTATAAATTTTTATTGATTTGGACATTAATTCAATGAATGACTTCAATAAAATTGAAGCAACGTCACATTTTGTTAGATTAACGAAACAACTTTCGTTAAAATTAGTTTTTAGAAAACTTTGCCACATCAATTATATAAGTTCGTTGATGTTACAAACTAATTTCATTGATACAACTTCACAATTTCATTGACACAAAGAAGTAGTTGCATCAATTTGATAATTTCTTTGATACAATGAAATTAATTCATTAATAAAATCAAATAATGTCATTGATTTAGCGCACTAAAATTTAGTGAGACTTTTTTGTTTATTGTATGTTCAAGCATTTCAAACAACTCTTCCGCTTAAATATTAAATTTCAAAAGCTTTAGAGTTACCAAGCAGACTTTGATATTCTTAGAAATCACAACAAACAATTAGGAATTTATCCCTGATTTAATGAAGCATTAGCGTTAATGCAATGAAATAATTTCATTGTTTGAAATAATCATACAAAACTGTTTCTGGTTTGAATTTGTTGCACAGTGTAATTTATGGGACATGTGAGCAGGTACGATAGTTAACAACAAGCAAGTAAAACTGTGTTACACTTTTCTCTACACTGAATGGCTGGGTGTTGAATTGTTTACAAAAAAATTGATTTGGCCGTGATTTTTGCAGCAAACAGATTCGAGTAATTCGCTTGTTAAGGACGTGCGGGTGTTAATTTTGTAATAACTAATTTCTCAATTACCAAAATTCGAAAGTGAAAAAAATGTGTTGAAAGTTTGCGAAAATATAAAGAACCAATAAAAAGGATTCAATAGATTGGCAGCACCACCGTTTCACAATTTCACTTTTGCTGATATATTTTGACTTGATTTCCGCCATTGAAGATAATTCTTTTGGGTGCCATGTAATATTTTTAAGGATTCAGTGGTTTAGGGGAATATTTTTATTGTCTTTGTTAATGTCTGGATTTAATTTTTGTTACTTATAGTGTTTTCTTTTCTGGAAAATATGTAACATATTTTTACTTCATTTACAAGAAATGAAATTTTTGAGGAGGTTTTACTTCTTAATCAATTATTTTTATTCAAATGATAGCATGATATGATTATTTATAAAAAAGTGTAAAAAATGTTGCACTCTTTTTTTTTGAAAAGAAATCAACATTAATTTTGCCTTGAGGCCCAAATTATTAACAACTTTTTTTTCGGAATAACGATACAAATTGGAAATAAATTTTCAGCTTTTAATTATCAACTTGTTTGGAGTCAACAAGTACAAAACAATACAGTCCATGAATCCTTAAAAACGTGTAAAGGATTTGAACAAAAGGTCTGGTAGGGCAAACATTTAAGACTTATTTTCACATGTGAAAACGAAAACGAAACCGAAAATTACAACGAAAAGCGAAAATGTTGTTTGCAAATAATTTCCAAAAGTGGATTTTGTTGTTTTAGCTTTTGTTCCTTTTCAGTTAATTTGTTGCTATATTTGCATTAAAGTGTCGTGGTGGTGGTAGAGGTGGCATGGTATTTGTTATTGTTGTAGCTGGTGGTATTATCGGTGGTGATGATTGCGGTGGAATGGATTTTTTGAAAGGAGGTATCAATGGCATGGTTTCAGAAGGATAATGATAATGTTTGATATGGGTTTGATGATGTGCTTGATAGCGAGTTTGTGTTTGATTTAGATATTGATGTTGCTGCTGAATTTGTTGATTTTTTGATGTTGCAGATGTTGAGGTTGTTGTTGTTGTTGTTGTTGTTGTATATTTTGGTTTAAAAGGATTAAATACCAACCTTGAGTGTGGGAATTGCATTGATGGTGTATTGAACAAGGGCGTTGGCGTATGTGGCGGCTGCAAGGCTTGCGCTGCCGTATCTGGATGTAAAAAGTTTTTTCGTTGTTCCACCCGTTCTTGATGTTGAGTCAGACAGCGTGTTATTATATCAGGCAGGCTTTCCATATGATCCTGTTTAATTTGAATTTGTTGGCAAAGTGACAGTGAAAAAAAGAGCAAAATTAATATCAAATTGATTGGGAATTTTTTAAAAAAATTCTATACAAATCAAATAACAGAAATTAATAAAAAAATATTATTTTTGTACTTGTAGAGCTTGTAATTTATCTTCTAAATTTGTTAAGCGCTCCTCTATGGCATCTTGTCTACTTGACATGTCCGATATTATTTCGTACACTGTATTTTGCGTCTGGAAATTTAAGAAAACAAATGTTTTATGAGCAACCTGAAGCGTGCGGTTTGATATTGTGATTCGAACATGTGACGTTTGTCGTCGCATTAATAGAACTTGTTGCCTCAAAGATGTAAATATATTGAGATAATTTTACATTTTGCATCATCATCCTGAAAAGTATTGAGTACTTAACACTTTGTATTGGAACTTAAGAGAAGAGAAGAGAAAAGTTGGTAAGAGCCAGCAGTCAAATTCTTCTTCTGAGTACTTTCCTTACCCGTACACCAGACGCAGAAGTAGTTTATTTTTCTAAGTAGTTTTTATATTTTAATACATTCTTACGTTTTACTTTTTATTTTCTTATTTATTCGTTACAAAGCAAAACTCATTTTATCTTCCGTCTACCAGCCGATTCAAACACACAAAGATTTTAATGTTTATGAATAAAAATTGGCATATATAAGATTTTGAAAAATGTAAAAAGCTTTTTATTAATCGTATGCTCAAAAATTGATTTCATATTGTGTATTTCTACATAAAAATACCTTTCAAACCGTATATAAATTTACAATATTGTTGGAGGATAACACACACAAAAGAGTACCACAAAATATGTGACTTATTTATATATGAGATTATTTGTGACAATTTCGCATATTCGCACGTGAATGGTCAAAAAGTTTGTGGTTTTTCGCCAATTAAATTTCAGAAAGTGTGACAAAATCGGTTTCGTACAAATTTCATTGAAAGCTGAAGAGGACACTTGAAAAAAGATATCCATATTTTTGTTAAGAAGTGTGAGTGTATTGCGACTTTAAAGAAAGTGCTTTCATGTTCAAATTATTTATTTTTAAGATTGTATTTCTTGTTAAAGTATCTCATACATATTCACACCTTTTCAACAGCAAATTCGTGTGCATGAGTTTTTAAAATACATGTTCAATGCATGGGGCTTGTTAATCTTACCTTGGCCATATCAGTTATCGTATTGGCATTATCCATCAATTTACGTTGATCCATTTTAACTTTTCGTAACCTAATTTTTGTTTTTTTTTTGGTTTATGGGTTACGATTTTCAAGATTTTTGAATTTTTTTTTTTTTTTTGGTAAAGGAAAATAATAAAAAATAAAGAAGAAGAAGCCATAATGAATAATAAAATAATGTTCATGTATTTCGGGGTTTTTGTTGTTGTTGTTGTTAATAGTTACTATTATTGTAATTCGATGGTATTTTATTAATTTATTAATTTATTGCATATTTTATTTGTTTATTTTTTTCCCTTCGTTTTGTTATTATTTTTATATATATTTTGAAGCAGTTCGAGGAATAGTTTTTTCTTTGTTTGCTAATAGAAGGGGAGTAGCAGTCGGCTGTACTGCAAAAATATTTGGTATTGAATTAAAAAAATAAATGTGTTCTTTTACCGCAACTCCTTTTCCATGATTTCCATGAGCAAATGAAGGAACACGTTACCAGAAATAACTTGCAGAAAAAAAAAATTATGGCATAAATTAAGAACACAAAGAAATTTGGTCTGAATAACATTTTCAAAACCAATTTCTCTTTATTAACAGTGACAAAGTAATTTAATTATTTATTCGAAGTTAAAAAAATGCCTCAATTAATTAAAGAAATTGATAAACGATATCAATCGCATGATATTAAAAAAATATATATAAGATTAAGATCGTTTCTATATAGACATCGATCGTGAAGTAGATCTTTCTGGAAGAGCTGTTAATTTGGTGATATATTTTTATCTCTGTTAAGCTAAACCTATTAAAATTGTAAAAATGTGTATTTTTTTCTTTCGATATGCGACAAACAATGTTGCCAAGTTAGCAGGAATTAATGAAATCTACTGTTAAAATTTAACTGAAAAAGCAATAAAAAGCCAAACTGAAACGCTTATAGGATTCGTTAGGAGATATAAAATGTGTTTTTTATGTGACACATATTTCTTTTATATATTTTATATTATATTATTTTATAGAATTTTTTATGTACAAAATTTACTATCTGACCCATGATGACACTCGCCTTTAATCTCTCGCATAGTTAAATTTCAAACAAAAAGAAATTGTAAAATGTTGTTGGTGTTTTGAAAGAAATTATGCGATAGAACGATATCGGGTGACATCGTGGAACAGGCATGTATTTTCACGAATATTTATTTGTTTTGAATCAACAAATAAATTTATATTTAACTGCCACGCATCGTTCTGTAGTTCACTCGAAATTTGATCGTGCAAGAGAAATATTTCGAACAGCGTTATCGCTTGTGTGAATTACACGATTTAGGTTAAAATTAAGAGTATTCCAATTCTAGAAAAACCATAAAAAAATAATCAATAATTTGTTTTTCTTAATCGATCGATTTTCATTCAGTAGTTGTTTCCTCAAAAATGCATCGATTTTTATGTTGTCAAAAAGCTCGAGGCATAAAAGAATATTTGCCAAGACAAACTAAAGCTTAAGTAATCACGCCCGATTTTCCAAGTGACTTATAGAACGGCGGCAATTGTATAGAATTTTATATTTGGTTTTTTGTATTTTATATAGTTTATAAATTTATAAGTTGTTATTAAATATATATAGTTTTTCTTTTTGCAATGAAAGTATTCACAAAAATGTACTAACTGTTGTATCGGTGGCACATGCTTTTTAGCCCATGAAATTCAAAAATCGTGTACGATTTCATGAACTTTGAAAATGTTGCCCCACACAACCGCATAAAACAGTGAATTGCTTTCATTTCTTGGCAACTTTTCTTTTGCATTCTATTAAAAATCAACAATATTTCTACTGTTATGGGCTATTAAGTGGTATTATTTGTTAATTGATTCGTTAATGTTTTTAATAAATGCTGTTTAACTTTTTTTTTTTAAATTATATAAAGCTTAAGTTGTTATGCAAAGTCTAATAATAATAGTAATAATAATAATGTAAAAGGAATATGTTTGTTCTAATTAGGAAATAATATTTTGTTAAAAATATTTGTTTATTATATTGAAAAATACTTAGCGATGGAAATTTTTAATTTCGTCGTTAAGATTGCAGAAAATCGTATCTCAAAATAAGCCTAAAATAACACAATAGTCCCTCTCTCTCTCTCTCTCTCTATCTCCCTCTCTCTCTATCTCCCTCTCTCTCTTTGTACCTGTTTTGATCACAATATCTAAGAAATGAAAACCTCCACCATTTAGTTTATCTTTATTAAAACCAATAATAATAAAATTTTTTCGTAAAAGCAAAAAAAAAGAAAGAAAAAATCGAATGGTAGGGTTTCTGCAATCTTAACTGTAACGAAATTGTTATTGGAAACTAATATTCAAAGTGAAAATTGGAGTTTACATTCAATTGTGTAAGTCCACCACTTGTTCTGTTCTTTTGTCAGATGCCTAACAGGACGTCTCCTACAATCCACTGGCTAATCCCTACACCCGCTGATTTCATTGAAAATGCGTTTGAACTGTACGTTTGAAGCAGGGATTTTATATGTTCGGGTATGATCTTAAGTATACGAGTATGTACGTGCTGTAGATGGAATATTTTGAGATACGAATTTCTAAAAAATTAACGACATGTCTTTTGATATATTAAAACAAAGCAAATGCATGTTTTTTTTCTTGTTGTTAAACTTGTTAATTGAGTTGGATGAAAAAAAAGTAACATTTTGCAATTTTGGCTTTACAACCTAATTACAGGCTAGTAAAACGAGTTGTTAGTTGTTGTTGTTGTTTTCTTTTTTAAGTTTTTAGTAGTTGTTTGGTTAGTAACAGATATTTGGGCACAACTTAGGCACAACTGTTGCTGTAGTTTGTTGGCTTGTGTGTATTTTGGAACAGATATTTCAAGGAATGTGTTCATTTAAATTTTGTATGGAATTCATTGTTGTATTTCGCATTCTTCTTAGGAGTCCATCATGCAAATAAGAAGTGCTTAAACTGGAGAAATAGATTCAGAACAATAGTTTCTGGCAGCGCATGTTAAATGGTCTGGGCCCTCACAAGTACTTGCAATGTAAATAAATAATAGTTTGATGCGAATAAAAGAGGTATAAAACTTCAAGTTGACAACACTGTTTTAACTATCGGCCATTTTGACAGCTGTCAAGCGATTTATGTTTAGTTTGGCTTGGCTAAACAACGATTAAAAATTGTGAAAATTTACTTTGAAAATCATGGTTGTTTGCAGAATACGGATCGCTCGAACTTTGTATGGCGATGAAGTTCACTTTTGTTGGAATAAAGACTTTTGTTGGAAAAAGAAAGCGTCATATTTGGATTGATGATTATTTTCAAGTGCATCTTCGCAACATCCAGAAGAACAGACTGTTTGCTGATGCTGGTCGGAATGTTACATCCAATAGTGGACACTATAGAACCATTATTAATGACGGTTTGCGTTCATCAACAGCCAGTGCAACATGTGCAATAGCGCGTGCCACAATTGAGTTAGTGAAATATCCAAGAATCGGCTAAACGAAACGCCTGATCACTTTGAGCAGAATATACGGTTGGAGCGCAGCTATTTTACTTTCCACTTGGCCGGAGAATAATGAAGGAAGTAATAAAGCCCGCCACGCGACATCACTTCGACATGAAGCAGCTGTTACAAGCACAACAACTGAAACCCTGTCGTGCATCACCGCTTCATCCTCAAAAAAGCATTTCTTCTGTAGGGTCCCTCTACGAATAAACCCTGGTCAAAAAGGGCCAAGCCTACTGCGTTTTAGTTTCTTACACGAATCCCCCCCGTTACTCTGTTATTTCCAGCAAATCGAAGTCAAAAATTTGTGTAGTCCTCTCCCCCGATCAGCACCACAACGAGGTGTGGGATTCACCCAAGTTGTTTGTCGTACCACCGGGGTGGTATATCATAACCAACAGTTGATTGTCAAGGACTTGGAACCTCTTTGGATAACAGAGTTCCGAATAATCTGGCGAAGAGGGCAGTTCTGATTTGAGTGTTGTGCGAGAACTACTATTTTTGTAGGCTCCCTCCCCCATCCTGCTAGCGACGCTTCGACGTAGAATGAATCAACCGGCTTCACAGTGAGAGAATCTTCTTCAACTTAAGCGAAACTAAGAATTTCATAGAGTTTATAAAAAGGGGCCCGAGAAGTTTCTAGGCCACACTGTCCTTCCGAGATTGGTGCTTAGTGAATACTGCTGCAGTTGCAATACTGAGTAAAATAGCATTGCGCAACTCCTCTGCTTCTATTAAGAGCAGAGTTTTCTTCAGATTCTGATCCCTTGAGGCGCTGCCAACATGACCCATCTTCTTCTAAAGCACACTTTGTACTACTCTACAATTTCAAAATATTTCCGCCACCGCTTATTCCCCATTTTTTTTCTTCTTCTTGTACAGAAATCACGAAAAAATAATTTTTTGGACCCAAGTGAACTGCACTCTTCCTGTTCTTGCCGGGATCAGTTTGCTAAGCCAACTCATCAGCAAATGGATTATTCATTGTGCTACTCACAACTTTATCTCAGTAACTGATTATACTTCTGCACTTCTGGTTAAGTCTAATCATATATTATTTTCTGATCATATTTATTTGATTTGATCATATATTATTTTGCTGCCAAGGACGTTTTAATTTCCAGCAAAATGGTATTCTGGGATATTTTCCATGAATGTTGGTGCCTAAAAAGCATTCTTTTCGAGAAAAATTTAAAGAAGTTTTCATAGAGATCTTTTACTTTTCAGCAAGTAAAAATGACACAAAATAGCCAGGGACGCATTAACTTTATGCCCATCTCAGCTAAATACGTACTCATAAGGGGCCCAGTGAGTACAACAACTGCACTAGAGTTCGAAGAAACTCGTTGAAAACACGTCCGCAACAAACGTGATATTTCTTTCGCGTATAAAAAAGCAGTAAATTTCACTTAATGATATTTTCAAATATACTAACGCATCTGCTTAAAAGGCAGCATTCGATTTGGAATACATTTTCCACGAAGAAAATATAAAAAATCAGTATTAAAATTCAATCGACTAATTTATGTTGCAAAAATGATTCGGTGAAGTTTTCAATAATCGTTGTCGGATGAAAATGTTGCGCTACGCGAACGTAGCACAAGCATGTTTATGTTTGGAATAGGTGTTGAGGGTGTGCCAGAGCTGTTAATAGTGCTGGTATCGGAAACGGAAACATATAATGCAACTAATTTGCTACTGTTGTGGTGCTGCAATCAACCGTGATGTTAATCTATTGATTTGTTTGCTGATGGTTTCTTAAGAGCACGCGAGCGTAATAATATGAAGTGTTCTACAAGGCTTAAGCAGGACTGTTAAACAAAGAAAGGATGATTGCTGCTGTATCAAGCCAGTGGTTGGATAAATACACACATACACACGTACAACAGATAGTAAATATACAAACACATGCATGCTAGGAAATCAGCCCAACAGTTGGACTGGAAATATTTTGTGCTGGATGAATGTTTCATCTTGCAGATATGCAAGTCCAATATTTATTCTTCTTTGTTTGCTTCGTACGAGCAAACATATACGTGTTTGTCTATTTGGTTTTCTTATTGTCGTTGTTCTAGATACGAACGAGCACTAGTAGATGCAAGACAGCAGTTAGTTTCCTGTTTTCCCTAAAGGTTTCCGCTAAAGAATAGTTTGTTATTGAAACATCGAATAGCTGCTGATTTCCCTGGCCTTTCTCTCTAACACAAATACTGAATCGATTTGCTATTTAAAAATATATCTGAATGCTACTCTTCACTGCCTATTAGAGATTTCCTTTTGAAGTGTTAGTGTTGTTGGTTTTCTTTGATTTTTTTTTTTTGTTTGTTTTATTTAGTTACAAGAGAATATAAGTTTTTTTGTTCGTTTTAGTTGGTGTTGTTGCTTGTTTAGAATTTCGTTTTGTTTCAATACTCACGCATAAATTGCTAGAAGGAACTTTCTTTGGTGGGTTCTTACACGTCCGGGATTAACCCGTTTTACTAGTCTTGTATGTTTGTAAATGAGCCAAGTTTCACGAAGAACATTCGCCGCAGCATTTTTCAGCTAAAAAAAGTATATATTTTGGTTGTTGTTTTTGTTTTCGTTTTTGTTTTTGTTTTGGTATGTTTTGTATTTTTATTTTTTTTAATTATATAGAAGAAGAAAAGGAATAATACATTTACGTGTTAGCGCTTTTATGTTTTATATTCATAAGCGAACAAAACGAAATATTCGTTATAAATAATAAAAAAAAAGAAAAAATGTTTATAAGAGTGCAAAGAAAATTAAATTAGAACTATTGGGGTGTTTTAGAAATGTATCGATTATTGAAAAGTGTTTTTTTTCTTGTTTGTTACATGGAAATGTTGACACTGTTTGAAAGTAGGCGAATGTGGCGTAGCAAGCTGTTATAGTAACTTCATATTTCAAGGTAAATGAAACAGATGCATACATGTCGTCACCTCAATTCGAAAAGGCCACAACTGAAAACATTTTTGATTAGCGTTTATCTTTGTGGATTTCATTATAAAGCGTTTCTTTTTTAGTTTCACGCCAAAAAAATCAAAAAAAAAAAAAAATCTGCGATTTATTCAATTTGTCCCTGTTCGAAAATCAGATCTGTACATTTTGAGGTGATAGGAAGATTTGTTTACTGGTTCTGAGAGCCCGTCGCTATGAACTCACTAAAGAGTTCGTTCTAATGAACCTAGACTAACTGCAAATTGGAACCTATTCGGACCAATAGATTTTGAGAAATCTCCAAATAATTTTAAACGTCTTCTCCTACCGATTTCACAAGCTATTTAGCTCTTAGCGTTAAAAAACTATCAAGTATTTGCAAATCGAAGCAAAATCACTCAATCCGCGTTCGTGAGATATTGTAAAAGAAATATTTCGACAAAAAAATTTGTTTTTAAAACCTCCGAAATTTATTTATTTTATCAGTTAGTGCTCTCGCTTTTTTCTTTACAGGAATCGTTCCTAAAAAACTTCAATATTTTATTCTTGGTCGAACATTCGAAGGATTTCACACTTTTATTAGAATATTCAAAAGAACACATAATTAAATATTCAAACAGCTTTCAAGTTCTCATATTAAAAACTCACATATTAATTTAATATTTTTAAACACAACAAGAAACCAGACTATTAAAAAGAAAAACTGAAATATTTAACATCAACTAAAGAATTGGGGCGTATTAATGCAATACTAACTTCATACTAACTATGATATCTCTTTCCTTTCAGAATTATTTCACGATAATAATTTACAAAATTATGCCGAAGAGCCAGAGGAAGTTTTTTAATCGAAAGAAATACCAACTGAGAGTTTTTTAGTTATATTTTTTTTCTAAACTTTTAATAAAGAGCTGCAAGACACCTTCCAGTTCTCATACAGAAGCATTCTATTTCCCTAAATTATTAATTGCATTTATTCAAAGGCTTTGAATTATTTTTGAGATCAGATGGGAGCGAGATTTCACGGTCGTATATGCGGACCTTCTAAAACTATTTTTAATTTGAAGCATTCGCTTACGTAAAGCAGCCTATTGTTAATATATAATTTGAAAATGATAAAATTGTGCAGTCTAAAACTCTATTTTAAAGAGTGGCAACATTTCAGGTTAGAAAGTCAATGGGATCAATCGTACAATGCGGTCATGCTGGTCATTGAATACAATTAAATTTATCACTTAAAAAATTACGAAATAAAAATTATAAACTGAATCAACAAAACAAGTTTAAAAAGGCCAATAAAAGTTAAAAGAAAAACTGGACTCTTATCATTTATTTTCAGCTACAAGTGTTTTGCCCCACTGACTCACACAGTTTTTTTTTTGCAAGATTTCAATTCTTTTTATTATTTCCATCCAGCCTTGCGTACATTTTAAATCCAATTAATAATGGCCCTCATCTCAATAAATCCTTTTAATCACTACCATTTGTCTGCCATTATCTCAGCACAGTGTCAACATTTTTGCTTAGATTTTATAAAAAATCCTCAGTCATTATACAAATTCGAATAAACCAAACAATTAGTTTTCGAAATTAAGAGAAAAAATAAATACGAAAAACGCAAGGACCACAATCCAATATGCAGCACAAGAAAAAAGCAACAGTTGAAGGCAAAAATTAACATGCAGCGACAGAGAATAATTGACGGAATTAAACGTGATGGCAAATAATAATAGAATAAAAATAACAAATAAAATAAATAGTTGTTAATACTCGGTTAAATGTAATTGAAACCCAAACATCTACAACTACAGGTAACGTAACTACAGCATTCATTCGATTAAGGCCACTCACTGTACGCTTACAAAATGCAAAACGCCATACAGCAGTTTCTGTTGCAGCTACAATTTACAGTTAAAATAACACGACTACTATAATTAAAAATAAATAACATTTCATTCAATTGAATCAAATTGTTATTTACTACATTAAAATGTGTTGCTTTCTTATTTTTAAATTAACTGTCCACTTTCAATTGTATTCACTGTAGTGCAGGCAAGTGTCGAGTGGTTTCGTTCGGTTTAGTTAAACGTTTGAATTACTAAGTAGGTGAACGATGCGATTGCAAGCAATTAAATTAAACTGAATACATTTTAATAGTGTTATTAAATATTCTTGGGAGAAGAAGTATTAAAAAAGTATTACAATATATACACACACGCACACACATACAAACACAGTCAAGTGAAATGAAAATAGAAAAGAAACTAAAAAAGGAAAAGGTAAAAGTTACAGTCAAGTTGGAAGTACATAAAAAGTGAAATAATTTGAAATAAAAATAAAAATAAAAATAAAGAAGAAGAAGAGTTTCGACACAAACAAACGACAAACGATATAAATACCCTTTTTGTTAACTGGGTGTCCATCATAAAATTGTGCACATGCTTTTCCGCTCTGGTCAATTCTAATTTTCTTGACACAACCGCCACTAGAAGAGCCGTACAACCGGCACCCTGCAATGAAAATATATTTTTTTTAAAGAGAAAAAAGAAGGGTGACAATTTTTAGTTTGTAAAAATTTTATAATTATTTATACAAATAAAGTAGTTTTTGTTTTTGTTTCAAGTCTGAAATTTGGTTGTCTGTTGGGTCGGTGGATCAGTCAAAAGTTTTGTTGTTCACTGTTACCATTTATAATGCGTATCATAGAAAAAGTAATGCTGTACAACAACATCACAGCGACCGATTAGGATTAGAAAAAACTTTATGGGCGTATTAATAATTTATATTTGGCTGTCAGTTGCTAAGCTCCTTTAAACCTTTTTAGATATGAAGTACACGTGTAAAGATTAAATGATTCAGATGATTACAATGATAAGAATCATTTTTGTGTATGAGATGGTTGTTGATATATTCAAGAAATAAATTGAACAAATTCGGCCAAGTTATTAAATTTAGCAAAAGTTGTCTAAAATTTTTTTTCGTAAAAGTATAGAAGATCCTCTGACTGAATTTCCTTCGAATCGAAAGCAAATCATGTCTTTGTCCTTTTGACATGGCATTACGCAAATAGTGAAAGCATTAATCAAGGAAAGTGTTCCACTGGCATATTAAATAATGAAAAGTTGTACGAAAGAAATTTTGTAAATTGTGAAGATCTTCCTAAATTTTGTAGTCCCAAATATTCGCCTTAAAATAACACAAGAAAAGTTTTGAAATATGATATGGCGATTTCGGAAAGGTTATTATATTTTGAATACAACACAAATTTGGGAAAAAAAGTTTTTGAGTTTCTAAAACGAATGAAAGAGAGCCAGCCGCTGGCCGAATTTCATCCAAATCGAAAGGGATTGTGTTTAACTTCTTGTCGATTTGACACGACACTACCCTCATTTCTAAAAAATACTCTTTATGACACTATAAAATGTCGCCAAATTTTCCATATTTGCAAATATCTCGCGATACCTGCAGTACATTAACGTTTCTGTAACAATTTTATAGCACCCCTCGTATGAGGGAATGAGCACAAGTATTATGCATCTGGCATATGTATCTGGCAAAGATGACATTACGGTTAACTGGTTGCATGTATTTTTGTTGAATATGGTCAGCCATGTGGAGGTGTATGAGTGTGTGTGTGTGTGTGTGTCTGTGTGTGTATGTGTGTACCTGTATGCATGTTTGATATCATTAAATTTTAATGTGCCTGATTATGTCTGTTAAAGAATAAACTTAAATGTATTAACACTTTCTGCTCTATTTAATGCAATAATATTGCATTGTATTGGTGTATTATGAATGTGTGCGTGTATGTGTGGGTGTTGTTTTGTTTGCTCAGAATATAATGAAGAGCTAATTACAGTAGTTTAGCAATTGTTTAGTGAGTTGGAAATGTCTTAAAACGAAACTATAATAGAGAACATCAAAAAGCCAATAAATGCCAGTTATTATTGCGAATGGGCCGCTATCAAATTATCTGATTTGATGGCAAAACAGTTAAAGAATTTAATTTAAAATGATGCGTATTTTTATTGCCACAGATAGTGACATGGAAATAAATTTTGTATGGAAATATACGACGGAAAATTTGCTTGAGTGCAAAATTTCAAAATTTTCACCGGAAGCATAAGATATTTCACGTATTATTTTATGATTATGGAAACTTGATTCTTCATTTTATAAGTCAGTTTAAGTTGTAGTATTTTTTTTTTAATTATATGAAGTCATGGATAAGAAAATATTGGATTAAGTATTTTTACTCTGAAAGTTTCTGTAACTGAAGTGAGAGCTTTTCGCATCGAAAAAATGTTCGTCGCTCTGTGAAAAATAGGTTGAGTCAGAATATATTTCTTAAGGCATTTATAATTTTGTTGGATTTATATAATAATTAACATAATATTCTATGGATAACCCTACAATAAAGAGCATGACAACCATAATTATAAAGATCGATGCGGGAACTTCTGACATCAGTTACAGAAACGAGGCACTGATTTTAACGTTAAAACCATAAACGTGTGATTTTGCATTCACACTGGAGATTTTATAAATTCAGATTTTAATACACAAGTTGTTCAATAAACTTTATCAAAAAGAATGGAATTTCCCAAAAGAAATAGATGCAATTTTTTGTCGTTTATTTTTTCTCCTTTTGCCACACTCAAAAATTAGAAATGTTTCGTTGATTTCTAAAATACAAAATTTGTTAAATTTATTAAACAATTTTTTAAATTTTTAAGAATATTTATACAAATTTAGAAACCACATTATTTCATTAAAAAATAATGCCAAATCTGTGGATTTATCTGTGAATTCTTTGAATGTTTTCAAGGCGAGTTTTTATAGCTGCTCTATTAAGTAATTGTTATATAGAGATCTGTTAGGCTGAGTACTGGAGTTATTAAAATATTTAGTGCAGACTGATCCGTTCTAATAGTTTGACAATTAAAGAGATATATTCTTTATATTCCACCGGTCCGTTCTGTTAATTTAATGGTTATAAGATATATTCTTCGTATTCCACTCTTAATAAAACCCTTTGAAAACAATTCATCTGAGATGTTTCAAATAGTTTGTTAATGCTGTTCAATTTGTTACGGGTCAAGTGTATTTTAATTACATGAAAATTACATATTAAAACTCTCGACATTTCTAAATTGTTTTGCTTCAAGTCCCAAACTCTAACTCTAATATTATCCATATTATCAAATAAAGTTAATGGCGTTTGAAAAACTTTCCTACTCTTGATTACTTTGGCTGTTAAAAGACTTTCAGTCCCTGTCAATTATATAGATGTAAATAGCACTTCTTTTAGTTTTTTAATTGATCAACTGGTTTTAAACGTTAATGTAATTTACTATCCAAATTACAAAAAAAAAAAGTAATAAAATAACAACAAAAGTGACGACTGTTTAAGCACAACACAACTATCACATCAAACTTAATTGAATCATGAATAGAAAAATCAAGCAGTAAAAACCTGGAAGCGCAACAGTAAAAAGGGTTAAATGAAGCGAAACAATACACACAAACAGATTAGACGCTCTCAGTAATAGTCTTAATAGTTTTTTAAATGGTAGTAAAATGTGACGTCTTTTAACAGAATACAGAAGGATGTCCACTGTCCGTCTACGAAAGCGTAGCAAAAGCTAAAAAGGACAATAAATTCAGCAGACATAAAAAGAAATTATGTTGAATGGGTGAATGATTTGAATAAATAAGCATGTCCAAATAAATATACTTATCGTCACCCGAAATCCAATAGGGTATAATTGACAAGAAAGTTCAAGAGTTAATTATTATATAAAATTAACAAAAATGTCTCATGAGATATAAAACTGAGTAACTTGAAATTTATGTCAAACAAGACTCTTTGGATTTTAGGTAGCGATATGTATCTATGCACACACATACAGATATTTTTATTTTTGAGTTTTATAGTCAACGGTTAAGAAGTTTTCTTTGTGGCCCTGTAATTTGATTTTATGATTATGATTATTTAAAAGAAAAAAGAAACATGTTTAACACTGAAACTTTTGTCCTCTCTAGACAGTTGACCTACAACGAATTGCTTTGCCAGATGGTGTTACTATTATGGTAAAAGTTTTCAAACGGATTTCGTAGAGATTGTCAATAAGTGCTTTCCAGGATTAGATTTGAAGCAAACACAATTGAATGCAAATTGTTTGATAAAGAAAAGAAAAACTATATTGAAGTGCTGTTATCGTTGTATGCTTTCCAACCCTAAAGGCAGCAACATAAATCAGTTCCATGTAAAATAAAAACAAAATTTCTAACCATATATCGTCGTCTGAAAGGCGAAAAGACTAAAATAACATTTTAATTTGACTAAAAAATTTAAAACAATCGGCTGCTAAGAAAAATGTTCAGTTTAATGACAAAAATAATGTTGCAATTTTCGATCGTGAACAAGTTGATTTTCTTTAGTAGGCATTATTTTGATGAAATATCAGGCAATTTATAAAATAGTTGGGTCGATCCACGTTTTAGACAACGTTATAAAAGGAAGCTTAAATATTTTATCATTTTTATTGTAACAGTCAGAATGCCAGCTAAAGAAAAAAAAATCTGAAAGTATTTTTTTGCTGAAACTAAATTTCTATATTCAAATTTAATTTAAAATGTAACAGCTACACCCTTTTAAATTAAAACTGGGAAAATCAAAATTAATATTGACAAAAAAGCTAATTGATGTTGAGGATATAAGAATTCACAACAAGAAATATAAATTGATATTGAGAAAATACAAATTGATAATAAGAAATCGGAGTTAATGTTGAGAATAACCAAATTGTTATTAAAACATTAAAATTTTTATTGTGGATAATAAAATATTGAATTTGATATTTAGCAAATAAAGTTATAAATTGAGGAAACTAATTTGTTTTTAGGAAAAGCAAAATCAATAATGAATATAATTTCTTCTATTCGGTTAAGACACGGCGCATTATCACACAATAACTATTTCTTATAAGCGATCTTCCAATTGCTCTGTAGCCACTGTCTTGTATTTTGAATGATGCTCGCTTGCCTGTCATAAGAATAACAGCACAAGGCGATGTTTCACCGATTAGGTTCACTCTAGGATGTCGGGAAGATGGTCTTTGTTCAAAAACTCTTGAGCAGAATAAATCAAAATTGATTTCGTGAATCCTCATGTTTTCCACTATGAATTAAATTATTTAAATGTTTAATACTTTGGCTTTTTATGCTGTTCGTGGTTGTTGGTTAATGGGACCAAAGAATTTTTCAATTTGTTTTTTTTATAAAACTTTTCAGCACTTTAACATATATTTGTTTTCTTTTTAAATTTTCAAATTTTTTTTCCTCAACATCAATCTCGGTTTCTGAAGTTACAATCACGTATATCATATGTTTGGCGGAATAACGTAACCACTATTTTTTAACAAACTGTAAAACGATCACAGACAATTCAGATGGTGCATTGAGCTTTTTTCTTTTTCTTAATAGAAATATTTTCAAAATATCTTCCTAAGAAATTATTGGTTACTCTTATTTCGTCAAGTATTTGACAGCTCAATTTGTATTTCCTCAATATTAATTTAGACTTTTTAATATCAATTCGTACTCAAAATTAATTTCTATTTCTCATTACAAATTCGGATTATTTTCTCAATATTAATTTCGATTTCTTATTATCAATTTATTTATATTTTTCCAAAATCAATTCCTTTTTCTAAATATTAATTTGCCTTTTCCCAATTCAATTTTCATAAGATTTATTCTACTCCAGAAGAAAATTTTTCTATAAAAAATATTTAGCCCGCAAAAGTTTATTAAGGAAAATTTGTTGTTCAATATTGTTTCTATAGAAAATATTTTAATGCAGAAAAGAATTTTCTATAAAAAATTTTTAACTTCAGAAAACAATTTCCAATATAGAGATTTTATAAAAAAGAATCGCATATATATTTTTAACATTTCAATATAAATAAAATTACGTTCACACTTGTCAAATATTTACCCAAATAAGCAGAACCACTATAAACTTATGAAACTTAAATTAGCTAAACTGCTTTGTTTTTGTAAAAAGTTTTACGCTTATAAGCTGTTTATACGACAAATTTTTATTGCGAAACATGTGTTATAAGTGGCTTATAAGCATGAAATATTTAAAGAAAAATTTTAATTATTTAATTCAAATCTATTTAGGAGTTGATATGGAGATTTATAAAGTGTTAACAAACCATAACCTGTTTGGCATAAGGGTGTTTTTTATAGAGTGCTACAACTTTGAGTTGGCATCACTGCTTTATTTGGCCACCCATTTAACAGCTGATAGTTGCTTTTTGTTTAGTTTGCTTTGACATTTCATTATGGATCGACTTACACCAGAGCAACGCGTGCAAATTGTGGAAAATCGCAATCAAAATAATGATTCTGTTCGTCAAACTCATCCAGTCAAAATTTCTTTTTCCGGTGAATTCCATTTCTGGTTGAATGGGTACGTAAATAAACAGAATTGTAGCATTTGGAGTGAGGAGAATCCACAAGCTTTTGTGAAAATTAGTGTTCCAGATTGCGCCTTGTAAGCGCCAGCCGAGGCGGCCACATGGCCGAAATCATACTTAAACATTAATGTCATAAAATTTTCTATCCAATACAGACCGTTTCATTGATATTAACAATATATTACTATGTTTTTTTACGATTTAAACTTGTATCACTCTATAAAAAAAACCCTTTATTAATAATATCTTTGAACATCAAAGGCCTTATTCACTAAAATTAATGGGTCCTTATAAGCTGCCTATAACGCACATTTTCTATGTAAACTTGTTCTGACAAAATATTGCTTGTGAATGAGTCTTTAAAAAAAATATATTTTTAAGCACTTTTTTCTATTAATTTAAGAGCATTATTTTCTTTTTTCCACGAAAAACTGTAAACTGTATTGATTGTTCTGCCACAATATTTTACTTGCTGACGGTTTCAAGCTGATTTCACATGGGACATCAATCATTCGTATAGAACAACAAAACGGCAAATTTGTTAAGAAAATCATAAAAATGATGAAAATTCGCAAGTAAGAGGAAAACCTATTTGCAATGAAAAGGGAATTAAGATGTCTTTGTCAGCATAAGGATTCCAGGGAAGTAATAAAACGATTTAAATGATTTCAAAAAGTCTATATTAAAAAGAAAAAAGTTAAAACTCACAGCAAACATTTTTGACTAGTTTATTGGCTAGAATTAATTTAAAGAGGATATATAAGAGACTTGTGACTTGTTGTGCTAACGGAAATCAAATGCTCTTTAGGGCCACCGATTGAAAATAAGATACGTTAAACGACTTCCTCCAGATATTTAATTAAAGTTTAAGTACTTTTTTAAAGAGTCAGTAGTTTGAGTTGAGAAATTTTAGTTTTGTGAACAATTTTATAAATTAAAAAAAAACACTATATATATTTTGGTATAAAATTTTACTTATAAAACCATGGATTATTATTTAGGCCTGGGAATTTAATAATTCCTTAAGAGTGGAAGATTAAGAATATTTTTATTATAATAAACAGAAGCAGAACGGATTTAGTACAGATTTAGAGTTGTTTATGTCAACTCATCCCAGCATTCGCTGTTTAATTCAACCACTTCTGATCTCTTTATCAGTAGAGGGTATCAACTATGAATTATCTGTCGTATTCAACTTTCATATACAGTCGACTGTTGACAATTTGAAACTCGTTAATTTGAACATCTCAGTTTTTCAATTCTCGTATGAAATTTTCTTATATTAAATTTTCTCATATAACTTTTAATTAAAGACTGTTTTTAATCAGTGGTAATAAACAAATACACTCATGAGCAGATGATGAGAAAGTGTGGAGGCTTTCGAAAGTTGCTCTTTTGTACTATGATGCGTGAGCTGACAACCAAATTGATCTTGACTGCTCCAGTGATCCTCAAACTATTTGGCAGGTCTTTCAACCACTCGGCTATTAATTATAATTAAATTTTAATAATTCAGCTAATTTTTTTCAACAGACTGCTTATATTATTCTCTTTTTATACACTTTTCTTATTCATAATCGTCTGTTTTCTGAAGAGCCATGACAGTTGAATATACCCATTAATTTTGATATTTTTAAAAATATTTTTCGACATATTTATTTTTAATATTCCTGAAGGCCAGCCGAAAGTTCGTAATATTATAATCTGAAATTTTAGGGAATAGGAGAATATTAACATCAACTCAATTTACCAACTGACACACTAACAAACATTTCGGAAGTCACTGCGTGCTCATCATCAGTACTTGATAAGTTCTTTTGTTTATTCTCTCGCTATTCAGGTGCTGTATTCAACAGTTCTGAGAACATAAATGGAAAATAAGATATACACGATTGTATTGAATCTGACACACTAACAAACATTTCGGAAGTCACTGCGTGCTCATCATCAGTACTTGATAAGTTCTTTTGTTTATTCTCTCGCTATTCAGGTGCTGTATTCAACAGTTCTGAGAACATAAATGGGAAATAAGATACACACGATTGTATTGAATCACGTAAAATTGTTATTTTTTAAATTTGTAGACCTCTTTTTTAAATAATATAACCAGTTTTATTGGATCACGTATTTATAGATATTTCACCTAAAGCCTAAAAACTATTTTGTGTAAAAAACTTATTGAGCATTTTTTTTAGAAAAAACAATAATTGGCAAACACTCGATTTGGGAAGCATGTCTCAAAGGAATCACTGCCATTAAGAAGAATGGTTAGAGGAACTTTTCCCCAGAATAACAAAAATACATTTTTTAACAACAAATTTTCAATAAATACTTGATTAGTTTTGAAAATGATTTCAAAATTCTTTTTGATACTATTCTTGTTTTATCGTTCGGCTATAGGAACTTTATCATTCGGTTTTTTTATATTTTTTATGGCTAAAAATGTAACCCCCATTTTTCTATAAATCTCTTGTTTTAATTTGTAGCATCTTTTTTTGAATTTTTTTTTTTTACCAAAACGATCTTGGCATGATTGTATATAGTATTGAAACGAATTGCTGGCATTATAATTATAAGAGACTAGTAGAAAAGTATATGGCATGTAGAATTAAAAGATATATATAAATAGGAAACTCACCATTATTCCCGTACTAACAGCAATACCACGTCCACAATACGTATTTGGAACGATATCACCAAAACCAACGCTCAGAAATGTTATTGCTATCAGCCACATGGCATTCAAAAGATTTGCATGCTCTTCATCATGAAACCTTAACAATTATAATTGTTTTTTTTTTATTTTTTTTTTTGGATTTTTGTTAATGGATTTCATTTTTGAAGACCAAAACGTAGGTCGGTCGGTCGGTTGATTGTTTAATAGTTTTTGGTTTTGTGTGTTTCGTTGGTTGTTTGAGATGCATGCATTGATTGATTGATAGATTGATTGGTTGGTCGGTTGGTTGGTTGGTTGGTTGGTTGGTTGTTCGATCGTTGGTAGTTTGTAGTAGTAGAGATACAAAACAGAGATACACACGGTTGGAGCAGAGTTTTTTTTTTCATTTTATATATTTCAATTTGAAATATTTTGTTGGTTGATTGTAATTATTTTTGATATTTTTGCAATATATTTGAGAGAAAAAAATATATGAAATAAAAGAAAAGAAAAATAAAAAAGTGATAATAAATTAAATGATAATAAAATTGTTTAATTTAATTCAAGAAAATATGTTCAACTACTTAAAAGGCTTAACGGTTTATTTCAAAAAGTGAAACAAATTAGGAGCACAGCAGAGAAAGACAGAGAGAAAGAGATGAATAGAGAGTGAGATAACATGAAGACAATCATTATTAAGGCACTACATCTTAGCTAATATTGTTGAAGCCTTAAGAATCTTATTGTGTGGTCCACAATTAAATACTTAAGAAATCAAAATATATTCAACAGTTTTTTTTTGTTGCAAACGTATTTGTGCGATAGAACATTATCGGGTGACTTCGTGGACCGGGCAGTTTGTTTTTTTTTCGTATAAAAAGAATTAATAACACATAATTCAGTGAGTAAGGATATGAACAGTTTTTCTTTATCTAAATTAAAAATAACAAAAAAAATCTTATAGATAAATAACATTCACATTTTATTGTGGTACCCTTCAACTATCTTATCGTCGAAAGATATTGTTGAAGATTAAATAATATAAAAGGTAGTTTTATGCACATGTGCTTAGTATATATATTTTTTAGAATTTTTATTTTGTTGTTTATTTTTTGTACATGCAAACACAAATCGTAAATCCACAATTGTAAATGTGCAAACGGGTTTTGTAAAATTTTTTTTATTTGCCAGTAGAAACAGGGAAAGTGCATTTTGTTGTTGAAGGAATAGAAGAACATTTGAACATTCATTTGCTTTCTTTTTCATATATTTCAGTAGCTCTATATTGAATGAGAATCACACGCACTCACATGCAAACGCACTAACACATGTACATCTCTTTATGTACGTCCATAAGATTTATTTCAAGAGCTACTGCTCGGTGGTTATATTTTGACCATCTAAATTATATTTAATATTTCTTTTGCTTTGCAGTTGTTTGCAGTGGTTCTTCTTTTATTTGTATATACTTTTTTCAAGTTCTTTTTAAACAATTCATCTTAAAAATTAAAAATAAAAAACAGTTGCCAGTTTCCACTGAAATTAAATAATGAAGTGCAGAGTTTTGAAATAACCCCAAACAATGAACAACAATCACAGTTTTATATATTTAATTCTAGATCAATAATGTTGTCTAATATATATTAAGCTTAAGGTCTCTTTATTTTTATTATCTTATAAAATTGTTTTTCAGTATTTCGTCACTCCTTTGTGTGACTTCTTCAGGAAATTTATTTTTTAATATTTTTATTAATTCTAGATCGATATTTCCTGTCCAACTTTGTTCTACTTGAACTTAAGCTGATGGAAAATAAAGACAATTTTTCAAGTATTTATTTATTTTGATTTCAATTTACTTCTCTTTTTGATTTTGGCAATTCGACATCTCAAGACAAGAATCGTGAATAAATATGAAATTGTCTCTTCAATTAAGTTACAAATTTCAATGATTTCTGTGATACAAGTTGAGTCAAGATGTTATATATATTTGGAAGATCGGCTTTTTTTTTTGTCTCAGGGGATGACCCCCACATATGCAGTGCATTGTGCCAGAACTAGAGCCGAGGAAATGGTATCAAGAGGACGGATGAGACTTGATTGGAAAACAGAGAATTTTATTGTATCTGTATTTTTGTACCCGCTCTGATAGAAACATAACTTTCCTCCATATTCCTGACGCATGCCTGTCCAACATTCTCTTTAAAAAGACAACGATTGTCTGGGGCTGCCCACATTTATTGTCTTTATTTTCTAGCAAGAAAAGAAGGACGAACTGAAGGACCCAAATAACCGAAATAACATGGAAAATATATAAAATATTTACGCTCATCCAGCTGACATTATAGGCAAATTTTAAATTTAAAAAAATTATCAGCATAAGAAATGTAAATTTAAAAACAAGACGAAGCTATTAACAAATAATATTGGCCATTGAAATCAACAAGAGGGCCAAGTTCTTAATAGTTAAGAAGTTCTCCTTGTTGACAGGATAACCACGACAGCATTTTTTTCTTTTGAGGGGAATACAAATTCCCCTATTCACAATAGGGGTGAATAATTCTCCCACAACTTCTGTTAAACGAAAAGTGGTTGGTTTAACTCCTCACAGACGGAATCCAAACGTGCGGGTCAGTACTCCAACACCATTTATGGGCTCAAAAAGATTTTAAATTAAAAGTAAAAATTCCAAAATTTTATAATAAAATTTTTGTTTTGCTCATTTGCATGAATCAGTTTATATTTTTTGTGGCGGCTGTTTTATATTGATGAACGATAATAAAATTTGCTATTCTCTTCATTTTTCAATATAAAATTTCTTAAGAGAGTGTATAAAGGAGAAATAGGGTTTTTAGCCTTTTTTTATAGAATACGAAGTAATTTGACCTTAAGGACAAGGAAAGTCACGTTAGACAAACGGTTGTCATTGGGCACCTGCCCATCAGAAGGCTGGTCGCGAGTCAGCTTCGTCGTCTTCTACAAACAGATTATTTCTAATGAGTAAAACTCCTTTTGTTTCTTTCGCCAGCCCTTTTTTTTGCCAGCTCAGCTGTTTTCGTGCAATCTGTAACTTCAAAACATATTCAGTTGGATCTATAATTTAACCATGAAACGAATTAGAAACGAACTGGACTTGAAGGATAGAAAAGTGCATCGCACTGGTCTTCCTTCCATTCAATTGTGTTCAGCGGCGGGGCTCATTTCTGCTTGAATGTTTAAGTGAAAAAGCATTTTTATTGTACAGCATGTACCTGATCGGACATGTGGCTTCAAAACAAGACGGTAACACATGCTCGACAGCACCTAAAACAATGGAACAATTAAAAGTGCAGTTTTACGTTTCGAGCCGATCTATTCGTTGTCTAGAACGTGCGTTTTAACGTCTTCAGAGAATTTTTTTGTGGGTTTATGTTAAGGCTTATATCTATGGGCACGAGCCCGCAACCCATTGACACACTGCAAGCCATCATCAGAGAATTTATTCGTCAAGTACCGGCCGATATGTTGGAGAGTATATGCGCCATTTGCGAGATAATGTTATTAGTAAATTATTTGATATGAACCTTAAATTTTACACATCGTTCTACGAACTCAAATAAAGATTTCACACTTTTTTCTAATTTCTTTCATTTCACTTCGCGTACACGAGTACGTTATGACTCCGAAATTTTACGAGCAAGAATGATAGAACGCTTTTTAAGCACATCACTCTTAAAGCAGTTTGATATTCCTGACTACTGCTCTTTATGCAGCCAATTTATTTTCAAAGAGATTTTCCATTCTAAATTTCTTACAGCATAAAATAATATATTTGTTTGATATGAGTGTTTGAAATAGAATAATTTAAAACGACTTTAACTTTTATACAAAAAACGTTATAAAATTGTATTGCCAGTACTTCGTTACTTTCTGGTGAAACTTTGACAGGACAGCATAATTTTATTTAACTTATAAACTTAAGTCAACTGTTTTCCTTTTTATGTTGGAAATATTAAACATTTTATGGCCAACTGACGGCTGTGGCTGGCTTTTCAAAGACGAAAATAAAAAGATAAATAAATAACAATTATAACAGTAATTAATAACAAAAATAGGTCATATATTTATGGATTTTTTATATTAAAAACAAAAAATTAAACAATATTTGTAATTATTAAATTATTTTTCACCTTCAAAAATCTATAAAAAGACGTGGTTATATATCTTTCATTATATAAAACACAACAAAAAGGCCTGTGACGAACCATTGTTTATTGTACGGATTGTAAATATTTCAAGTCCAGAGAAGGTTGCACCACAAGCAGAAATTATGAAATGCATTTGAAAATAACACAAAACGTTTAATAGTTTCCTAGATCAAAGTTCGATATGCATAAAATATTTCTATTTAAAATACATTCATTTAAATCTATTTTGCTTAAATGAGATAATAGTTAAAGATATTTTCTTAAATGCTTATGAGAATATAGTTGAGAGATTTGGCTGAATTATTTGTTATATTTGATTATTATAAATTAGTTATTGATTATAAATTATATTATTTTAAAATATTTTAATAAAAGTTATTTGTAGTGCACTTAATTATGATTGTATTTGCTTGCAACTTTGGGATATATATAGTTTTTTAAACTGATAGAAAAGTTAAGGAAATAAAAACTATAAGAATTAAAATAAAACATACAGAGTGATGTTAGTATTACAATAGGAAAGTGAGACGAGCCATTATAAAAATATTTCAAATAGTTGATTTTATTATAAAAATTATAAAATAGAGGAAATATAATGAGAATTATTGAAGCATTTAAAAAGGATTTACAAAAGTAGGGATTTACGTTGTACAAAACACACACATATGGATACACACAGACACTCACACTGAAACACAACAAATTATATTTCATAACTCATAATATTAAAGTAACAAATTAAGAATTATTTGTATTAAAAGAAAAAAGAAGTATGTAACAGAAAATATGTGTTTGTAAAGCTTAAAAAGAAAGTTTTGAAAAGTTTTTTTTTATCATGTTATTTATTATTTACTAAAAATGGACTGAACTAAGACTCTGTTTGCCAAACACTTTTTCTTGGGGTTTGATCGCTTTCAAACAATTAAACTTAAGAATCAAAGTAAAATCGAAAATAACCAACCGTTTTGGACTCTGTTTTAAATATCTTACCACAAAAACCATTTCTTTACTAAGAATTTAAAAATCGATTTAATTCAATGTGGTATTTGGTAGCCGATGGCAGCTGTGTAGGTGGTGCTGTTTGTTGCATAATTCCTAATTAAATGTCTGTATATTTTAGTTACAAAAAAATAATAATAATTACACGGGAGAGTTATTAAAAACATGTCACACGAATGGTGGCTTAAAATTCAAAGCAAAGAAAATAACATGTTCAAACGCCACAACAAAGTGTTGAGTTAAATAAAAGCCAAATAACGCATTCACTCGGTTCATTTTAATTTTAGTACATGTCCGGCCGTCGCTCAGTTAAATAAGTCGTTGCGTCAAAATACTACACATTAAATGATGATGATTTATTAATTTGCTGTTGTTTTGCGGTTTTTTTCGTTGCTTTCATTTGCTACTTATCATATCATTTCGCTGTTAACATTTTGCTGTTTCCGGCTGTTTCCGGTGGCATTCATGTGATTTTTAATAATCATCAGCCTTAACGTACACACAGTTTGCTTGCATTTTACTTCTCTTACTTGCTCTCTGTATATTCAAAGTCAATTTTCTTTACTTATAGGAACACTCGTTTTCTCACACACCCACCTACACACACATACACAAACATACACTTCCTGGTAAATCAAACAGTTTTCTTGTTTTTTTTTATATGGTGGCATTGCATTGTTGTTATTTGGCTGCATTGAGGTGTGTGGTAATACTGAGAGTGGTGAGAGCAGGCAAGAGAATAAGTTTGTTTTGTTTGGTTTTTCGTTTTCATATTGTATTTGGTACTGTAGTTGTGTTGTTGAGTTTTGAATGAATGAATACTTACCACCATGCCGCATGTTAAGGTTATGCCACGTCCGCAATATGTATTTGGCACTATGTCACCATAGCCAACACATAGAAATGTTATGGCCGTTAGCCACATGGCATTTAGTAAATTCGCGTGCTCCTCATCATGAAACCTGTTTTAGTTTTGTTAAACAATTTGTTGATGGTTTTTTTTTTGGCAGTTAATACATTCAGTGCATAAAGCGTTTGTTCAATGTGTTCAGAATTTATATAAGTTTTTTATAGTTGTTGTTATTGTTGTTGTTATATATCAAAACACACCACACACACAAACATCATGGTTTTCGGTTAACATTTTTTTACGTGCAGATTTTTAGCAAAAGTTATTTTTTTGGTTTGTTTTTTTTTAATTTTTGTTGGTTGGTTGATTGATAGTTTTTTCGGATCGAGTTCGGATTGTTGTAATAGTAGCAGATATTTAATATAATTTTGCAAGTTGTAGTAGAGGTAGTAGTAGTTGGTAGGAGTAGTAGTAGAAATGGTTTTGGAAAAAATTGAGAAAACAAAAATAAATAAATAATATTGATATGATATTTCTTTTCTTGCATATGATTTTTTTTATTTGTTGGGTTCTTTATAATTTATAATCAATTAGTATAAAAATATGGCAAAATTTTTTTACAATCTATTAATTTGCAAAAAAAAAAAAATTATATTAATTGTGTTACTGATGTCATTTAATTAAGAGTGATTTTGCAAAATAAACTGCTACCAAAAAGCAAAGGAATTAAATGAAATGGAAGTTGTAGGGAAACAGAAAAAAAATTATATAAAAAGTATTTTACAAATTAATTATAGAGCAACAAATTAGATTAATTAAAAGAATATATAATTTAAAAATATAAGCAACTGTTTTATGAGTTTTTTTTAAATACTTCATGTGAATTTAATTAATGTTTTTTTTTACAAACGCTCGAATGTGTTACTGCTTTAAATTACATATTCTTAAAATATTCTCCTACCAAATTATGGGACACAATAACGACATTTTATTTTTTAATTTCTGAAAACTGCAATAACAATTTAAAATCGTGTCCCATTAAAGAGTCGCGTTAATGGGACACATGGTCAACATGACATGGTCTGAACCACCCCGCCGGCAGCTGTGCCCCAGCACTTAATAAATTTATTCGGCAAAGTCTTTTACCAAATTGACGCTCCCCAATGAACTGTCAGACTGATGTTAAATAAACTTCCCCAGCTTTGCAGCAGGTGTAGATAAATTGATGACTCTATTTTTAAAATTTGGAATTAATTTCTTATTTGCAAGTCTCTTACTTTGTAAATCACGGCGTTATTGTGAAACTTTTCGGTTTCGACAAACAGAAATGATTTGTATTTATAAAACGAAAGCCAGTGACTTTTTGTTTTTTTTTTTGTTTCACACTTTATGAGAAAACTTTTGTAAAACACGACACAAATTCTGACTATATTTTCTGCAACCTTGCTGTCCCTCCAAACAAATTTCACTACGCTTAACATTTGGAAGGAAAAGTTTTTAATAAAGTTCGCAAAAGCATCACACAAAAAAGTTATAGTTATTTCAAAATGTTGCATTAGCAGTTGGAACAATTTCGAAAAAAACTGTAATACAACTTGAAAATGAATTCTCAAAATAAATTAATTGGTTTGTTAAATTTAATTTTGCGATTCTGTATAACTTTTTTAAATACTTTTTTTTACACTCAACTGTTGCCGTCAGCTTAAAAGCATGAATATTAAATATTTCGTGTTAAATGCGACGAAAAATAAATAATTGCTTTTGTAATTCTAAATGAGTGAAAGTAGTTAATTAATAATCAATAAAAAAAAGAACTTAATGGCAGCTTTTAATGTTTTTGTTTTTTTAATCTTTTTTCATATTTTTGCTCATTTGTGGCATTTTTTTGTTGTCAATAGTTGTGATTTGTTTTCCAACTTTTTGTTAAAATTCATAATCGTTTTACAATCTGTTGGTTAAATTAAATGCTGATGACTTTGGAAATGAAGTAAATATCGTTTATGGATTTAGACACATTGAAAAGATTCTATTTAAATAAATATAAGGAATTTAAATATATTTGAAATAAAATAATAAACAATTTTAGCTAATTGTTTTGAAAGTTGATGTTAATTGTTCAATTATTTTTGTATTTTATTAATTTACAATAAGAATTTAAGTTAATTGTTCAATTCAAAACAGGAATGCCGATAAATAAAGAGTTTTTGAAATTTAAAACATACTAAATGAGATAAAATGATTTTAAATGAGTTCCATTTACAATTGACGATCTCTGCAAACGTGTTAAGAGTTAATCTAACAACCGGTTTCAATATAAGGATATATATTTGTTTCCCAGTGATTTCTAATCATGTTGCTGCCTCTGCCCATCATTATTGATTGCAAGTGAACCCCAAACTTTCAACGATAGACTAGAAGATGTTCCCTGTTTATAATCTTGTCTTAGAGGAGTGCTCTAATCCAACAACTATCAGCAAAGACTTATTCTTTATTTGTGTAAAATGCGTTATTAAGATTAAAGCAGAACAGGCATTTCAGTTGTACAGATTTCGATTCCGAATCATGACTGAAACGCGCAGATTTCCATGTGTTGTTACAAAATAAAATATTTCAACCTCTTTAATTTCAATTTTGAAGTGATTCTTTTTTTCTCAAAATCTTACTAAAACATTCGAAGTGATCAATTGAGGCGTTTGACTGGGGCTAATGCCCCAGTCTTACCCAGTGGGTAAGACAACCTTTACCCAACATTTCTTAGAAAAGCTAAAGATATTTATTTCAAACTTTCATTTTAATCAATGAGAAGCTTAAAACACATATCAAAGTCATAACAAGAACTCACTCCTTTCTATCACTTATAACTGTTACGGTCTCTGTAAAAAACTATTAAAGGCAAAAGCAGCCGCGTTTGCAAAATACAGTGTTACAGAGTGAAGTTACCGCTGCCAACTTCACTCTACTTCTAGCAGTCACTCTGACAGCAGGATAAGTAACAAATTTCCAATTCTTAAGACTTGCGTTTTCCACACTTAAAAGATAAAAATTTTTGTAAAAAATGCACTTTTAGAAACAATTCTAAAATGTTAGACAAGTAACGCTAAGTGACGACCCAACGATTTCAATATATTCCATTAAAACGCTGCATAGAAGCCATTAAATATTTATTTGCATTAAATTTAAAATTAAATATTTAACTCGCGTATAAGTAAGAGATTAATTATTTGAATAACTATTTCGTATTTAACAGGAAAATAATGTTTAACAATTTACACAACAAATTTATTAACGAATTAAACAAGAAAATCGCATTTAAAAATTCGAAAACAATTAAATTTTTTTTTGATAAATTGAACAAAAAACTGTATGACAACAACATGAAAATAGTGTGGAAGCAATTGAAATAAATGAATTGAAAACAACTTAATGCTTGTAAGTGTGCAGGTGTATGTGTGTAAGCACAGGAAAGAGAACAAAAAGTTGGCGAAACTTTTTGGCAAATAATGGAATCATTGTAATTATTTCTTAATATGAAAGAGTTAAAGTGAAAGAAGCTTATCGACAAAGACTTCGAAGCTCATTCTTTCAAGTATCTGTTGTTTTATTGAGCCATAGAACTTTGAAGTGCAATGAAATTTCATTAAACGGAGGATAATCTTCCGGGCTAAAAAATTATGTATGAATCCTGGCATATGATCGCCAATGCGGCTGTGGATGTAGGCTGACCTAAAGGTCGAATTTTCGATGACTTGAGGCTGGTCGTATATCGCCAATAACGCGCTTAATGTTGTCCTCCAAGTGGTCAGTCGCTTCGCAGACCAGCGACTTCTTATATGCCTACAGAAAAAAAGTCTAGCTACATTAAAACGCACAATACTGGAGGCCAGTTCATGGGTGCGAAACGCGAAATTGTGTAACCCCAATTGTTTCCTTCAATAAATCATTGCAGGCACGAGCTGTAGGACAAGCAGTTCCTGCTGAAGTATAGAAGAAGATATCGTAGATCCCGAGTTCGACTACGCTCTCAGTCATGAATATGGTGACGTATTTGTCAGACCTGCAGGATAACGTTACTTGTTGTCGTCTTGTCTTGAATGAGGACACAAACTAAGAGAGCAGGACTTGGCATCCTGCTAGCTCTGGGCCTTTTGCGACAAACTCACCGGCGAAATGAGATGTAAAAATAACTTCAAGGGCATTCTATATCTTGTAATCAGCCTTCAAATGTCCTCTTGAACTATCCCATTCCTTATAAATCTGGCATAAGGCTTCAAATATATAGAGGATATGTCCTGATTGCTGGTCCAAGACAAAAAAAAAAAAAATATACAAAAAATGGTTGTTCAATTGATGAACGAAGAAGGAAGTGATCATGGCTCTATAGCTTTTACCAATAACTGTAACGTTCTGACCAGCACCCATTTTAAAGAAGTGCGGACCAAATGATTCTACCAGCCGCCCCTAAAGCACCCTAAACGGTCCGTTCTTCTAGATGTGGTGGGGTCTCAACAAACACTTGTGGATTATTATAACTTAAAATTTGGCAGTTTTATTTATTGATCAATTGATTTATTCAACTAAAAGTGAACTTCGCGCTTAAAAAAAATTCGCGCGATATGTTCTTCGAACAAAATTATGATTTTCAAAATAAATGTTTCACAATTTCGAAATGCCAAACTAACATAATCATAAATCACTTGACTGCTGTCAAAAGGGCCGCCAGTTAAAGTTTTATAACTCTATGAGAGATACACACTTTCGTTAAGGGATTCGTAGAAGTTTTTCGATTTCCTTTAGTTACATTTCAAATATGATGGGAAAGTGTTCTAACAAATTCGATGTTTGTTGTTGCGCGAGTGGCGAAAGTATCAACAACGAAATTTTATATTATTTTGTATTTAATTTTTGTACGGACCTCATGCCTTTGCGTTTCCAGAGCAGATGCTTCGATTTTTAATCATTAAAAAGCTTTATTGACTAGTAACAAATAAATAAGAATTCCAAGCAGTTTTGCTGCACAGAAAAATAGAACTTCTGTCGAAAGAGTTGCGCAAAATGGGATGGCGTGTTTCAAATCTATAAATTTGTTAAAATTATTTTTGCTTCAGGAGCCATTTTATGTAGCCAATATTAACAGTCAAAAATATTTTAAAAATTATCAAAAACCAACTAAATCTGATTATAACAAGAGATGGAAATAAAAAAATGTTCATACATGATGATGAGACTTACTACCCCATCTATATACATATACAAACACACACACACAGAGACGGCTTTAAAAAAATAACAATAAGCATAAGAAATGTTAAAATATTTATAAAATACAATAAACAAAACAATTATTTATGGAAAATATTTACAATATAAACAATTAGTACAACAACAACTTCTACTTAAATTGTAAAGTTGTGGTTTTTCAAAATATTTTATTTTGTTTTATCAATTTTTTATTTTTTTATTTTCTTTATATAGTTTTAAACGGTTTATATATGGTTATTTATTCATAAAAATAACAAAATGGTTGGCACACTTTTCCATTTGATTTCGTTTATCTAAAACGTTACAGGCTTTTAGTTCAATCCATGGAAATGTTACAGATATTAAATACTCGTATATGATAATAACAACCAAAGGAAATGTGAAATCGGGTGATAAGTTTTCAGGCGCAAAGTATTATGCAAATTAAAGGATTGAAACAAGTTAATAAAAAATAAAAATAAAATCAAGGATTAAATCAGCAGTGAAAAAGAATATTCAAGGAAGTTTTATAAAATATATTTAACAAAAACTTTATAAATAAAATAAATTTATATTTTTAGAAATGAAAAGCTTAAGAAACGTTTCACACTTGTCAAATATTTGCCGGAATAAGTGTAACCCCTAAGAGTTTATTAAGAGAAAAAAAATGTCATGCATAAATAAGGAAGAAAGTGATAGAATCCGACTTTAACTCAATAAAAACTTGTCTGAATTAAAAGTGTTTTCATTTGTTTTTACTGGTTACGCTTTTGCGGACAAATATTTGACAAGTGTGAGCGTACTTTTTTAGTTAGTTTATCAAACATTTGTCGGGTTTGTAAGAAGTTAATTACACCCAATACGCCTGCATTTCATTTGTTTCTGCACCAAATCAAGCACATCTTGAATAAATTAACTCAGACAATAACTCAACCGAATATAAATTGACGCGGACATTATTTTGTTATAATATTTTGCCCAGTAAAAGTGTTTAATTTTATTATTTAAGAAAAAATAAAACTGTAAACAAAATAACTGTAAGAAAGTTTAGACATAAAATAGATTCACATGCAATAAAATGTGTTTGCTGTGTTTTGCAAGAAAAAAACTCTCTTCTTGTGTAATTCTCAATTAGTTTAAGAAAGTTTGTGCAGAAAGTAAAAGACTGTACTGTTTTGGAATTAAGTTGAAGTCAACTTGCAGGCAAAGATTTGCCCACAACAAACACAACATTTTTTAATAAAGATTTCTTTTCAAAATTTGTACTAAAATTTCTAAATGGAAAATTTAAGCGTTACATGCACAAGTCCAAGTAATCCTTGGCACATGGCCTGCCTTTCGGTGCATTAAATATTTTTATTTTTATAAAATTTTTTTATTGTTTTCGATTTCTCCCTCAAAAGATCAAACTTAATTCCTGAGTTTTTTATTTTGTTTAAATAAATATTAATCGACTTAAAATAAAATTTATCGTCAGATAAACTGAAACTCTCAATTCAACTTTAATTTTTTTAGCTTAACAGTAAATTTTTTTTCCTGCAAAAAGGAAAGAATATGGAAAACGGTTGACCGCAGAGGTTATCCCTGCAACTGCGCGTTAAGTTAATTGAGGTTATTTGACATCTACAAGTTCCAATTCCCAGAATGTCTACGTCTGAGAAACCATTTGGAAACCCGTTCTAAAACACCTGCTTATAACTTACACATATCGACACACATACACACACAAACACATACATAGTAACGGACTCTCAGATCGAGGTCTGGTGGGAGATTAATTTTCTCAAACTTCTTAAAAATTATCAATTTTCCTAGCGGGAAATTAAAAAGCATAAATCAATTAATAACTTTTCATTTCTGCAAAATAAATAAAAATAATAAAAACAACTCCGCACAACAAATAAAACTCAGCTCCTAATTATTTTTTTAAGCGGACAATAGAACCCAGAAAATAACGATTAAAACAATATTTAGGAACGTTGTGGTCCCTGCGTTGCACAGAGGACTGTTGCTGAAAGTATCTGTAAATATTTTTAAATCTATTGATTAACTCACACATACACGCTCACAAAATACTCATACATACGAGTATTTCAATCTACGATGGAAGCGTTTAAAATTTTTTTCGTTTTGCGCTTTAAACCAGTTTTATTTTAATTTAGAGTTGCAAAGAAAAGTCACAGCATTCGTTTGAAAAGTTGATTTTATTTGGAAAGGGGCAGCCCTCATCAAGACTTCAACTTAAAATTTTTCCTTTATAAACTTGAAAAGAAGCCTCTCTTTGAAAATGCTTAGTTTTTATAACTAAAAAGCAGACAATCGAAGAGCAAACATTTAATTTCTTTCACTGTTTCTTTGAAGCACAAGTTTTTTGTTTAAAAAGCAAATTGTTGCATTCGCCTCTGCTGTGAAAATGAATACGCTGGTTGTATTCCCGAGCCAGACAAATTTTTTGAAAGTTGCAAAAGTTTTGCAAGGAAAAGATATAAAAATCGATAAAAAAAAAATTGAATTGTTATAGAGACTTGCCCAATCACTGAGAAGAGAAGTCGCAGGGGATATCGAAATATCGTTGGCTCATTTCAAGCAAATTTTGGGCTTAAAGACAGCAAAATTCCTGCCCCATTTTTTGTCGTATTTTGGCCAAAAGCAACACTGTCATCATGCCTGAGCCACCGCATCATGTCAACATATTTGAACCCTTGAGTATTTTTCCTGTTCTCCAGCGTTAAAGAGATGCTATTTTAGGACGATTAAGAAGATAACAACTGACATCTTAAAAGAGTTCAAGGACATACCAAAAAGTACTGATTAAAGCCACTTCGAGGATAGGAAAAACACTGGCGTAGATGTATAATAACGGAGCGGGACTACTTTAAAGAGAACAAAATATAAAAATAATGATTAAGTTATTTTCAGCAAAATCTAAATTCATCTGTTATTTTGAACAGACCTCGTACACAGCATATACAAACTTGCTTTTATTTGTTATTATTTTGTCTTTGTTGATAGATGTTTATTAGGCACAATTAAATTAACAGTTCGGCTAGAAATAAGTCACAATTGGCCACTCAATTTTGTAGATCCTGCCTCCAGAAATCCTGCACTCTGATCGAATTATTACAAAAGTCCTTGAACCGGCCTTTCAGTTAAGGATCACATAAAAAAAAAATTATATAATTTGAATGTGAAAAATTAAGGCTCCATGACTGGCATTTATTAAATGCAGATTTTAAGCTTTCAGCTGGTTGCAGAATGCAATAAGAAAATCTTTTTCAATCTTTTAATTATTGTCCTACGGTGTTCTTTGCCAGACAGATTGACGCATAGAAAATTTAATAAACGTAGATTTTAATTAGGATAATGAAATATATATTGCGGCCTTTTGTATTTATTTTGGCCTTAAAGGTGCCTCCAGGATTTGTAGCCAAAGACTTTGTTTATGCATAAAAGTAGCGCAGGCAACATGTCATAATAAACAGCAACATGTTATAATAAATTGTAGCCTCTGCATGAAAAAGCTTCAAATATATATAGACAAAAAGCATTATTTTTATTATTATAATCGATTGTGTAAACAGGCACCTGCGAGTAAACGGAGCGCTGTAAATGTGTGTTTTAAAAGGCAAAATACGAATTTTGTTACCCCATTTAAAGTATTATTGTGGTTCTGTTCTTTAAATTCCATGTATGTGTTTCACAACAACATTTTTTTACGGAGTTGTTAACAAGTGCAAAAGAAAATACACAATATTTTGATTTAAGGAAGTTATTTTTATAGAAACTTAAAAAAAAAATTACATGAAAAAGTGCATAAATAAAATAGAGAAGCAACTCTTTATAGGGTTTTTGTGCTACTAAATAAATGATGAGGTTGAAGATAAGTATAAGAAGAAGAAGAGAAATTGAATTTGAGAAAATAAAAAGTCCAGTCTGTGATTGTAGAAAATACATATAAAAAAGAATAATCAAATAACTTTATAAAAATGTTTGATTAAAAAAAGTTATACAAATGGAAAAATGAAAAATATTAATTTAACATACAAATTATTTGTGATACTTTTTTCTTTATAATTCTCAATTGGTGTTTGAAAGTTTGTGCACAAGCCAAGAGGTTTTAGTGATTTCTTTCGGAATTAATTTGGACTCTACGGCTAATTTGGCGCAAGAGCCAGTCATATAATGACATAAACATGCAACACACCAGCAAATGATATGATTTAGATGCCAATGTTGCCAGCACCACTAAATTAAAAAAATGAAATAAAAAAATATAACAAAAAAAAAACAAAAACATACTGCTAAACATTGAGTAGCAGAGTAGATGGTACGAGGTCTGTTGCAAAATCTAGTTGTTTTATTTGATTCCCAAAATATTTCTTTACTCATGAATTTCTATGTTGAGCCTTTTTTAAGCACTTCGGCTGTCTTGTGCCATTTCTTGTTCCCAATACTCGTAATTTTTATTTAAATGATATTGAAATTTCGATCCAACTGAGAATAATATTCTTACATATGATTGGAAAATCTTAACCTGGTCAACATTATTATTTACGGGACTTAAATACTTCAGCTGCTAATTAGCCAAGATGTGTTAGTATGATACTATGGGAAGGACAATGTCTAAAACCATAAAGCAAACGAGTGTTGAGGTTAGGCAAGTATTAGAATGGGAACCAGCGGGAATGAAAGTCCATTATTTTTTGAATCCATCTTTTTCACATTTGATCCCACTGTGCATCATGTGTATTTGCTATAATCCAATAACATATTTATATATAAGAATCTCAAACGACGACATTTGACAAATGAAGCCATTTTTGTAAACTGCCACACAACGGATATGGAATTAATTTATGGCCGACTTTCGCTATCGTCTTTTATAACATTTTAAGTGCTTAATTCCACTTAATTTGTTATAAAAGTTAAGAAGGAATAAATTAGAAATATTCCAAATATTTCGCAATAAAAATGAAAATAATTTCCTGGCAACATTAAGAATACGCTTAACTGATTTTATTAACTTGTACTCTCTTGGCTCATTGCAAATTGTGTTAACAATTGTTTCTTACACGACACGAATATATAAAAAAAAATCATTATTTACAAGAAAAGCCATTTTAGTTTTTTATAGCCTCCTTCCTTCGCTAAAGATTTTGTGGCCTCCAGTGAGCTTTCGTCAAGTCGACTGTGTTTGGCATGTGGCGGTACTGATTGGAGGTAATTTTATGCGTTTGATTTATATCATACTTCAGATTAATTTTGTGTGAACTGCTCGTGAAAATTGGATTTGGTGCGGCCCGAGTTTGTGTTGAAATGTTGTCACACTTTAAATGAAATAACAAGAACGTGCATGCATTTTGTGCGTATTAACAGTTTATTAATGGAATATTGGCTAATTACTGTTTAACAGCTAAAATATTACAACGCTATTGGAAGTGATTTTCTGTTTCATTTAGTTAAATGAAAATAAGTTATTTTATTAAGAAGCAATATAAATGATCCAGGGTTTTAAAAGTGCCATAAGAATTATAGCGTTTTCTTTTCTGAAAAAAGTTTTTATAATTTTTTCATCTTTGTGGCAGTTTTGAGTTTTCAAAAAGAAATTACTTTTCTTAAGGAATGTTACATTAATTTCTAATTAATTCTTAATTTTCAAATTATAGAATGTTGCCAGCTTTTATAAAAAAGTGTAAAAAATATTGCACTCTTTTCTAGAAAAGAAACGAACATTAATTAATGTAAATTGGATTAGTTGATTATTTAATTAATTAAATATGTTAATGATTAACGGCTATTCAAAACTATAATTGTATGGCTGATATTTTGATATATTTTTTATTCTTCATTTTATCTCATGCTGTCTGGTGCAGAATTTACACTTAATATGTAGTAGAAAAGAACACAAAATAACTTTTTTTTTAATTTAAGAAGACAACTTCTCAAAAATGTATCTTAACCAGGGGACTTTAACGGTAACAACTGTTATTTTCAAAACCTCATTTTAGTATTTCCTGAGTTTTGTGTATCGCTTAGAAAAAGTTAATTTCTGAGTTTTAATTTTCCTTCAGAAAATATAAGTTATTTCTTGACTTTTATTTTTCGATCAGAAAATATAAGTAATTTAATAATAAATAATTTGTTCGCTTAGAAAACAAGTCAGTATGAAAATATATAAAAGAGAATCTCGAAAATAAAAGTTAAGAAATAACTTTTATTTTTTTAAGACCAAAAAAGTTTTAAGAAATAACTCTCATTTTGTTATCGAAAAATAAAAATCAAGCAGATGCAGATATAACTTTTATCTTCTAATTGAAATATACAAGTCAAGAAATAACTTTTATTTAATAAAGAATAAATAAAAACCAGCAACAAATATTATTTCCTGATCAAAATAATATTTTTTGCAGAATAAATAAAATGAAAAATATTAATTTTATTTCCTGCCCGATATATAAAAGTCAAGAAATAACTTTTATTATCTGATCTAAAATAAAAGTTAAGAAATAACTTTTATTTGTTGAAGAATAAAATAAGAAACTAGAAATAACTCTCATTTTGTTATCGAAAAATAAAAGTCAAACAGTATTTCTTTTAAAGAGAAAAGAAGACGAAGCTATAACTGTTATTTTTTGATTAAAATATATAAGTAAAGTAATAACTTTTATTTGATGCCGGGATAAATACAATTCAAGAAAAAACTTTTGTTTTCTGATCGAAGAATAAAATTCAACAAATAACTTTTATTTTCTTTTAATAATTAAAAATTCAGAAATAACTTTTATTTTCTGATCGACAAATAAAAATCCAGAAACAACTTTTATTTTCTGGGGATTAAAAAGAATCCAAGAAATAAGTTTTACTTTCTGATCGAAAAATAAAAGCAAAGAAATAACTTTTATTTTTTGAAGAATGAATAAAACTAAGAAAAAATTATTTTCTCATCGAACTTCTATTTTCTGAAGAATATATATCCTGACCGATATATAAAAGTCACAATATGTGTAACTTATATTTTCTGATCGAAAAATAGGAACTTAAGATACAACTTAATATAAGATAACTTTTATTTTCTGAAGAAGAAAAAAAAATTAAGAAATAACTTCTACTTTGCTATCGTAATATAAAAGTCAAGCAACAACTTTTATTTCTTGAAAAAGAAATAAAAATGAAAAAACTTTTTTATTTTCCGATAAAAATATATAAGTAAAGATATAACTTTTATTTTTTGCGAAATAGATAAAAATCAAGAAATAAATTTTCTTTTCTGATCGAAAAATAAAACTCTACATATAACTTTTATTTCTTTTAATAAATAACAATTCAGAAATAACTTTTATTTGCTGATCGAAAAATAAAAGTCCAGAGACAACTTTTATTTTCCGAAGAACATGAACGAATCAAGAAATAACTTTTATTTTGTTACCATATATAATAAGAGTCAAGCAATAACTTTTCTTTTTTGAAAAAGAAATATAAAAGAAAAAACAACTTTTATTTTCTGACCGAAAAATAAAAGTTAAGAATCAACTTTTATTTTGTGAAGAATAAACTGAATCATAATGGATTTCTATTTTACGCAAAAAGAAATCATCCGTTTACATGTCTGCTTTGCACACTTAACAAAAGAGTTTCCAATATCCCGACAACATGACCGGCAATTACTGGCCACGTCATTGACATACACACTGAAATGGTCAAGGCCAAACACGGCACACACATACGAAATGTCAGTGTAATATTCGACAATATGAGAGACTAAAATATAGTTCTCAGGCATTAATAACAGTAATTTAATGGGAGAAAATGCCGATAACAAAATATCGAATCAATACAATTTTAATATGCACAAACATTCAACAATCAACACCCCCATGAGCGGCATATCAAAGACCCCCGATGGATAAACTATTGAAAATAAAGAAGGAACGGGTAATTTTTTTCGAAAGGGAAATATTCCTAACTAACTGTTGAAATTTGTGTTTCAAATGAAAGAAAGAAGAAGAATTTGGAACTGAAATAGCGAATGTCGTATTAACGATTTTATAAGTCTTTTTAATTACATAAAACGAATTAGGCCATTATCAAAATAAACGGTTGAGAACTTCTTCACACACACAAACACATAGCATAGTCTATTAAACCTATTACGCCGAAACTTTATTTAAAAGACATACAATTTAGCGATTCATTTACAGTGACCTGAATACATAATTGATGTCGAATGGAAAACAAAAGAAACGGAGAATAACTTTTATAACAAAAATTTTTATTTTCTTAGTTGTTGTTTGCTATTCTTTTTGTTTCTGTTTATTTGTTGTTGTTATTTATTTAATTATTTTATTGTATTATTTGACCAAAATAAGTTGTTCTCGATTTACCATTAAAAAGTTGTGCACATAAGGACAAGCGTGAAAATAGAATTCTTTTTTTCTAATTAAAAGCATGAGGAACTGAACTCAGGACTTTTGCAATGCCGACAGCACTTCCTGCCTAATGGAGCTTTTATGGCAGGTGTGTTGTATCTTCATGTTGATATTATTAATTTTTAATGAGTCTAGGCAAGTCGGCTAAATAAATAATAAAAAGCATTTGCGTTATTTAAGTTTGAAATTATAGCGGCTGATTAAGCATGTGGTTTTACAATTGTTTCTATTGACTTTCTGAATATTATTTGCGCATGCATTATTTGGACTATTTATATTTTTGTACACATATTTTGTGAACATGCTTTTAGAAAGTGACAGCCGGTTAGAAGTTTTGAGACTTAAATAATAACTATCCTACAGCTTGATATTATTTGGTCATAATTCTTATCGATATTGTGGCCTTGAAAGCCAGGCATATAGTAGAAAAAAATTGATTTCAATAAAGCTAATATTTTTATAAAAATTATTTGAAAAAAGCTCTTAACACATGTGACAGATATTCCACAATGAAAATGGCAGTAAAGAAAAATATGTTTAAAATGTGTGATGAAAATAAGAACCATCACAAAGATCTTCTTCAGCAACAGACTTCACGCGACTTCTGTTTTTTTTTCTACTTAAGCGGGGTGTCATCACGATAATCTGGCAAATAATTTATACTTTTAAGATTCTTAATCAACTTGCATGAATACGTAAAAATGTAAAAGAACCTTTAAAAATTTCATAACTTTAATTTGCAAACGTCACTCCCACTTTTGATCATGTTTTATAGGTTTTTAAAACTAAAATTCCGATAATATTTCGCAAGTCCTTTAATAAATTTTTCGTTAATACTTTTATATGTTTGATGATAAAAAAACAAGACAAGATTGTGCATGTTGCAGGTCGTTTAGCAATCAGCTGTTTGTGTGATGTAAATAAAGAATTTGTGCTGCAAACGAACTTAACATTTTTATATGGGAAGTTTTAAAGAAGTGAACTGAAAAGCATTCAAAAATTAATCAAAATGAGTACAACTCCAAAGAGTGCCAACCAAAAATATTCCACACCAAAACGTGCATTTTTCGCTCCGTGCATTTGGCAATAACTCTGGCTTCTTTTCACAGCAGCATATACAACAGTTTCTATTGTTCATGTACCGCTTCAATCAGAAATGCACTTCGTTATTGAATACAACTTTCCGCACGATGCACTTTCTTAACCCGCCTTGACTTTTCGGACTCTACGGGTAAAAGCTGTAGAACTATTTCCGTTTTCTTAAAAAATCCAGTGAACTGGGATTCCTTTCTGTGTGGCTCAAATATTAAGTCAAGAGAAAGAGTAGATAGAAAATATTTGGAGGCCTTAAAGATCAATTGGTATACAGAGGACTATGCCCTACATCATCGTATGAAATACTGGTTTCTGAGAACTAAACGGATCTATTCACGAAACTCACTAGAGCAGAAAATGTCAGCCAGGATGTCAAAGCCTTCGCTAGTGCAGGGTGGAACAGTCATAGAGATATTGTTGTACTAACTCCTCCTCTTTTTTAGGAAAGCCTAAACGATCTGTCATATACCAGATCGCATAACGCCTCATCATGACTCCGACTAAGAGTGAGATCGTTTTATTCCCACGCGTTATTAGTCGTAACACTGTTAAGTGAGGGTCAAAGAGTTTTGAATATCCTGCAGGTGGTAATATTTGACCATCCGAATATCGTTTTCATCTGCGACCACTCCTTTTAATAATGATTCACAGCCCAACTGAGGGAATACCAACATTAATTCTTCAGACTGTTTGATCTAAGGCCGAACCTGCTCTTGCGAAATCGTCCGCTTTTTTATTTCCTGAATGCATTCATGACCTGGAATATCTACTATCTTGACGTCATGTCTTCGAGGCCGAGCAAAAGATATTTACACACTTCGATGAGTCCAGGATCTCACATACTACTAGACTATCTAAACAATATGTCTATAGCTTTGGTTCCCAAACAGAGTCCATATATTTTTATTGCAGCCTCGATGGCTGAATCTGTGCCAGGAAAGCAGTTGAGCTATCGGGTAGTCTGACTGATACAAAAATTTCATTTTTAAGGACTTCATACTGAAGAGGCGGAAGAAAATGGAAAACGCCTCCTTAACCATTGTTGTGCTCAGTGTGCGGGCAACTGAGTGAGAGAGAGAGAGAGAGGGAGAGCGAGAGAGACAGAGATACTTTAATTACAATATTTGACAGATTTATCTGATTGTTCGCTTAAAAAGAAGCAACTCATCAGTTTGTTTTTTTTACTAAAACCAAACAGCTAATAAAAACATATTTATGCCCACTGTGCGTCATGTTGGTTAATTGAATAAAATAAAGTTTTTTCTTTCCAACACACGCACACACTCCAAAAAGTTTATATCATTTGTGTCTTACTTAATCAACTCTTCTTACTTTGACTTGTTATAACATAAATCGAAATGGTTTATGAAGTTGGCTGACGCCACGTGCAAAGTCTTTTGCAATATTTTAAAATAACTTCAATTATATTCTTACGAAGGCGCTAACTTTTTGATGCATTTAAAAGTGTTTTACAAATCGTGTTATTTTCCCAGCTGCTGTTTTTAATTAGTATCTTAAGTAGCAGAAGAGTTAGCAGATAGTTTCACTTAGTAGATGTGCTTGTGAGTGTGTATGTGTGTGTCTGCATGTGGTTACTACGAGCAGTTTAAATGCCACAATAAATAAGTAGAATAATATTTATTATTTAAGACAACATTGGAAACGAGTGATATAAAGAATGATGCCATTTCCTTAAGAGCACTTAACTGTGCGTTGCTGTTTATGGAAAAATACTATTTAAAATATATTTTTTTCTTTGTTCTCGCAATAAGTATCCGTCTGAGTGTTCATTTGGTAAATGCTTTTAATTTGGGTTGATTGTTTAAAGTGTTTTCAAACATGCAGCAAGAAGCAAAGAGACACTCACTCAGCTGTAGGACAAGGAAAATGGGAAGAGACAAAAAATATCTAAGAAAATATTTAACATTATGAAAATTATTATGTTGGTAAGTAAAGGGTGGGTTTTTTATGGAGGTATAAAACTTTAAGTTGGCAGCACTTTTTTCATGTTATTTATGTTTAGTTTGGTGCAGCGTTTTTATATGAATTTACTAACGCCTGGGAAACGCTTCCGAATTATGCAGATTTATTTTGTAAATCATGGTTGTGCTCGTAAAACGTATTTCGAGAATTTTGTACAGGGAGGAAAATATGAGACATCCGGGACCTTTTGTTGCCATTTTGTATGGAATAAAACATCCGAGGATATGTTTACTGTGTCGTTTTTTTGCTATGGATCAGACTTTTCTATTATTTCATTTAACATTCCATATAGTACAAGGATATTTTTGTGTTGGGCGGCCTGTAGTAGCACAAGATATAGGGTGTTTTTTATTGAGTGATAAAACTTTGAGTTGGCATCACTGCTTTATTTGACCACCTATTTAACAGCTGATAGTTGCTTTTTGTTTAGTTTGCCTTGACATTTCACTATGGATCGACTTGCACCAGATCAACTCGTGCAAATTGTGGAAATTTTTAATAAAAATAATAGTTCTGTTCGTCAAACTTATCGCGCACTTCGTCCATTGAAATTTTTTTTTCGATGAAGTCCATTTTTGGTTGAATGGGTACGTAAATAAACAGAATTGTCGCATTTGGAGGGAGGAGCATCCACAAGCTTTTGTCGAAACACCACTACCTCGACAGAAAATTACTGCTTGCTGCGCTTTACGGGCTGGTGGAGTCATTGGACCATGAGTCTTCAAAAACGATGATGGTCAGAATGTTAGTGTTTGTGAAAACTGGTGTTCCAGATTGCGCCTTGTACGCGCCAGCCGTGGCGGCCACATGGCCGAAATCATATTTAAGCATTAATGTCATAAAATTTTCTATCCAATAAAGACCGTTTCATTGATATCAAAAATATATTATTATGTTTTGTTATGATTTAAACTTGCATCACTCTATAAAAAATACCCTTTAGTTCTGTTTGCCGTACTACTGAAACTTACAATGTGAACACACACACAATTCAACATCAGTCAGGCTTTTATAAATAGTTAACCCGTTTCCATTATTAGTAAAGATAATATTTTTATAAAAAAAATTTGAGAGTGTTATTACAATAAAAATTAAGATATCCTTATCTAAAGGCTTTCCTAGACCTTAAAAGACAACAGCTACAAAAATGCTTTAAAGCCAAAATTTATACATTTTTATTACACGAAACGAGCATTATTTTTATTAAAATAAACTGGTAAAAGCTGCCTGCTACTTCCTTTATAAGGACATGATATTAAATTAATGCCAGCTAAAATGATAAACAGGCATAATTTGTTGAAAGCAGACTTGCATTAAAATTGGATAAAAAATATTTAATAAGACAGAAATAGAATTTTTTGTGCAACTTCTTTCTGTTTAATACCATTTTGGATACGAAAGATTTTCAACTTTTTAGTTTTGCAAGAAAATTCATATAAATTTCCACTTGACTTTGTCTGAAAAATTATCTCATTGCTTTATTTAAATGAAAATTTAAAACACCAGAATACTCGTACACTTTTTTGTTTTAAAATTGTTAAGCATAAAAAGATTAAAAAAGAAAACATTTACAGATAAATGGAAAACTCAAAAAGAGTTTGTTTTTTCTCTCTTGATCAATAAAAGATGGCAAACAAACTGGCAAAATATTTATGTAGAAAATATTAAAAGAAAATAACAAAAAATGAAATGAAGAAGACTAGAGTAGAGAAAATGTCTTTGGCAAATATTTGGGGAAAATTAATTAAGTATTCTTTTCAGCGAACTGCAACGATAAAAGCAAATGAATAGAGAGAGAGAACTTAAGCAAACTTTGAGTTTCGTTCCAAAAGGTTAAGGGTCGAAAATAATTCAATAAAAAAGTTGAAAATTATTAAGAAGAATTAGTCAAGTTTTTAATGATATAAATTGAGTTTAATTTTTATTTGCAGGATTCAGATGAGGGCTTTATATTTCAAATCTATTTCCATAATTAACACCAACTTAATTCACAGATGTTGTCCAAAATGGAAGTCACTCTTGAGGAACTACTTTTTTCCTTTGCTTCCAAAGTTAACACCCAGAGAATTGACTACGAAGTTATTTTGCTTTTATAGAGTTGAAAGTTGTTTGTAGTTTTCGCGAACATTTATTTATAACAAAATATTTTGATTTATAAAAGCTTTTATAAAAGCAATTTATAAACTGAAATTACTAGCTTAAGGGTGTTTTTTATAGAGTTATATAAGTTTGAATCATATGAAATATAGTAATATATTTTTGATATCAATGAAACGGTCTTTATTGCATAAAAAATTTTATGACATTAATGTTCAAATATGATTTCGGCCATGTGGCCGCCATGGCTGGCGCGTACAAGGCGTAATCTGGAACACCAATTTTCACAAACAGTAACATTCTGACCATCATCGTTTTTGAAGGCATATGAGCCGAAGACTCCGCCAGCCCATAAAGCGCACCAAACAGTAATTTTCTGTGGATATAATGGTGTTCCAACAAAAGCTTGTGGATTCTCCTCACTCCAAATGCGACAATCCTGCATATTTACGTACCCATTCAATAAAAAATGGGCTTCATCGAAAAAAAAAATTTTGAATGTACGAAGTGCACGATAAGTTTGACGAACAGAACCATTATTTTGATTAAAAATTTCCACAATTTGCACGCGTTGCTCTGGTGTAAGTCGATCCATAATGAAATGTCAAGGCAAACTAAACAAAAATCAACTATCAGCAGTTAAATGGGTGGTCAAATAAAGCGGCGATGCCAACTCAAAGTTGTATCACTCTATAGAAAATACCCATTATTATTTGTATTAACGGGTGTGGTTTGGAATATAAAAATTGTGTTGGCAAAATAAACGGATATTTCTACTGCGGGCAAGAGCCTCCGGAAAACTCATATGAAGTGACTTTTCATAATTCATATAAAAATAATTCAAAATGACATACAAAAATCAAATTAAACAACGTGAAATATATGACTTTAAATTCACCGGAAAGCAAACAAAAAAAGGACTTCTTGTAAGGAAAACTCACTGTGAAAAAAAAACAAATCATTAGAAAGGGTCCAAATTTTAACTACTTCTGCATCACAAGTTTAGCATGTTATTGACTTCTTTCGCTTGTTTTTTTTTTTTTTGAGACATCTTATAATTGTTTGGAAAGAGAATGTTTTGAAAATTATTATACCAGGTGTTTGTTTCAATATTTAATTTATTTTCTTTTACCAACACTAAAAATATTTAGATGTAGGTAATTTATATAAAACTACTTATTATATATTATATATAATTGTTAATAAATTAACTATTTGACATACTGTCATTGTCATATTATTATATATAATTTTATAGATTAATTGTTCGTCAAGTGCTTTTAATTTCGAACATAATTTTTGGAAAAAAAAAACTGACAAATGTTGTTAAGAATATACAAACAAAAGAGATGGGCTTAAAAAACATGGAACAAAAAATTCAGACCATTGGGACAAGAGGAAAAACAATCAAATGGCAACACAAAGTGGTTTTATAAAATTCACGTACTCTTTTTTCAAAATTAAATTGGTACGAATAGAAACTCGTCAATTAAGCCATCCAATAACTTTTAAATAACCAAAATACGCATGATTACTGATGATGTAAGTGTAGCGGCTTTGGAAAACAGCTGTTCTGCTCTACTGTGTAAGTACAATATTTGAAAATAGATGTTGTATTTCCTTAAGCTTTGGCATATTTTTAATTTTTCTCTGAATTTCAAAAACTTAAATATTTAAAGCTTCATTTTTATTTTATTTCACTTTAGAGTTCTGTACCTCGAAAAAAAACACCCTTTATTTAAGTAATTGTATTTTATACTATACAACGATAATTCATCTAGTATTTTTTGGTTTTTTAACAGGATGGGATCGATAACGATGCCTCTGATTTGTCACCTGAATATGTTAAAATAGGCTTGAAGTTTCTCTTCAGAATGGTCATCAATCTTTTAGCGCTAGGGAAGCGCTTTCAAATTGAAAAAATATATATATATACGTTCGGCTAGAGCACTTTGTTCAATGTTATGGTCAACATAAGCGGCCTAGTGGGCAAGAAATTAGTGCAGTTAGTGCAACAAGCCGGCATTATTGTTTCGGTAATTCTGTCGTAACAATTTTATTTCAGATACAAAACGGCTTCAAAGTTCTTTTTAGAACTTTTACTTAGCAAAATTTTTGAAAATAAAAAAAGATTTATATGACCTGCAGTCGAAAAATTAAAGGCTTTATATTATTAATTCGTATTTGTCGGATTATTTTTCAAAATCTTTTTTTTTTTAATAACAACTAAACAAAAGATTTTGCCCTCGAATAGAACAGTTCCCATTACTTTTGCGTTGCCAAGAGGAAATTTGTCAAACCGCACATTCAAATAAGCCCACGCAATTTCCCTAGCTGGCAACGCGCCAATTACAAACACAAACAAATATTTTAATGGCAAAACTGCGACGTATTTAAATGAAAAATTTCATATTCGTATCTTGGCTTGCAAACTGCAATAGACACTTCCTTATGGAAATGGCCGGTAGTAGTGCGTCGTATATTTTTACTTGCTGTGGGTTGAACATCCGAACGATTTACAAAATAAATAAAATTTCAACACAAGATTCAAGGCTGGTTAAGCTGATGGTAAATCTATTTTGTCTTCTGCTCGCGTTAGTGTTGGAGTTTAAGCTTGTGAATCCTGCTACTGCAATTAATTTAAGTGCTAAAATATTTGTAGTGGAAAAAAGCAAAATAGAAATGCTTGGGATGTTATTGAAGGTGCAAGCAAATTTGCCAAAGATTTTAAAAATTTTAATATGAAAGAAATACTTGTAACTTTAATTGGCTCGGAATGTATAAAGCGAATATCAAAAGGAAATGGTTACATCCTACAAATAAAGTCGAATTTAGCTAAACTACTGGATGTTTGATTTATTTGAAAAATTCAGGTCCGATTGTGCGTTTAATCGCACTAGAGAAAGTTCTATATTCTATTATAATATTATAATATTTGCATTTAATGTTATTCAGTCATGTTTGAATTGCGGTCATGAATGCAGACAGACAATTGTGTGTGTTCTTCTATTCATGTGTTTGTCCATTTACACACATACACATAAGGGTGTAATAATGTTGATGAGGATGTCTGGCAGAATGAGCAGGATTTTCAAACTTTGACTTACAATTAAGTGTGACGAAGCGTATGAATTGCATTCGATATGTGCACGTTGATACGAAATTAATTATATGAAATATTGTTGTCTGTTTGCTTGTTTGTTGCCCTGCAGCGATAGTCGTCCGTCAATACAGTCATATTAAAAGCGCAATAAATTGGCCGTATATTTATGAATTAGTTTTGGAGAACGGTTGTACATGGTTTCGTTTGAATGATGGAAACTGGCATATGAAAGTATGAAGCATCCCAGTGGGATTTAATTCATATTGAAAATGTGATTCTTTTGTTGCAATTTAAAGGTCATATTTTTATAATTATTATCAAAAAGGAAATAAAGCAGCTTTACAATTGAACGTTTTTAATTGTTGTTTGAGAATGCTGGTAGTTGCCGATGTTGTGATTTATTCCTTATAAGCGCCTGGATATTTAATTAACAGTTTATTTATGATGCGATTATTTGCTACTTGTTGGCAGTAAAATGCAAAATGATTAATTTTTTTAGGGGCGAAATAAATCAGCAAGAATTCAAGCTTAAAGAGAAAATTGGAAAAAATTAATTCATTGATTTCTTTTTAATACAAGGCAGAGCACAATAATAGCATTTTCGGAAGTCTCTACACTTCCGCAGTATTGGAACCCGCAGCTGAGCACCAACTATTTAGAACTAAAATTTTTTGCTCTGCTAGTTTTCCGACTTTTTTTCAATTGAAATACTAGCGAAATGGCCTTTAATGACACATCAATGAAGTTATTTCTTTACTTTTGTCGCTACAGTTTTTTATTTCTATTTTAAGAATAAAAACATTAAAAGAGATTCTTGTGTTTAGTTTTTTAACGTTTTTTCTTTTAACTAACATTGAAAAAGAAAATCTACCATTGAAAAAGACAAGGAAAATATTTACGCAGAAAAGCGATTAAAAAAATTAAGTGAAGACTAGAAAATGTAAAAATTAAATAAAAAATTTATTAAAATTAATATTCATTTGCCTCCGATTCTGATGGCAAAATAATATTATTGCATTTCTGTCAGCTGCATTCACTTCCATCAAAGATAGGGTGTTTTTTATAGAGTGATACAACTTTGAGTTGGCATCGCTGCTTTATTTGACCACCCATATAACAGCTGATAGTTGCTTTTTGTTTAGTTTGCCTTGACATTTCATTATGGATCGACTTACACCAGAGCAACGCGTGCAAATTGTGGAAATTTTTAATCAAAATAATGGTTCTGTTCGCCAAACTTATCGTGCACTTCGTCCATTCGAAATTTTATTTTCCGATGAAGCCCATTTTTGGTTGAATGGGTACGCAAATAAACAGAATTGTTGCATTTGGAAGAATCCACAAGCTTTTGTCGAAACACCACTACATCCACAGCACAGAAAATTACTGTTTGGTGCGCTTTATGGCCTGGCAGAGTCATCGGCCCATATGCCTTCAAAAACGATGATGGTCAGAATGTTAGTGTTTGTGAAAATTGGTGGTCCAGATTGCGCCTTGTACGCGCCAGCCGTGGCGGCCACATGGCCGAAATCATATTTAAACGTTAATGTCATAAAATTTTCTATCCAATAAAGACCGTTTCATTGACATTAAAAATATATTACTGTGTTTTATTATGATTTCAACTTGTATCACTCTATAAAAAACACCCTTTATTTGACGCAATAGGCGTCACCAATTATTTATGGTTTAATTTTTTTATAACAGGAAAAAGTTATTTTAATGAGAATTTCTTTCTCATTAAAATTTCATGTGACTTTCCTGGCAGAAGTACCTGTCTTGGAAGGAATCTTAAAGAATCAATTAAATAAATATTTAAAAGGCGTGTAATTTTAATTAAGTTCCCGACTTTACAAGGCTCGCGAAAGCCAACATAAAAAAGTCTTGCAAGTTTGCTACATGATGCTGAATGTTTGGCTGCGGGTGTATTTGTTTCTTAAGTGTCTTATTAATTTACGTTAGTATTTTTGGCCACATTTTAGGCTCAAAAGAATTTGTGAGCTGGTCATTTACGATTATCAGCATTTGCTGAGTGACTTCGTTGGAGGTTATAGCAGTTCTGTAGTACACAAACTTTGCAAGACTCAAATTTTTGCTACAAAGTTTACGGGAGAAGATCAATTGTTTGTCATTGTGGACTAATTTAACTGCGCTGTCAGCTATTGAAGGGCTGACATTCTAGACGAAAGATTTTTTTATAGAGATTCTTAATTATTTAAACGAACATGTTAATAGAAGTGCTTGAGTTCTAATGCGCTTTGACATCAAAATTTTTTCTTTGACACATCAGACATAATCTTGTTGATGTAGATATTTAGCCGTGCGCCAAGTCACATCTTGCATAATTTTATTACTTAAGCAGAGTTACATTTTAATTGCTATTCGTCTTATATAATCATCTTATGATTATCTCATCAATTTCGAAATGCCTGAGGTTAAGCTGTTTGTTTGCAACCATAAAGAAATACTAAAATGCAACAAATACAAACAGAAGCAATTAAATTGAAAAAAAGGACTTCTAAGGATACAAACGAGTATGTGGGAATAATAATTCAAAGAATTATACTTTGCAAATAATAGATTTCAAGTTGCAGTTGATCAACAACAGATTTCGATGAATAAACATGTCTCCCATAATGTTTTATGGTCTATGGAAATGTAAAGAAATAATGCAAAACATGACAACGATTGTACACGAGAGTGCAGGTAATTGTGTAACCAAGTGGATGCAGGCTATAAATACCAGAACAATACTAAAAGGAGAAATAGAAAAATAAAGAGATGAAATAAATAAACTGTTTATTTAGGGGCAGAGTAGTACCACAGGGCAAGTTCAAGGGCACTCTTAACAATCCGCTTTCCGTTAGGAATGGCCACTTTAAGAGCAGACAATATTTAATATTATTTCTTAAGACCAGGGATCTTGAATGGCTACTTTATGACCAGACAATATTTGATATTATTTCTCAAGACCAGGGATCTTGAATGGCCACTTTAAGGCTAGACAATATTTAATATTATTTCTCAAGACCAGGGATCTTGAATGGCCACTTTAAGAGCAGACAATATTCAATATTATTTCTCAAGATCAGGGATCTTGAATGGCCACTTTAAGAGCAGACAATATTTAATATTATTTCTTAAGACCAGGGATCTTGAATGGCTACTTTAAGGGTAGACAATATTTAATATTACTCCTCAAGATCAGGGATCTTGAATGGCCACTTTAAGACCAGACAATATTTGATATTATTTCTCAAGACCAGGGATCTTGAATGGCCACTTTAAGGGTAGACAATATTTAATATTATTTCTCAAGATCAGGGATCTTGAATGGCCACTTTAAGAGCAGACAATATTCAATATTATTTCTCAAGATCAGGGATCTTGAATGGCCACTTTAAGAGTAGACAATATTTAATATTATTTCTTAAGACCAGGAATGGCCACTTTAAGAGCAGACAATATTTAATATTATTTCTCAAGATCAGGGATCTTGAATGGCTACTTTAAGACCAGACAATATTTGATATTATTTCTGAAGACCAGGGATCTTGAATGGCCACTTTAAGAGCAGACAATATTTAATATTATTTCTTAAGACCAGGGATCTTGAATGGCCACTTTAAGAGCAGACAATATTCAATATTATTTCTCAAGATCAGGGATCTTGAATGGCCACTTTAAGAGCAGACAATATTTAATATTATTTCTTAAGACCAGGAATGGCCACTTTAAGAGCAGACAATATTTAATATTATTTCTCAAAATCAGGGATCTTGAATGGCTACTTTAAGACCAGACAATATTTGATATTATTTCTCAAGACCACGGATCTTGAATGGCCACTTTAAGAGCAGACAATATTTAATATTATTTCTTAAGACCAGGGATCTTGAATGGCTACTTTAAGGGTAGACAATATCTTGAATGGCTACTTTAAGACCAGACAATATTTGATATTATTTCTCAAGATCAGGGATCTTGAATGGCTACTTTAAGACCAGACAATATTTGATTTTATTTCTCAAGACCAGGAATCTTGAATGGCCACTTTAAGGGTAGACAATATTTAATATTACTCCTCAAGATCAGGGATCTTGAATGGCTACTTTAAGACCAGACAATATTTGATATTATTTCTCAAGACCACGGATCTTGAATGGCCACTTTAAGAGCAGACAATATTTAATATTATTTCTTAAGACCAGGGATCTTGAATGGCTACTTTAAGGGTAGACAATATCTTGAATGGCTACTTTAAGACCAGACAATATTTGATATTATTTCTCAAGACCAGGGATCTTGAATGGCCACTTTAAGGGTAGACAATATTTAATATTACTCCTCAAGATCAGGGATCTTGAATGGCTAATTTAAGACCAGACAATATTTGATATTATTTCTCAAGACCAGGAATCTTGAATGGCCACTTTAAGGGTAGACAATATTTAATATTATTTCTCAAGATCAGGGATCTTGAATGGCCACTTTAAGACCAGACAATATTTGATATTATTTCTCAAGACCAGGGATCTTGAATGGCCACTTTAAGAGCAGACAATATTTAATATTATTCCACAAGATCAGGGATCTTGAATGGCTACTTTAAGACCAGACAATATTTAATATTATTCGTCAAGATCAGGGATCTTGAATGGCTACTTTAAGACCACACAATATTTGATATTATTTCTCAAGACCAGGGATCTTGAATGGCCACTTTAAGGGTAGACGATATTTAGTATTGTTTCTCAAGATCAGGGATCTTCAATGGCCACTTTCAGAGTAGACAATATTTAACATTATTTCTCAATATCAGGGATCTTGAATGTCCACTTTAAGAGCAGACAATATTTAAAATTATTCCTCAAGATCAGGGATCTTCAATGATCTTGGCCCAAGAATTATTTTGTGGCAATAATTGCCGCAGCCTGGTTAGCCAATTTTTTCTAAGCTTGTGACAACTCAAACAATCCGCTGTTGGGATAGTTTCTAATTTTTATTAGTTATTATGTGTTTAATTAACCCTGGATGGTAACTATTCTTCGACTCGACGGCGCTCTTTTATTTTTATTATTTAAATACGGCCGCAAATGTTGTGAAAATTCATTGAAAAGTCGTGTTTAAATTATATTTAAATGTTATTTTCATAAAATGTTCTCTCAAATAAGATCCGTTTCATTTACTTAAACTTATGTCACTCTATAAAAAACACCCGTTATTACATTGTGTCAGCAGTTTATTTCTGCAACTAAAACATAAAATATATAAGCTACCGACCTGAATAAATAAATAAAATAAAATAATAAAAAAATATGTCAACAGAAGACACACATAAATTGGATATGCCAGACCAAGCGACCGGTCTGGTCACATGAGTGATGAAATGACTTAAGTGACATTTAATAGACAAATAACGCAAACGTGGAAGAAAATGGATTTACAAACTGTCAAGTGAATCCTTAAAATGTATGATAATTGATGTGGGTTTAGAGGATCCTTTGCTGATGTTATTGCTGTCTTTGTAATAAAGAATTTATAGTTGGAAGACTGGATTAGCATTAATGACAGGACAGACAGATTTTGTGAAATTTGTTTGGGAAAATATTTGTAAAGAAAGTCAATTGGGATGGACTAAATTTAAGAAAATGTGCGGAAATATTTTGCATTGTTTGATTTGCTTAAACCTTTTCCTTTGCCATCGTATCCCTTTTTTTGTTGTTGTCACACAGACAATTTTTTTCGAGGATATAAATTTCGTGCCATGTGACATGACACAATGAGAGTTTGTGTAAAATAAAATGCGAATATTAATAAGGATTTTATTTATGCATGATAATTCTGGGTAACAGGCCTTTTATCTTTTAGTCTTGTTGCCTTTCAGAATTTATTTTATTTCTAAGAATATTATTTGCGAACCCTGGCAGTGCAGGCTGTCCAAGAATGTATTTCCAAACATACGGCGAATTTTCGTTAATTTAAGTTTTATTTCCGACTTCTGATTCCAATAAGTATTATTTTTAATGGAACCTGCAGTCAGGATTGGCTGGATCCTACATGCGAAAAGCGTTGTGCTGGAATCGGAAAGGAGAGTGTTAAGAGGTCATATAAAGAAAGAAAATTATTTCGCAGTTCGCCGGCGAATTTTCGCCATTGTTATTTTGCACGATCGTTGTATTCGATAACGTACAGTGCGCAGTGTTATGCCTTCGTCACTGAAACAGGCCGATCATGAAAATTCGATACCAAATTCATGACCAACTGCCGAGTTGAAGATGGGGATACCAGGCTTCGTTGTTTGTGGTGCAGTCGTCTATACCAACTGCAAGCAACTCACGATTAGAATTTAAATTTTTAGCGATAAAATATTAAGAAGGAACGCTGAATAGAACAAAATAAAAATGCCGAATCTATTATTTTTAAGTGCCAAATAAGTTTTTTTTTGCATTTTATTATTGAAACAATTCAATTGTCGGTTTAATTGAAGAAGAGTCCAGCAATTACTTTTTGCTAATTGATTTCTTATACCAACAATAAGTTCAAACTTTCCAGTTTTGGCACCGTATTTGGAATTTTGCTGATTTTCGATAAAAATCTATTCAAGACTGTTTCCAATATTAAATCGAAGCCTGTAGTTTTGCTGGTTATCGACTACATGTACGGACAGATGGAAAATTATGGTTCTGTTCGAAATCCATATCGCGCAAATTTTGTTTAGAAATGTGTCTCGCTTTTGTTTTAAAAAACGAAACTGACGTATTTGGTGAGACGATAATTCTCAAGCGGATGCTGAGTTACCAGAAGAAATGACTGGCTGGCTGGTGGACTCACTGGTCCGCACTTCTTTCAAAACGATGCTAATCAGAACGTTACAATCAATGGTAACCGCTATAGATTAATGATTAATGACTTTTTTGTTCCTCAATTAAACAGCCATGACGTGCAGGAGGACGTCAGACATCGCAACATGTCACACAGAGCGTGCCACAACTGACTTATTGAAGGGAACGTTTGCTAAACGTATATATTCGTCTCCAATATCGTGCGTTTTAACTGCTCTACACTTCTTTCTATGTGAAAGTGTTACTTAACGCTGATAATCTCGACACGCTTGACTTCTTAGAAGACAATATTCACTGCGTTATTGCCGATATACGATTGCATAAGTTGGAAAGTCATTGAAAATCGGACCTAAAGAGCCAGTCGTGGCGGTGTTGTGCTGGAAATCATATTTAAATTATAATGCCAGAAGATTGACTCACGCAAAAAAAAGTTTTATATCCAATAAAACAAGATGTCTTTGTTTTACTCCTCTGCAAAGTCGTATACCTCTGAGACTAACCCTTTAACTTTATGGAGTCGAATATTTATACTGAGGAAATCACACAAATTTAGCAGCAAATCTTTCACATTTTGGTGTAGGGTATTATGAAGACATTTTAACAGTTGATATTTATTGTAACACCAGAAGAAGTCGCTTTTTCAATTAAAAATTACAGCCTCAAAGAAATAACACAAGATATTAAACTTTTACTTTTCGGTTGCAGCTTTTTAAGTACGATGAATTAATATATTGATTTGTGTTTGCAGTACCAAAAATTTAAATGAAAATAAAACTGAATGAAATTCCATATTGAAATGAATTTTCGAAAAACTGATCAGCACCATTTAAATTTAATTAAAGAGTGATATTTATAAAATATTATATAATATTTAAAAGTCAATGACAAGTGTGGTTTATATCTCATATAAACACTCTAAAGAAGAGTTGTTCGTGCTTTCTTGTATGTGTATGTTAAGCAGGCATATGTGTGAGTAAATGTTTGATGGTATAAAAAAATATTTGTCTGATACTATTTTCTTTACGTTATAAAATATTAGAAGATATAGTAAACCAAACAGCAAAATAAACTATCGTTATTCATCCATAAACAGAAATAGAAAATTCCTTAATTTGATTTTATTTTTATCAAAAACAAAAAGTGTTGAAGTTATATATACATATATAAAATAGTTTCGCTCGCACAACGATTAAGTTATACATTTTGAATATCTCATGGAGTAATAAAACCACAGATATTATTAACAAACAAAAACATTTTTATTATAAATTAGAAAATTCCATATTTTCCAAAGACATACATATTGAACTGCTGCACATGACCGACTTAAAAATGTTCACTTGGCACGAATACTGGCATGATAAAAATAATACACACACACACACACTCACATATACTCGCATATTTTAGCTATTTTAAATGTATTTAAGGACTAGAAATATTTATAAGGATATACATTTCCGTTCACATATTTGCTAAGCGTATGCAAATTATAAGTGCTAACAAGTGTTTATGTGTGTGTGCGTGTGTGTGTGTGTGTGTGTGAAAGGACATATGTGTTTTATTAGTTTATCCAACAACAAGCAGAGAATTATTATGAACATGTGTTTTCGTATGTGTCAACTTTAATTTATTTAAATCCTGAGAGACTTTCAGGCATTCCAACACTTATTTTACCACTCCTGCAATTGTGCTCAGAATTATGGCAGATACAGCAAATGGCTTTAAATATGCTTCCTTTTGATGGATGAAGGAAATCGATTTGTTTGTATGAGTAATTTATGGACTTGTTGTATATTTTTATTTTTATATGCACGCACCGACATGCGTGTGCCAGTGATGCCCCACTGTATGGCTGAAATTGCGCAAAATTGGGATTTTTTTGCGAATAACGGGATTTGCAAAAATATATTATTTTAATAATTTTAATAGTTTTAGTATTTTTGAGATGGCGATTTCAGTAATTTTGAAGCCAACAGTGAAAAAGCCTTTTCAATTATTTTAACTGCAGCCGAAAGCGGTTGAGCGGAGTAAACGAAAACTATTACGGCTAAATTAATTCAAAAATTATTAAATTATAATTAAGCATAATCAAGCTGGTGTTGGTTTCCCATTACCAAATTCCAAAGAGCTCGATTTTGAAACATCAATCTCGCTTGGCATCCCCCTGATATGTGCTGACCAACATAATTTTTTCTGTATACGTTTCCTGTTCTCACACAATAATTTCTGAATTGAAATAAATTCCATATTGACAGCACTGATATATGACACTGCTAAATAATTGATTAGATTGTAAACACAAAAAAAAGAAAACTTCATATCATTTACATTTTAATCAAATTGCCATTTTATTCATGGCTGCATAACAGTGGGGCCACCAGCGCAAAACTAATAAATAAATTATCTCTTTGTTGAAGTTACCCATTCGATAGCGACTTACAGCTTAAATAGAATGGGGTCTACAACATGAGGCAGAAATTTTAAAAGTTCATATTTTGTTTTATTTCATTTTGAAGTCATACTTCTCTAAAAAAAACACCCTTTATATTGGGAAATAGATTAGCTATTATTTTAGTTTTTCAAAAATATCTGATATTTCTATTAAAAAAAGGAAAATTTGAACAGAGAACGCTAATGAGAAGTGGTAGCGATCTCGACATCAGTACTGATCCCTTCTGATAGTACGATGGTCACCTTAAATATTCTATTATAATATGAAATTATTATAGACATTGCTTAACCACCCTACAAATAAATTTCATATTATAATAGTACAATGACAGTATGTCAAATAGTTAATTTGTTAAATATTCTATATACTCCCCTTGTAATAAAAACTTGAATTTCATACAAATAAAATATCATTTTTTAGTTCGCTAATTTGAATTTGAGCCTGAACAATAATTAATAGGATGCTGTTGACTGAAGTAGGAAATACAAGACTACGGGGTCTTAGATCCCGCGCCCGACTCCGCGCTGAGTCATGAATATGGTGGGAAGTTTTCTGGTCTGCATTAAAGCAGAATTGTTTCAATTGTTGTCGGTTTGTCTCAATGACGAGGGCATAGCACTGGCGATTACACCGCCGTGTATAAAAGAACACCCTCCCTTAGTCGATATCTGCAGCATTGGCACGCCGAATGCCAAGTTTTTATTTTTATATATAAAAATAGTCAGAGAAAAATTAAAAAAAAAAACTGATTGAAAACACTGTCCATTTCCACGTGCGATATTTCTTGTTGAATTCAAAGGCCTTCAATATGTATGCCGTCGGGTTCCTTATACCGAGTTTATTTGAATTTATTTTTAAAGACCAAAAGGTTTATGTTTAAAACACATATCGCTGGCTTAACATGCAAAGGTTCTAGCCCTCGGCCTAGTGAGGTGCACTAAGTAAAAAGATATGGATAGCAAAGAAAATTCATTCCACAAAAAAATCCCTGTGAAATGTGCAGTTTTGAGGAATTGAAAAAAGTTTGCGCAAAACAAGTTTCATCGCTTTGTTCTTTGTCTAAATATATGGACTTGCAACCTTTGTAAGTTAAGCCGGCGATATGCTTCTTTTAACATTTGCTAAATGAATTTTGCTTCAAATAATTCAAAATGCTTCAAATCACAAGCTCGGTCATCTGGTTTGCAAACAAAGTTGGTACTTGTTTCTGCGTAAATTTGTTGTATCATCGTATTTTAAAATATCGAAATTTGAAAAGTCACCTCCACCGAGTAGGAGCTTTTAAGTCAATGCGAACTGTTTTGCTATAAGCAATATCAATTCAAATGGTTTGTTTATTATTATTAACCCTGGATGGTTACCGAGCGTCGAATCGACGTAGCTCGTTTACTCTTTATCATTTAACTCTTTTGTTTTACCCAAACTCGTCTGAGCTTTTAAGAGAGAAAACAAGTTTTTTTGCTTTATTTTATATTCCCTTTTAAATAAAATACTGGACTAAAAATATTTTTGTTTATTTTTTAACTTTAAAAATTTTCGTTCGTTGATGCAACGAGGAATAACCTCCATAAACGGAAATTAAGAGTACCAATTCAGGGTTAAGAAGAACTCGTTTACTGAACAATTGCAAAACTGGACAATGCACACCACCGACTTGTGAGTTGAACAATTATTCTTGTGGTTTTTATTAAATATGAAAATGTACAAAATTATTTTCAAGCCTTTAGCAGAAGGAAACTCAAAAGAATTCACAATGCAGGATTACAATTTCGAACCAAAATTATTTTAATTAATTAAATCAACATTCACAAAATGAAATTGAGAAATAAAAAACAACAAGAAGAATTCAACTGATCCAAATTAAATAACTGAAGATGATAATTTAATAGCATAAAACGTGCTTCACAGAGTTAAATAGTTGAAACGTGTTGGCTTTTATACTTTTCTTATACATAAATTATTTTTATTATTGTATTTAATTACAAGAGAAATAAAAAAGAATTAAAATAAAATAAATTCTCTCACACTCTTTTCTTTTTTTTCTTTTTCTTGCTTTCTCGCTTTATTTATTTTGTTTCTTTTGTTTTGGGTTTATAGTTTCAACGAAACAACACAAGAAATGGGATTAAAAAAAAAAAAAAATACACAACAAAAAAAAAAAAAAACAAAAACGAAACCAGAAAAAACAAACTGGAAACAATAAAGAAGACTTTAATGTCAAACTTACCTTTCGCACTGCCGCAACGTCCATGACGCAATTATCCACAGCGACACCATAAACACTAGCAACACCGTACCCGGACATATTGTCATTAATGTTTTCAGAACAAATCTAAAAGGGGTAACGAGGGCGGGTGAGGAAAAAGAAAACAGAACAAAGAAAATTTAATGGAGAAAAATTCGTTAAACAAGAGCGCGCTCTGGTGCAAACAAAAGCGAAAGGAAAAATTATAAGTATATACAAGTTGAAAATTTCAAGATGTTGCTGTTGTTGTTGTTGTAGTTGTTGTTCTGGGTGCATGAGTACGTTTTTTTTATCTTAAATTAAAATAATACGTATACGCTGAGGAGCACGAGCACTTGAAAATATATTAAAAATATATATTTATGAAGATTTCCATGCCTGCAACACTAAAAAGTATGCACACCAGCGTTTGTGTGTTTAAAGGGACTGCATTTTAATTTTTTTTGTTTCACTAAAAGTTGTTTATACCACCCGATTACAAGACCCGAGCAACACCAATCGTTAAAGTTTAACCCTCTCAAGCACTAAACTTTTTTTAGGGCATTTATATTATTATTAAACATTTGTTATAACGTTGTTAGACTCAAATAAGATAAAAGAGAAACATAAATTTTATTTAATTCAACTTTGAAATGCAGTGTTTGCAGAGTATGGCGCGTTAAGGGTTAAATAATAAAATTTGTTTTATATTGTTATCAAACATTTATTATAGCTTTATTAGACTCTAATAAGATACAAGAGAAACAAAAATTTCATTTAATTTAAATTTGAAATGCATTTTTTGGAGAATTTCGACTATATCATATATGTAAAAGAGCATGGCACGTACAGGGTTAAAGAGGTTTTATATCTTTCGAAGTGCTATGGAACAAAGAAAATTGTTTAAAACAAGTATTTTTAACTTCCCTATAGGAAAATATAAAATTTAACCCGTTTTGAAAAAAATATTTAGTTCTCATTAGATTTCTTTGAAAAATTCTTCTAATTTTTTTGATTTTTAAACAAAATTTTGTTTTAGATTCCTGAAGCAGTCCTCACAATAAAGTGACGAAGTATTGAAAAACTAAAATATTAGAGAATATTATTAATTTAAAAAAGGAGGTGAAAAAAGAAGAAGAATTTAAGAAACTCCAAATAAAATTGCAGGAGTTGTTACAATCAATCACTTCTGCCTAAAATAGATATTTTTAAAAAAATTTTTAGAGAACTATTTAAAGCTAAAATAAATTTCATTTTGATAGACGAAGTGTTCGAAAAGATATGATAAACTAGTTTTAACTGTTCAACTTACAAGGCAGAGCAGAGTAGCTGTTTTCTAAAGCCGCTACACTACCATCATAAATACTCATGTGTATAGAATAAATTAGAAGCTAAAAAATTCTAGTGTTGCCATATAAATTATTTTTAACAGAAATTTGTTATCTTTTTCATATTTTAGTTAAAAATAATCAATGTGGCAACACTGACAGCATGAGCAGTTTTTTTTTTTTTGTATGGAAAAAGTGAGCCAGAAGCCTCACAAACATACTACTGATTTGCCTTAAGAAACATGGAACAAATAATTCAGGGAATGGGATATGAAGGACGTAATCGAACGATTTAATAGAGGGACGTAATAAGGAACGAGTTTCCAAAGGTTGGAAATAATATATCTCATATAGTTTTCCCTAATCAAATTGTTGCAAATAGAAACATTCAATTAAGTCATCTAACAATTGGTAATAAACCAAAATGCAAGTGTAGTGGTTTTCGAAAACAGCTGTTCTACTCTGCTGTGTAAATGGATCAGTTAAAACTGATGTTGACTTTCCCTTGAGCTTTGGAATATTTATCAGGTCTTACTGAATCAGAAACACTTAACGAACAAATCGCCATATCAAATTTATATTTATAATGTACTTCCTGAGCCGATAGCGTCCATTCTGAAACGGAGTTATGCTCCTATTAATAATGAGAGAGTTGCATTTGAATTCCTTTGAAACTATCTGAAATCTTAGTGCAGGAGAAAACTCTAACTGAAGCTGTTAAAGTCTCCTGGAATAATATTTCTTTTGTAGTATTTGGACTCATTCCATAGATTCTGCAACAACTTAATGCTCCTATTCATAATGGCCGAGTTCAAAAAGTCTGACATTAAAGCCAAAGTATTTATCTTTTTTTGTTAAATTTGAAGTTTTTGATATGTTTTAACTCTAAAAGTTCTTATGTTTTTGAATTATAATAATCTAATATATTCTTGAGTTTTTAATTTTATAAGAATTTTTTTAAAGAACACAAAAAGTTACCACAATTATGGCCTACTGCTGCAGACGGTTAAGTGACTCTAATCATATGACGCAGAGTGTATGCACTTAAAAATAACCGTTGAAAGTCATTTAGGGTTCATATTTATGCCACAAAAGTAAATTAAAAAAATTTTTTAGTTTTCTAAAAATTATTTTGAACAAAAAATATTATTTTGTGGGTGACCCCATTTTGTTTAGAAAAATAATTTTGTTACATTGAAATTAAATAACAAACTTTAGTCTGTAACGTTTTTTCAGCTTCCGCTCTACTTATTCTTTTTTAATTTCATTTAAACTGAAACTATAAATTTAAATTTTGCAACACTTTCCATAAAATATTAAATATTAAACCTGATAAGAATTTTTTTTTATAAGAATTTTGTAATTTTTTGAAAAAGAATTTTCAACGCTTCTTTAAGTGAAGTTATTTAATTGATAAATTAAGTCAATGTCATTAATTTAATGAAGCTCAATATTTCGTGGAATTATTTTTTCGTCAAAAGTTTACTTGAGTAAAAGAATTGTAGCGCCCGCTGTGTGGCATGTGGCTCCGTCCGTCATGTTGGAACCACATATAAGCGGGATTAATGCCAGCTAATTGAGGCACGAAAAAACTTCGAGTCATGTTCCTATACCGTTCACCATTAACAGTAATATTCTGGCCATCATCGTTTTTGAAGACACATGGGCCAATGACTCCGCTAGCCCATACAGTAATTTTCTGTAAATGTCATGCTGCCTTGACAAAAGCTTGTGGATTCATCTCACTCCAAATGCAACAATTCTGTTTATTTACGTACCCATTCAACCCGAAATGGGCTTCATCGGAAAATAAAATTTTTAATGGACGAAGTGCACGATAAGTTTGACGAACAGAACCATTATTTTGATTAAAAATTTCCACAATTTGCACGCCTTGCTCTGGCGTAAGTCGATCCATAATGAAATGTCAAGGCAAACTTAACAAAAAGCAACTATCAGCTGTTAAAAGGGTGGTCAAATAAAGCAGTGATGCCAACTCAAAGTTGTATCACTCTATAAAAAAGAGCCGACACAATGCAAACAATTCATTGACTGAATGAAACGGGATCGTTAATACAAATAAGTAATGACATTAACTTAATGAAATAATTTCACTGATGGATTGAATTAATCATACAACAATTGTTGTTTGCCAAGAGCTCCTAAAAACCAGCAAAATTGTCCTCATTTATTGTATCGGGCTTTCATTAATTTCATGGAAATATTCATTGAAACAACGCATGTATTTTATAGACACTATGAAATTCTAAATTTTCAAATTTTTTTATAAATACTTTTATTTTTATCGAATTTAACACAAAACTGCATTGAGTTCTAGAACAGATATTTGCCAGCAGACCCAGCAAGTCGAGAGAATATTTCAATCGTGAAATTTATTTAGAAAACAAAATCAACATTTTCAAATTGTTCAATATATAACGATATTTTCATAACATATTTGTTTAATATTTTTTGAGCAGGAAATTAATATTCTTGTGATTTCTAAAAATATTAAATTTATTTGTTGGGTGGTTAAGCAATGTCTATATGCATTTCATTGGCGCTTTTTACCAAATCGTCAGTAGACTTCCAACACAGTTTTGAAAAGTTTCAAGCTTCTGAACTTATTAAAAGACTTTTATAAACCATCTGAGAATTATGTTAATAAATTAACTATAAAGATTCACAAATGATTGTATGAAATTGTATAAAGGTGTAGAAAAATAAAATAGATTCATGTCGAATAAAAGTTGTTTGTTGGGTTTCGGTTTGTATAAGTTTCATAGCCTACTACTACACTTATTATAATGTGATTTTTTGAAATCATGTGTGAATTTTTATAGTTAATTTATTAACATAATTCTCAAATGGTTTATAAAACTCTTTTAATAAGTTCAGAAGTTTGAAACTTTTCAAAACTGTGGTTGAAGTCTACTGACGATTTGGTAAAAAGCGCCAATGAAGTGCATATAGACATTGCTTAACCATCGAACAAATAAATTTCATATTATAAAAGTACAATGACAGTATGTCAAATAGTTCATTTATTAACGATTGCTAAGAATATATAAAATGTTGTTATTGTAAATTTCATGATATATTTTTATGAAACTTTGAAAGCCAACGAACCAGTTCTTGTGGAACTCTTTGACAGTATTCGTGAAATTGTTCTATGAAGTTGTGATATATTTATTGGATTTGTAAGAAAATCAATTTTCTAGTGTAGGTAACACCCTTTACAACAACACCAACACCAAATAAATTTTCTATTAACTATAATATGCAACATGTCTTTGGCAGCTAATAAATTAATGCTAATTTCTTTTCTAGAAAAGAATGCAACATTTTTCACACTTTTTAATCGAACATGGCAACATTCTATCATTTGAAAATAAAGAATTTATGGGAAATTAGTCCAACATCTCTCACGAAAAATAATGTCTGTTTTAAAACTATTGCAATTTGCCACTTTTAAGAAAATAAGTGAAAATATGTTACATGTTTTCTAGAACAGAAAACGCCCCAAATTAAAATTACAAACGATTGAAGATTCCAACTCACCTGGTATTAAAATTTATCCTATTGAGAGCACCGATGCTCCGCGACGAGGCATCCGTAAATAGTTTTGAATGTAAAAGCATCACACGACATATTAAATATAAACGAAGGAACATGGGTAGTGATAAAGCTACATCGTAGGGTACCATTTCGGTGCCCATCGTTTTGTTTTTGTTCGCCAACTTTGTAGTCCACATAAAATAATATTCACCAGGTATTGGATGTACGGCACATATAAAAAGTTCTAAACTTATTTGACTAATTCGTTGCCACGTCATAGCGATCCTCCAATCGTCAGCACAATTATCAATCATAAATAACTGGTGCGTGCGGGCGTATGTGTTCCATTTTACAATGGTTTTATATCGATGAGCCAAGAAAAATGGTTGTAGAAATTGTAAACGAGAAATGGAAAGAAAATACAATTAATTATTAATAACTAATTGGAAATGTATTGATTTGTTAGCTTTTGTTAAGACGGTTTTCTAGCCAACGCAAGTACGAAATCAAACTTCTACTACAATTTTTATACTCTAAAACATTTACATTTTTATAACATTTTCTTTTAAATTTATTTACGACTATTTTACCTTAAATTTATATTACGAACTTGTTGTTGTAGTTTTGGGGTAGAGGCATGTTTGAATGCATGCCACCACTGCATATGGATGTAAGTGTGTGTGTGTATGCGTGTTTGTATGCAATATTTACAATGAAAGTATTTAACTGGCTCAATTGTAAGTCTTTGCGTGTGTGTGTGTGTGTGTGTGTGTGTGTGTGTGCGTGTGTGTTAAAGTGTAACAATCTTAAGTACTAAAGTTTATAAGAGGTTTTATTTTAACGAAAACTACTCATAATATAACGGAAAGAAGGCAGGATTGCGGTAATAGACAGAGAATTGCCACTGCACAATGGGGTTAGTAGATGTACTTTAAATTTGTAGTCAAACCGAAAGATTTTAGTAGCGTGACCCAAGACTATAAAATAATTAAAGCCAGGAAATAAGTCAAGATAAGAATTCATTTTCCTCCAACGTATCCGTAAACCATATTCCCCTTTATTCTGTAACTTTCTGTCGACGTCTCTTCACGACAACATTATATATGCACTGAAATGTTTTCTTTTTTAAAAATTTTATGAAATTCGGCCTCAGCGCAATAAAAATTTCAGGTAAATTCAACCAACGTTTAAAAAACTTCAAAAAATAAATAACTTCATTAAATAAATACAATATTTTCTTTGATGCAACAAACCAATTTCATTGATACAACGACAAAATTTCATTGATACAGGGAAACACATTCGTCGATGCCACATATTGACTTTGTTAATACAACGAAACAATTTCTTTGTCACAGTGAAATAAATTTGCTGATGCCAGGATAAAATTTTGTTGTTACAACGACACAATTTCGTTGATACAAAGAAACACATTCGTTGATGCCAGGAAATAATTTTGTTGTTACAACGATACAATTTCATTGTCACAGTGAAATAAAATTGTTGATGCCATGAACTAATTTAGTTGTTGCAACGACACAATTTCATTGATACAAGGAAACACATTCGCCGATGCCATGAACTAATTTTGTTAATGCAACAACACAATTTCGTTGATACAAGAAAACACATTCGTCGAAGCCACGTAGTAATTTTGTTGGTACAACGACAATATTTCAGTGATACAATGGAATAAAATAATTGCATTAAATCAATGTAATAATTTCATTACTCCAGTGAAGTTGACTTATTGATAAAATGTATTCATGTCATTGATTTAATGCACCAAAACGTAAATTAATTGAGATTTTTCGCGTTCAATTTATCGAATACAAAATTGTTTCGTTTATTATGCGCTCAAGCATGTCTATTTTCTAGACTTCGCCAAATCATCAGCAGGCTTTACTCTAATACCAAAATAACGAAACGTTCCAGTTTAAACAAAAAAATTTGAAGAATCATTTAAGAATTACAAAGCAAAAGCAGAGGCTTTGAAACTGTTAGAAAACACCACAAACAATTGTGTATTTGCCACTAATTCGATGAAGCATTTTCGTTAATACAATGAAACAATTTCATTGATATATTGAAATAATCATACACAACTTTTTCTGGCTGACAGACGCTCCAATAAATCAGAAAATGTGTATCAGACTTTCGTAAGCTCAACGAAATCTTGATTGGAACAACGAATACATTTCGTAGTTGCAATAAAATTCTTAATTTAAATTTTCTGCTATGAAAAATTGAATTTATATGTTGCGGACCCAGAAGTGATTTTTGAAAGTCGGCTGTACATTAAGGAAGGCCATGTCAAAGAAGCGATTCTTTCTGTAGGGCCTATAGAAAGGAGTTTCGAGAACAGAATGTTTTTTATTAAATCAGCATCGGGCTGATTTATTAAGAACGTGATAATCTTCGACATATAAAAGAGTCCGGGACTGATCGCATAATTTTGGATTATCTTCAAAACACTTTTTCTTTTCCTCGACCGATTTTTATACGGTGATTTACGTGGTTGTTTAATTTCTAAAGCTGGTTTATATTGTAGAATCGATAGGAAAAGTAATTTTGAAGTTATTTTGAAAAAAAAAAAAAAACTTCTTTAAAAAAATATCTTTCTTAAGTAGTTTTGACAGTTCTCAAAAATTTACTTATCCGAATAGATTTCAATTCTCAGGAAGCCCAAGTTTAGCGGAATTCTTTGCAAAATTATCAGTTTGGTTTGAATCGGTACATCCGAGCAAAAAGTTAGTGCCGGCTCACATACTTACGCACACACACACACACGCACACACACATACATACATGAGTGACGGGCTCTCAGAATTAGTCAAGGCATCTTCTTAAGACTCCCAAAACGCAGAGGTCTGAAGAGAACTTAACTTTTTCCAAACGGGGTATAACCAGTAATTTCCCAATTTTCGAAGATTAAAAATTTTTCTAACAGGAAGATCATCATCTCAAAACAATTTAATAACAAACATATAAAAAGAGGTGCCCCTTTTCCTATTATTAAATTGGGAAAAAGGGTGGCCATTTTCCTGTGAGTAGCAGGCTTTTTATTCTCCCATCAGACACTGATTTTTTATGGTTTTTTCTTATTTATAAATAAATTAACAATCAAGACTTGAAAGACAATTAAATGCAATTGACATTCAGTTTTTTATTGTAGATAATTTAAGCTAAAACTTGTATAAAACGTTTGCTGGGTCACAAGTTCTCTCACACACACACACACACACACACATATATCAGTATTAATTTAAAGAAAAAACAAGACGGCACACAATTGCAGCACCAACAAGAGCCATTTCCCTTCTACAAAAGGCAACAAACGACAATCTGATAAAAAGGCAGGAGTATAAATTATTTACAAGTGTGAGCATGTGTACGTGTGTGTGTGTGTAAGTGTGAGTGTGAAAAAGATTTAGTAGCTGGCTAAGTGGTAGTGAATTCCAAAGGTACAAATGAACCGTCAAAAGAGAAACTTTTTCGTCCTTTTGCTTTACGAAAGCAAAAAACAAAAACTTTTTCTTTGCGTTTTTTATTTTCGAAGAGGGACACATAATTTTTTCTTCTTGTTTGTGTTTAATAGCGCACATATTTGATTTTATTTTTTTATTTTTTTTAGTTTATCTTCTTCTTTGTAGAACAAGAAAACAAAGTTTGAAAGACAAGTTCACAAGTTGTAAAGGACTTGAAACAATGCAGAAGAAGTGTATTGAGAAGAAGAAAAAATAAAATAAATAAAGTTCAAAGAGAGAAGGAATTTCAATGCATTATTTTTTATCAAATAAAAAGTGACTGCACGGGAATGCGTTGAAAGTAAAATAAAGTTCGCAGCATGAAATTTAGTTATTTGCTGGTTTTAAGTATGAATTTTTTATTCGTTTTTGTTTCCACTTTTTTTTTTTTTTTTGAATTTTTATTTTCACTTCGACTTTTATACTTCTGTGCGAGAATTCTTGTGTGACTGTGCAATCTTGTGTTTACTGACCGTAAAAGATTAATGCGTTCCTGCAATTCCTGGGAGTTTATTGAAGGCGAGATATTAATTTTTTTTACATTCAGCATATTTTTGAGGTCGAATATAATTTGGAAATATTTTTAACTCTGTTGCAAAGTTGCAGTGCATAATTTCGTAGTCGGAGTATTTGAAAGGCGCAGATAAAAAGTGCTCTTTCACAAGCCTTTTTTTTTTTTTTTTTTTTAATTTTTCGCTTTGAATTAAATTTTTGTTTTCTAAAAATGGAAACAAAAATTGTTTACGGCAGCAACCACCAGGTCATATTGGAAAATTTTGTTTGTCGAAAACAGCCATTCCGCAGAAAAATACGAGACGAGTTAATCTTGAATCAGATTTTGGTATATATTTAACTAGAGTTGTATCGAACTCCATCAAACAGCACTTATTTTTGCAAAAAGCTCTGGTCAAACCCATTTAAATTACATGAGTTGGACAAGAGGTTTTTGGCAGATATGAGCGTTTGATGGAGTTCTATCCAACTCTATATTTAACGGAAGTTTAAAATTTCCATCGCTTTCCAAAGAGTTATTTTTTAATTTATTACAAATTTCAAACTTCCGTTGGGAGAATTGAAAATTTTAATATCAGGAATATATTGATTTTAGCCCGTTTTGAAAAAAAAAATATCAAGTACTCATCAGATCTGGAAGATTTTAGGCCCTGAGAGGCCCGTCACCATCTCTGTATATTTGTGTATGTACGTGTGTGTGTGTATTTGTATGTGCTTATGTGTGTGTGTGTAAGTCCATAACTTTGTAACAGTTTGACCGAATCGCTCCCAACTGGTGGCGTTCTCAAGAGTATTCCTAAACTTGAATTTGAACCGATTCGATACGGTAGATTTCAATATATCCAACAAATCAAAGTTTTTTTTTAATAGCTTTTAGGCGGCTTTATCGATAGATCGTACAAACTCGTGATTTCTAGATTTTTACAGATCAGTCGAACTTAGTTAACCCATTCGTGAGATATCAGAAATGAAAATATTCGAAAATAACGATGTTTTTGAAACACCGAATACAAGACTACGAAGCCTTAGACCCCTAGTTCGACTGCGCACTCAGTCAAGAATATGATGTCAAATTTTTCTGAAGAAAAATGTATGTAAACATGTACCACAGACGTATACGCAACGTGGCAAAAAATTAAGCAAACAAGTATACGCCCCCTGCGTATTCTGATTAACACTAAAATGTGTTGGCACTTATAAAACGTTTTCCCAAACTAGCGTTGCTTCAAAATAAGTGTTTATTAACTTCAACTGTTGCCAATAACACTGGATTCTATAACACGGTCTATTAGTTACGCGTGCAACTGTTTAACCGGCTAAACACGTATTTGAATCATGAATGTTTTGCATTAAATTTTAGTTGTTGCAAATTTGTGGGCGAGTGTTTGACAAGTGCGACGGCACCTTAAAAGTATGCAACGAAATTTCAGAGAAACTGGAAACTGAATAATTATTTACAGTCAATTTAATATGAAAATTTTTCTAACAGTTTTATTGTATTTAAACAAGAAAATACAACAAAGAAATTATTTTAAAATATTTTACAAGACTTTTAACTACTTCATTTGCATTAACATCTCTATTTATCAAAACGGCAGCAGATGTTGTTTTTTTTTTTTTTGGCAGCATATAAAATGTTTCTTAATGAGTGTATCTGATAATTTGTTTTGGTTCTTGTGCAGCACGTTTATTAAGTTATTTGTCAGAGCAAAATATCAACATGTTTTGACTACATTAAATCTGTGTGAAACAAATTACTTATTTAAATCATGGCCAAATGGGCGTTGTTATTCTTGTTTGTTTTTTACTTTAAATTTTCTTCTGCATCTCATTTTCGATTCGAACGTTTGTTATGAAATTATGGGCAAATTATTCATATTTGAATTGCATGTTGACTATTTCTATTTTAAATTATTCCCTTATTTAATATTTAATTTCGTATAATTTCATTATTTGTTGGTGTTTTCCGCTTTAACGAAATTCGTTCTTTTATTTCAAACTCAACCGTAAAAATGAATAATAAATTTCTTGAATTTCTAAACATAAATTAAGTAGTTCCGTTCTAAAAAGTCGAAATTGAATAATTTATTTTATTTCCGTTTTTTTTTTTTGTTAGTGCCGCTGCATAATTGACCAACAACCAATTTTATTTTATAAAAATCATAAGTTAAGGAATTTAAACATTTTTTCCACTTATTTAATTTTAATTTACGAATTTTCACAATCATGCCGCAGCCCGCACGGTCAGCAGATTAAAACCGTCGAATTTTTTTTATTCACCAGATCAAAGAGATCTATTAAAAGGAGGTGTTTGGAAACCCTGTCGTTGATAAAGCCCAAGGCCACATTGAAAAAATGCATATAAGCGCTGCAACTCTAGCAAACATTTTTGATCACCTCTCGCACAATTATAGTTGGATTATAATTGTAAACGATACAATATAAACACGATTGAGTTTTCGCAATATTTTGCATTTGCCACGAGTTCCATTTAACATGAAATTGAAAACCGGATATTAAGCCCAGCAAACAATTGCCAAACACATTTAAATTTCCAAGTCAATTAATATTTTGTTATTTAATATTTTGTTATTTATTTTTTCCGAAAAAAGTGTAACATTTTTTAGCTCCTCTTCTAAAAGTTGAAAGATTGAAAGAGTTTTAAAACTGAAATGATTTTTCGCAGGGGAATTCAAATTAATTTCCAATAAATTCTTTATTTATAAATCACCGAAAATAGGCATTTTGTGAAAAAGTGTAAAAAATGTTGCATTCTTTTCTAGAAAGGAAATCAATATCAGTTACGGACGAAAATATATAAACAAGAGAAGTTACAGACCATCAAAATTGTAAAATATTTAAAAATCTGTTCCTCTTTTCTACTCAATTTATTTAGCGAACAAGCGCTCAGATATTTATGCGTTGCTTTGCTTTTCAATGTGTGGAAAGTGTAGAATAGAGTTTTTATATTGATTGAATGCAACAAGTGTTTGAATGGATTAAAGTAATCAAGTAGAAGAGTGCTCCTAATTAATTTGCAAATACTCCAGACGTTTCGATGCGTGTTTTTAAAATCAACTTTTAAGCATTATTTTCTAAATTTTATTTTTATAATATTAACTATTTTCAGAGACTTGTTTATTTTTCAGATGATAAGAGCTATTTTATAATTTCCATTTAATCTTCAAAATATTAAGAATTATTTTTTGACTTTTATTACAAAATAAAAATTATTTCTTGATTTTTATTTATTCATCAGGGAATAAAAAATATTTTCTGTTGTAATTTTTACCCAACAAAATAAAAACTTATAATACAACTCTTACTTTCTGAAAAATTAGAGAATGTCGAGAAATAACTCGACTTTTTAAGTCCTATTTTCTGATAGAAAAATAAAAGTCATAAAAAAACTTTAACTTTCGGAGAAGATAAAATAAAAATTAAAAAAATCTATTTTTTTCTGATCGAAAAATAAAAGTTGAAAAATAACTTTTATTTCTCGGAGAATAAATAAAAGTTAAGAAATAATTTTATTTTTTGAGAAATAAATAAAAGTCAAGACATAACTTTTATTTCTTGAGAAATAAATAAAAGTCAAGACATAACTTTTATTTCTTGAAGAATAAATAAAAGTTAGGAAATAACTTTTATTTCTCGGAGAATAAATAAAAGTTAAGAAATAACTTTTATTTTTTGAGAAATAAATAAAAGTCAAGACATAACTTTTATTTCTTGAGAAATAAATAAAAGTCAAGACATAACTTTTATTTCTCGAAGAATAAATTAAAGTTAGGAAATAACTTTTATTTCTCGGAGAATAAATAAAAGTTAAGAAATAACTTTTATTTTTTGAGAAATAAATAAAAGTCAAGACATAACTTTTATTTCTTGAAGAATAAATAAAAGTTAGGAAATAACTTTTATTTCTTGGAGAATAAATAAAAGTTAAGAAACAACTTTTATTTTTTGAGAAATAAATAAAAGTTAAGAAATAACTTATATTTTTTGAGAAATAAATAAAAGTCAAGACATAACTTTTATTTCTTGAAGAATAAATAAAAGTCAAGACAACTTTTATTTCCTGAAGAATAAATAAAAGTTAGGAAATAACTTTTATTTCTCGGAGAATAAATAAAAATTAAGAAATAACTTTTATTTTTTGAGAAATAAATAAAAGTTAAGACATAACTTTCATTTCTTGAAGAATAAATAAAAGTTAGGAAATAACTTTTATTTCTTGGAGAATAGATAAATGTTAAGAAATAACTTTTATATTTTGAGAAATAAATAAAAGTCAAGACATAACTTTTATTTTTTGAGAAATAAATAAAAGTCAAGACATAACTTTTATTTCTTGAAGAATAAATAAAAGTTAGGAAATAACTTTTATTTCTTGGAGAATAAATAAAAATTAAGAAATAACTTTTATTTTTTGAGAAATAAATAAAAGTCAAGACATAACTTTTATTTCTTGAAGAATAAATAAAATTTAGGAAATAACTTTTATTTCTCGGGGAATAAATAAAAGTTAAGAAATAACTTTTATTATTTTTTGAGAAATAAATAAAAGTCAAGACATAACTTTTATTTCTTGAAGAATAAATAACAGTTAAGAAGTAACTTTTTTTTCTGCGGAGCAAATAAGACTCAGAAAATAATTGGCAATTTTTTAAAATAAATTTGATTTATTTAGTTGAAATTTGTAAAATAACCGTTGTTTGCAATGCCAAATATTTTGCTGGGGTGGCCCTGTTGCAACTGCGTTATTTATTAAATACGTGCGTTTGTGCGTACGGAATTAATTTTGTAATTAAAGTACGACGTTCGCTTTACATTCAAACTTATAAATTCATTAAAATGCTACAGTGGATTTTTGTTTTTTCTTTAATTTACTCAAACATTCATGGCGTTAAATAAATCATAAAATGTTTTAATTTCTAAAACTTTAATTCGTATCATTTTGTTTATAGTTTTTGTTCGTTTACTTACTGAATTCTGCCGAGCGTTTTATTTATGAGAGAACGAGGAATTTTTCAAAACACATCAAGATGTAGTTTTTTTTTTTTTAAATCAAATAAAGAAATTTATTTCAAAAGTTTAGGAGAAAATAATTTATTAATTTAAGCATCAGTGGTTTAAGGATTTATTGATATTTTAAAAAGTAAAAAAAATAAAATCAAAATAACCAACGGAAATGAATAATTTAAATTATAAAAGCAAAATGGATGGTTAATAAGAAAAGGTAATTTCTTATTCCAACAGGTTTGTTTGTTGGTTTAAAGTTGACGTTTTTTGTTTGTTTGTAAAATGATTTTGAGTTGCTCATCTTTAATCGGATCGGGCAATAGTAATTTAATTATAAATGCGTGGCACTTGAAATATTAGCTGAAATCAGCGTTGAAAATTATAACTTTTGAAAAATCTGTTTCAAGATCACTCAAATAAAAAATGCAGTCGCTGCATTGTTTAGTTTCGAGTTTGGCCGAGTCCTTAAAGAATATTAATTTAGATGTTCACTTCGAAAGTTCGACTCGAAATAGTATTATTTGTCCGTCATATTTAGCATCCAGTGTGATAAATTTCAAACAATGAAAGCCGGCCCTAAAGCAGGTCATAGAAATTCGATACCATAATTCGTGACTGAGTTCGTGGTCTAAAAGTGTTTCCACAATGAAGGTTAAGACCCGGTTTTAGCCTTAAAACTGTAAAAAATATGATTTTGCATTCACACTGGAAAGTTAATCAATTTGGGATTCAGCCTACAGGCTCTCCCATAATTTTTGCTACAATAAATTAATTATCTCATAAAAAAAGTTTTTCCAACACTTAAATGCGGTACCACAAATTCATATTAAATTACTATTGTTTTTACAGCTTTTTGGTATTTTAATATTTAAGAAAAATTTAATTTTGAAATAAAAAAAATTATAATAAAAAAATTTCTACTACAAGAGCACATCAGCTGTTTGCTGTCAACATTAAAAGCAGTGTTTAAGCCAACTACTCAAAGCCGTAGATATTTCTCTGTGTTTTTGTTTTTTATTTTCTTCTTCTTTTACTGCCATTAAATCAACGCTTAATGATCAGCTTAAAGATTTAACAGCTCTTTAAATTCAGTAATTAAAAAAACAATGAAACTACTTGTAGCGAACGAAAAGTATACAATTTACAGCAGTTAAATAATTTGATTTCGCGTTTTACTTGTAAATAATTAATGAAATAAGAACATTATGAAACGTGAAATAAAATATGAAACAAATGAAACAAAAGTCTTGACTGCGGATGCATGAATTATGTCACGCAGAAGCTTTAATGGATGCACACATTTTCAATAATTTGGACAACATGTTTTTATGAAAGAATGGTTACGTCAAAGCCTTAAGCAGTTGAAAACATTTGATGGGTTCAAAATAGTGGCATTTTCTTTTCTAGAAAATATGCAACATTTTTGCTTTTCTGTTGTAAAAGACTAGCAAATAAGTGGAGTAGTGAAATAAAAATTTATTTTTGCAAATGATTTCTAATAAATTCACTATTTTCAAATGTTAATAATAATGCAATTTTTCATTAAAAAGTGTAAAAAATGTTGCATTTTTTTCGAGAAAAGAACACAATATAAAACTTGCTTGAAATATTCCCTGCACGGCACTGAAAGTGTTAAAATAAGTGCATTTCAAAAAGTTTTTTATTTTAATTTTTAATTTTTTTTTATATTTCAATTAAGAGCAGCCGTGTTTTAGTAGGCCGCTACTCTTCCAGACTGCTCTTTAAGTCAAATTTGTGGAAAGACAAAAGATTGAAAAATAAATATATTGATATAATACGCTTGCAATAAAGTTTTTTCAGATGCTTTCTTTTGCTATTTCAGCTTTTAGAGTTTGAATTTGAAATTATCAAAAGTGGAGCCAAATTGGTTTATAAGAAGTTTCTGAAAAATTCAAGTCTATGCTAAGTTAATGATTTTTCGTTAAAACTGCAGTTTTTATGAATTCAGCTTTCAACGTACAGTTTGTCCAATAAATTTAATCACAACATATTGAGTCTTTCATAAAAATTGGTGTATTGTTGTAGTGTAATAAAAAACTATTTTTGAAATTAATTTCTAATAAATTTAACATTTCAAAATGTTAATAAAATGCAATTTTTGATTAAAAAGTGTAAGATATGTTGCATTTTTTCGAGAAAAGAACACATTATTAAATTTGCTTGATAGTGAAAAAATGTTAAAACAAATGCGTTTCAAATATTTTTTTTCTTGTATTTCAATTAAGAGCAGCTGAGTTTTAGTAAGCCGCTACGCTTTCAGACTGCTCTTTAAGTAAGTTTTTTAGAAAGACCCAAGATCGAAAAATAAATATATTGAAATTGTAATAAAATTTCTTCAGATATTTTATTTGGATTTTTCAGCTTTCAGAGTTTGAATTACAAAGTATCAAAAGTGGAGTCTAATGGGTTTGTGTGAAGTTCCGGAGAAATTCAAGTGTATGCCCAGTTTTTGATTTTTCGTTAAAACTGCAGCTTTTATGAATTCAGGTTTTAAAGCACAGTTTGTTTAATAAATTTAATCACAACAAATTGAATCTTCCATAACAAATGGTGTATTTTCTGTTGAATATTCCTGTACACTTTACAATACTTCATGCCACAAACTGTACTGCAGCTGGTTTTTGTTTGTGTAAACAGAACTTACACGGGCAGTTTAAAATAGAAATTATTTTATATTTTGCAAATTAATATTTAAAAAGTATGAAAATACTTTAAAGAGCGTTTAAATACTTAAAAAACATATTTGAAACTAAGAAACTTCTGCAATAAAATATCAATATGTGGTGACTTTTTCCGTGCTTTCTTCGCACGTAATCAGATGTTTTATATATACAACTTGGCAGCACTCAACTTGGCACAGACAAAAACAAGCTGGCATTTCATAAAACCTACTTAAAATCAATTCAAAAATGTATTATTTTGTAGGGTGAAACCAATTTTCAATAGCCGATTTTAATGTTAAATCCAGAATTGATTAAAACCATGTCAGTATAAAGACATCTTAAGTTATAACGGCTTGTTTACACTACGTGCTATTAATTTATGACTTTGACTTCATGACAACAATGTGATTCCCCTAAATATAAATTCTTGTTGGTTTTTTTCTTATTAACACCAGAGTTATGGAAGTATTTGTTAGCTTCCTTGAATAGCAGAAAATAATATCTTCTTCTGATATCTGGATTTATTAAATATTTAGCCGTGAACCGGAGTTCAGAGGCAAAGTAGAAAGTAAAACAGCTACAGCAAACTGTGTTTTTGTAATCCGTCTTTATATGCGCTCCCAGTTACGGCACAGTTTACTGCATATTCAGGACTCCTTTCCCAAGTGCAGCTTCAATTAAACAAAAATATAGTTGCGCCAGTGATGTGAAGAAAAAATACCTCAACAAATTTTCCTTTTACTCAAGCTTCTTCAGACATCCTTTAACTATTATCCCCTCCTTTCACACTCACAGTTCTGACACGATTGCATTGCATCATCCAGGGTTTAGAATTTGAGTGCCGTTCCAAGTAAGAAAAAAATAAAAATCTGAACTTTTACAAATTCCAGCAGCTTCATATTGTGCCAAAATTTAATGTTTATTTAATTCCTACGATGTCAGTTATTGCAAATCCATAACATGAGATATTAAATAATGAAAAATAGCAATTCTTGTGCTCCAACCATTTGCACAGGCAATGACTACCACACTAACTGCATACTGTATGTGTGTGTGTGTTTGTGTGTGTATATGTTCTACAATTTATTTGAGATTTATTCATGTTCTAATTGGAATATTATCTTGACATGTGAGCATTAGAAAAACTAAATAAATGTCTATATCCTATATACTCGTGCATAATTGTTCTAAAAAATATTATTGCAAAAGACATTTCGGTTACATGAGAAGGACGAAAAGCTGTTACATTGAAAGCAAAATTTTTGTATGGGGCGACATGGATGTGTTAGACGAAGGACTGGGTGCTGCATACTCGTCTAACCCCAGTAATAATTGCACTGGCATTTGCTACAACTTGGGCACATTTCCAATGCTCGTACAATTCAAAGAATGGAAACATTTTTAAATAATAAATAATTTTGTGGGCTGTAGCGTGTGAGTATGGGGGTGTGTGTGTTTCAACTGATGACATTTAACGAGCACAAAGAGTATTTTCAAGTAGGCATGTGTGTTGTGACATGATTTATCAAAAAATAAATAAATTTTTTTCATCACATTTTTCAGCAGCTTTTTGCAAAACTTTGTCTGTTGTATTCTTTCAAGATGCATTTGATATTTTTGTATGCGGATGTAGGAACAGTTTGAAAATATTAGAAGAGAAAGAAATTTGAATAAAATATGCAAGATATTTTACATCTTTTTTATGTCACTCATGTTGTATAAATCCTGAAAAATTACATCAGCTAAATGAGCAGAAGAGTAAAAGAAATTTAAAGGGTTCAAATAGTCAGGAGTCAACATCCAGGGAGACATCAATTTTATTGTTTCTTTGTTGGAAGTGAAATAATTCTATATATTTTTCTTTTAATCTTTAGCCCTGCGAGTGATCCATATGGTTGATAGTGCATTTTCAGAAATGTATTTCACTTTGATCCTACTCTCAGTGTTTTTAATTAGTTCAGGTACTTGAGACTCAGCTGAAGTATAAAAATGCCTGGCAAATATTGGAACAACTGCAATTCTCTCTTAAAATACATAAATTTCACATTACAATTTCACTTGATTTCTGTTATTGAAAACGTTAAAGTGATATTGAAATAAAAGTTTCATTTCTAAATTGATTCAAGAGAAATCGAAGTGTTCAGCAATTCACTTTCACCACAAAAATGCTATTAAACCGAAAGCCTATTCACGAGCGACATAAATTATTTTTTTATAAAAAAAAAACAAATTTTACATCTAAATTTTAAATATTCCTTCAGTTTCTTTACCGTGAGTAAAAAAGTAATAACTAAATAAATAAATAAAAATGCGAAGAAGGAAATAAAAATGCGGAGACTTAAATTACATTATCAAAAGGGCTTTCCAGGGTTAATAGTGCGTATGCGGCAGTTATGGCTGGACTAAACGAACAGAACTGAATTCCATGGGTGCTTCAGAAAACGATGCATCTGATTGGAAAGCCCGCATGCGCAAACGAGGTGAAAAACTTAAAATTACTGTTAAGGGGGTAAAATAATTTTTCTATTTGGATCGGGCTGTTTTAGTTAACCAGAATTTTATTTAAAAACTCAAAGTGATCAATTGAGGGAATCTTAACCCAACATTTCTTAGAACAGCTACAGACCTTTTATTATCCTGCCATTTAAATATAACAGATGTTTCAAAAATATCACAGTCATAACAAGAACTCATTCAACACCTCTCTCGTTTTAATTTTCTTAATTCTCATCAGATCTCGATGTCTGGAGTCCCTGGTAAGCGTTTCTAACTAATTTTGGGAGGCTGTCACAATAAGTGTAAGTGTGTAAGTGTAAGTGTGTGTGTAAGTATGGGCGTTCTGAAAGATGTTGTCGCATCAATTCGCTCTTCAGCGACTTTACCACTCGATTCCCTAAACTAATCAGCTGTTGATCAAAACCACGTCGTGAGGAAAAGTCAAGTATTGAAATCCTTTCAAAATTATTTAGTAAAAAGTTGGGATATTTTAATGATGTAACGTTACACTGTTAAACAAAGAATTTTAATGGTGAAAATTCACTATCAAAATGCTGAAAATTTTACTGTATCACTTCCTAAAACTCGAGCAGCTTTTCGTCGTAATCAGGCTCCTTCTGAACGCGCTGAGCATAATTTAATGACTGCACTCAAAGCTCACGGTACTATTGCTGACAAAAGATGAAAACAATACGTTTCTAGCGGCCGCATTCATGCAATAATAGCCGATGTATAGGAAAAGTGTTGAGAATGGGCCTGGAACACAAGCCCGTGGAGGTTCACAATAATCGGCCATCACCAGAGACACTTTGCGCAGGTCATTCAAAACTTAAAACCGGCCGATAATTATTTTGGTGGAACGTTTGTGGATTGGCTGAATGAAACTCGCTGATGAGGCACATTTCCAATTAAAAGCAGAAGATTTATCTGGGGTAATATCACACCATTTGTACCCTATTCTTAATATTCGGAACAAATCGGCTAATGCGAAGGGCCTGGTTGTAAACCTATTAATGCACTACAAATTCATATATAAATTCCTTTAAGAGCGCAGGAGCAGATGAGGTCTAAACATTTGCCAAATACGGAATAGAGAAATATCTTCGGCAGATTCATTTAAGCGTTCTAAAGCAAAGTTTTTTCACTCGATGCACAGCAGTGATGCCCTTAAGAACGGAACCAAATTTAGCTAAAATATATTTTCTTAGATTCTTCTAGGGTTAACAACATTTAAATGCTGAAGCCCAACATACATCAAAAGATTTGCATGTGCAAACCTACATGCATGTATACATGCATACATCACACACACACACACACATTCATACATACGTAAACACACAGACATGACACGCTTGTTTGACTTCCCCAACAATGCGTAGAGATGCTGAGCAGACTTGCAGATACACACACTCAATGATATTCTCATAATGCTTTTCTATACAAATTCGCATGCACTCGAGTCCTGAGATTATTTGAAATCATGCACAAAATCTCACACAGGCTTTTGTTTAAGCAGTTGCAAGAAGTCCTTGAAATATTTTCAATATTTATTTTTCTCCAACTCAAGTTGCAGCAGCTCGTTATACAATTTTTATTATGCATCCGATGAATTTATTAGAGATAAGCACTTGTAAGGACTCCGGCAAAATAACACTCCTCCTTAAGAGTTTGTTGCTTAAGTAACAAATTTAATGTCCATTCAAATCAATAAAATCAAACACTTTTTATTGGCAGGACAAAATGATGAAAGAGAGAACAAGACACGCACACACACAATCACATGTGGGATTTATTGGAAGAGAATATGAAAAGTGTTTGTTTATGGGGTTTTTTTTTTCTTTTAACCAGCATAAATAGAATTCAGTGTCGTTTTTTATCCAAAAATTTATTGAAATGCGACAGGTTTTATAATTCTGACTGAAAGAAGGTGGGAGAGCTAAAGTCGTTTTCTTTTCTAAAAAAATAATGTCACATTTCTTGCACTTTTTAATAGGAAATGGAGAAATTTTATTAGAAATGATTTCAGCATTCCGTGGGATATATTATTTCTGTTTTAAAACTCTCCAAAACTGTAAATTTTTAACAAAGAATTGAAAAATTATTGCATTTTTTTTTTTTTAGAAAAGAACATGTCTTAAGCAAACAACCGATGTTTGCTCCGGAAAATATTTAACACTTTTTTCATTTCTTTTCTTAAAAGTGGCAAATTGGTGGAGGTTTTGAAACATAAATTACTTTTTATAAAGGATGCGTAATTAATTTGTAATAAATTCTTTATTTTCAATTAACAGAACGTTGTTATTTTCTATTAAAAAGTGCACAAAATGTTGCATTTTTTTCTAGAAAAGAAAAGTTTAATAAGTGAAGGATAGAAATTGTTTTTATAAAATAGGAATTGATAATTATTGCAAAATCTTGCAATTCAAATAAAAATAACACAGAATTTCTCAGGCGGCATCAGTGAAACATTTCATATGCTACTCAAGGCTTTTTGCATTTGCTGTGACGATATATTCTATGAAGCAGCATTTGAAAAGAGCATGTACAATTTTATGCACAAGTTGCTGTTCAATTAATTATTATTTTTTTCTTTAAAGAGAATTTATTAAAAAAATATAATATTTTTACAAAAACAAAAAGATTTTTTGACCCAGGACTTTCTCAAGCTTTCAATTATTTAATTTTATTTCTGAAACAATTTCATTCAAATCCTATTCTCTATTTAGAAAATTTATATTAATAAATTTATTTAAATATTCCACTCTACAACCCCACTGTGCGTGGTGTTGTGATCCGTTTTCCATGTACGTTCTCATTTTGCAACCTGCCTGATTATCCATTTCATTCCTTTTTAATATATTTTTCGAGATATTTTATAACAATTTGATAAATTTTTGTGAGTCGTTTCTGTAATTTCCTTAGACTTTTCATTTGTATGCGAATGCATTTATACAACAATTTGAAGCCTTGCATATGTGCATGTGAGTGTGTGTGTGCGAGTATCTACATGAATGTATGCATGCACCTGCTTAAAGATGTATGAGTGCATGTGTGTTAATGCTTAAATTGCACAAGCAGATAAAATTCGGATTTGGAAATTCCATGCAACTGTTGGGACGGATAAATAGTTGCAAGTTGAACACGAGCATGAATACGGTTGGATGGAAGAGACTATAAATAGTTTTTTGCTACCCCTGCCCAATAAACAAAAGCTTAAAAGATTTATGTGCGCTCGTTTAATCATTTCGCATCCAGAGTTTTCCTCTACACAGAAGATTCAGATGCCGATTGAAATTTTGCCACAAATTGATGTTCGTAGGGGGAAAAGTGGTGGGCGAATGTGGGTCTGCTTTAATTGATTTGGGGTCTTATTCTCATTTTTGGCCAAGAGTATAACTTTTGGTTGACAAATCATTTTTTGTCGTTAATGTGATATAAATATTTTTCAATGAATTCTCTTTAAAATAATCGGAAATCAATCCGAAAATATTTCAATAAAATCGTAGGAACTAAAAGCATTTAATTGAGGTTGTATTTTAATAAACTTTTTAGCTTCTCACTAAGAAAATGTAGAATTTAAAAAAATTGGAAAATTATTGTTTTCACTTCCGTTTTAAAAAATCGACTTCTCATCAGTTCCTTCGAAGCTCCTCTGACGTCTGCCATTTACATGTATGAAAGTGTGTGTGTAAGTGAAACGCTTATAAGTTGGCAACGTTTTGACCCAATCGAATCAATTTAGAACTCTTTGAATTTTTGAAACTTAAGTTTTTTAAATTATTAAAGTTGTTTTAAACTTCACTGAGAATGTTCTTTAATAACGTTTTCTTTTCTAGAAAAGATGTGTAACATTTTTTCACTTATTTTCAAAAAAAGTGGCGGTTTGGAAAAGTTTTAAAGCAAAAATGATTTTTCGTGATGGATGTTGAATTCATTGCTAATAAATTCTTTATTTTGGAATGACAAAATGTTGCCATTTTCTGTTAAAAAGTGTGAAAAATGTTGCATTATTTTCTAGAAAAGAAGTCGACATATTTTTTGGAATTAATTTCAAACAGTTTTACATCCAACAATTCTATAAACTGATACTGAAAAATCACTTCCGAACTCCGCTAACAGGATTAAAATCGTCTGTTTCGTTGGAACGATTGATTGCGAACGAAAACAATTAAAAAAAACTCGTCTATTTCAAGAAATCCAAAACTAATTATTTCTTCAATAGAAGTTCTCAGTTGTTTTAAAGGTCTCGCAAAACTTTATCCTTCAAGAAGAGTGGAAAAGTGTATTATTTTTAATATTCAGTTTGCTTACGATGGGCAGTTTTCACCTAAAAATTTGAGTTTATAGACAAAAAGCTGTCGATTGAGTATTCTCAATTAAAAATCTCTAGCAAAATTAGTTACAAATTTATACAACCAGAAATGACAGTTAACAAATTTACATATTCCCAAATCTGTAACATAAATAAATAAAACAGTTTCAACATAAAAAGTAAATTCAGTTATTGAAGCAATTTTAAACTGAAAAAGAACCTGGTCACCCGGTATATCAATACTTGTCGTTGGCCGGCGTAAGAGATGGAAACAAATCTATTGAATACTTCGCAGCGTATGACGATATACGCCAATAAGTTCTATATATTTTTCGCTATAAAAAATTCGCCCTTCGCCACAATTGTGTTCTCAGTGCAGAGTATAAATTATTTGAATGTTTGTATTTTCATGAATAAGAATTCAAAAAGTGCATGTTCGCTGGGTTTTTGTGTTTTTGTATTGGATTAAGTGTTTGTGTGTGTGTGTGTGTTTAAATGTAATTCAGAATGATTTGAATTGAAAATGTGATAAAATGTACAATTTTGATTGTTTCCTTCCATTTAATGTTGTCCTCCGTCTGTCTTCACTATTTATTTCTTGTGTATTTGATAAAATGAATTGTATGAATTGAAATTGTTGTAAATGTATTTTCAGCAATTCAGGAGGCGGCTTAAGCGAAGGTTTTACACATTATCCGAGAGGAAGGTTCCTTTCAATATTTCATTACAGAAGTGACAGCCTACAGAGTTGCGGAAATAAAATATTAAAAGCATTTTGTTTCTCCTAAAGCAGTGAGCTCAGAAAATGTTTGATTTAAAATAATTTAAAGTTTGGAAAAATTAAGTTTTGAATATCAATCAGCAGCCTGCAAAATTTTTATTACGACAGCCATCCCTGTCACAATTCAATTTGGCGTCGGTTTGTGAACTAAAAATTTTAAAATCAACTACTTTTTTTCAACACGAATTCGAGAACATGGAAATACGAGGAGTGTTTCAAAACGTTGGTAACACGCTTTAGTTAAGTTCCTGTGTTGTCGTTTTGATTATTTTCTTTCGTAACCTATTTTTGTGAATTCTTTATTCTTTATGTTTTTGAAACCAGACATTTTTGGTTCGAGTTTTCTTGGGTACATTTCAAAGCGTTTGTCCTTCTATTGGGTTAACACAAGCCAAGGCCTTTTTCAAATTTTTTAATTGTAAGTAAATTAGAATTTGGCTAAATTTTTATTTATTTTTTTATCGATTCGTGATTTGGAACATTATTTTTACAATACCAATTTGGATTTCTGAAAATCAGTTTGAATATTCACAATTTGAAATTTAATTTTCCTATAACGTTTTCATTTGTGGAAAACGTAAAGGGTGTTTTTTATAGAGTGACACAAGTTTAAATGATAACAAAGCATAGTAATATATTTTTGATATCAATGAAACGGTCGTTATTGGATAGGAAATTTTATGACATTAATGTTTAAATGTGATTTCGCCGATAACTCTTCGAATGTTGATTTCCAGGTGTTCAATTGTTTGTGGTTTATTGACGTACACAAGTGACTTTACAAAACCCCAAAGAAAAGAATCCAATGGGGTTAAATCACACGATCTTGGGGGCCAATTAATTGGGCTATTTCATGAAATTATTTTTTCATCAAAAGCTTCCTTGAGTAAATCAATTGTAGCGCCGGCTGTGTGGCATGTGGCTCCGTCCTGTTGGATTCACATGCCAACGAGATTAATGCCACGTAATTGAGGTACGAGAAAACTTCGAAACCTGTTCCTATACCTTTCACCGTTGACTATAACATTCTGACCATTATCGTTTTGGGAGACTTATGGGCCAATGACTCCGCCAGTCCATAAAGTGCACCAAACAGTAATTTTTTGTGGATGTAATCGTGTTCCGACAAAAGCTTGTGGATTCTTCTCACTCCAAATGCAACAATTCTGTTTATTTGCGTACCCATTCAACCAAAAATGGGCTTCATTGGATAATAAAATTTTGAAAGGATAAGTTTGACGAACAGAACTATTATTTTGATTAAAAATTTCCACAATTTACACGCGTTGCTCTGGTGTAAGTCGATCCATAATGAAATGTCAAAGCAAACTAAACAAAAAGCAACTATCAGCTGTTAAATGGGTGGTCAAATAAAGCAGTGATGCCAACTCAAAGTTGTATCACTCTATAAAAAACACTTCTTTTAAACAAATTTCCATTTTTTATGAATTTTTAAACAGAAATTATTTTTCATAAGGAACTTTAAATTAAGTTCTAGTAAATTCTTTAATTTTAAATAACAAAATGTTGCTATTTTTTTTTTTTTATAAAAAAGCATAAAAAATGTTGCATTATTTTCCAGAAGAACAATCAAAATTAAATTCTATGTTCTTGAATTTCTTTATAAGAGTTTGTTTTGTCTCAAAATGTATTCCGACTTTTTGTTATACATTTTTCATTTTTTCAATACGAATTTGAATTAGTTTTTCTCAATATTAATTTAAATTTTGGCAATTCAAACTTTAAAAGATGCGTACTGAAGTGAAAATTTGAATTTATAAGAGGTTTAATAATCCATTCAAAGAGCCAGCGCTGCTATTCCTCGGCACGACTTTAATTGAAAAAGTTCTTTCATTAAAACGTAATTAACATTAAATTTAGAGTAGCAGGATATTAATAATTTATCCCCTTTACAAATAGTCAAGATTCTGGCAAAACGCTGTGCTCAATTCTCACAAATAACCAACATAAAATCTCACTGTTGTAACCGTGGAAATATGGGAACATTGAAAATTTATAAATTTTATTAAAAATTTATTTGGTTACTTATTTTCCTCGACTGAATATTAAAATCTGTGTCAGGATAAGAGAGTTTCCAAACTTCAAAACGTATGTTGTTGTCAGTTGGTTTTCTATAACGAACATAAACCCACACACAGCCAAACACACACACACACACACACACACATGCAGATTCATTTTTATATACAAACAAATTTTCAGCAACCCCGAATTTTATTAACATGGATTTTTTTAAAGAAATTATTAGTTGAACTTCATTATTTCTTGCAAGATCTGTAATTTCGAAACCATCAATTTGAATAAAATGAATAGATAAAAGATTGTAAAGCATGATTGATATTCGCTGGTGTTCCGCACAAAATTACATGCAGCAGATGTGTTTTGCACAAAAATTTTTGCACAAATTATTCATCATAATAAATATTAATTTAACTCTTCTTCGCTTTACAGCTTCTTGTCATCCGAAGAATATTAATAAACTGTGAAATCAACTTGATTATAGTATTTGAGCAGATATCTTTTGTTATTGCCAACGTCAGACATGGCAACACGAAACATCAATCAGTGTCAGTTGGATGCAGAGAAGTAAATGAAAGAAGCGCTATTTGTTGTTGCTATTATTATTGTTGTTGTTGTTTTCACAATTTGAAGTCTGTGAAGTTAACGAGCAGAAGTGTAACAGAAAGAAGTTAAAAGAGATATATCGGCGCATATTATTTGGCGGGTTGTTGGTTTCTTTTAATTAATTTTATTTTGTACGGCGTTTATTATAGAGTGATACAACTTTGAGTTGACATCACTGCTTTATTTGACCACCCATTTAACAGCTGATAGTTGCTTTTTGTTATGTTTGCCTTGACATTTCATTATGGATCGACTTACACCAGAGCAACGCCTGCAAATTGTGGAAATTTTTAATCAAAATAATGGTTCTGTTCGCCACACTTATCGCGCACTTCGTTCATTCAAAATTTTATTATCCAATGAAACAGAATTGTTGCATTTGGAGTGGGAAGAATCCATAAGCTTTTGTCGAAACACCATGACATCCACAGAAAATTACTGTTTGGTGCGCTTTATGGGCTGGTGGGGTCATTGGCCCGTATGTCTTCAAAAACGATCATGGTCAGAATGGTACTGTTTGTTTCGGCCACATGGCCGAAGTCATATTTAAACATTAATGTCATGGAATTTTCAATCCAATAAAAACCGTTTCATTGATATAAAAAATATATTTCTATGTTTTATTATGATTTAAACTTGTATCACTCTATAAAAACACCCTATTTTTAAACATATTCTAAAATTGAATAAAAATATGGCGAGAATAGTTTTGAACGCCAAGAGTTTTATGATACACTCCCCGCTACACTCCAACTCTAATGTAAAAGAATAAAGTGATACAAATAGTAGCGTTTTCTTTTCTAAAAAAATAATGCAACATTTCTTGCACTTTTTAATATAAAATGTCAGTATTTTATTTTATGAAAATTGAGAATTGATTTGAAATTAATCTGATATAATTTACAAAAATCTATTTTGAACTAAAAACTCCTATAAACTGTTGCTTGCTAGAGAAGGAGTGCAAGAAATGTTAAACTTTTTCTAGAAAAGAAAATCCCACAAGACAAGTATTGATTTTATTCTTGCAGGAATACATAGATACACATGTCGTTACAAGAAACGCAAACTGCTGTTATTAAAAAAAATTCTAGATCATTTTTTACATCCGACACAAAATAAAGATTTTATTGACATAATGAAAGTGTTGCGACTGCAACGGCGATCTTGTCTTGAATTCAAAGAGAACTAACAAACATTATGGGGGCACTAAACGGTTGCAGATGAAACTAAACTCGTCCAAAAAAATAGTTTTCGTCCTTGTAGGGATAATAAGTAAAATTGCTTATTTTTATTTGAACTTCCCCACATGGAACCCGGATGACAGGAAAGGTATATTGCGCAGATGTACCACTCGGCGATAGGACGGGTTCTCTTTATAACACCTTGTGAGATCTGTTAAAACCTCAATCGGAAATGCCTGAAGAGCATGTGGAGCCCGAAAAGTATCAGTTTTCAGCCACAAATCGTGGAATACACCCTACATTCAAGTCAACAGACTTGGCTATCCTTATGGCATATTTTTTAATATTTTTTTTTATAAAAGAGCCAACTTTTGTTTAAATATCCTGCAATTTGAAGGAAGTGCTCTGTTTTTCTTCCAAAAATTTTATTTATTAAAGGGTTTGAAGAAAAAAAATTATATTTTAAAATTAATTTAAAACAAAATTAATTAAAATATTCTCTTTTATTATTTGAAGAGCCTGAATATTGACAGGGCGTTTTTAATTACTAATATAACAAATCAAGACGGCACCCCGACAAAGACGTTATTATTTTACTGCCAAAATTATCTTAATTTTTATCAGCTGAAACAAAGTTTGTTACTTCTTTTGAACTTGTACGGCAAAATGATGTCGTAATTGTCCATACATTTTTTCTTTCTCAAATTTTTTTTTTTTTTTTTGCTTTCCCTAGACGTTGTCAATATTCCTTGACAATTAGGCTTAATTGATTTCAATCAAGGTTTTAATTAGCAAAATAATTAAAATAATCAAAATTGAAAATTTTACAAGACCCGCAAAAAGTTACAATAAAACTTTTTAAAAATTATTATTGTTAAATAATCCGCAGCTACTCATCATGGATTTGCAACAAGAAATTGAAGCTTTTCGAAATTTCATAGATAAATTATTTCGCAACGACAGGAAACTTTTCCAAATTAACAGGACATGCACACATAAAACAAACAGGCCTCATTTTGCTGCAGGAATTGTGTGGCATTTGAACGTTGATGAAGACGCTGTTGCTTGCGATAATCCTATTCCATCAATCTGAGACAAGGACACCACAGCACGTTATTTGGTATTCTGTTTGTTCATCGCACAGCTTGAATATGGCGCTGGTGGTTGTGTGCTCATGAAGCCTACGCCCCATTGTAGTGCTGACTGCACCGGGGTTGTAGTTTAAATTATGAATAAAAGAAATATAAAAATGCAAACTAAAAACTCTTAAATTGACAAGCGAAAATCGTTGTGGCTTCATTTAGCAATATACAACTTTAGCTCTCTATCACCAACACACACACCTGCATTTCTTCTCTTTAATACTCGTAATTTTGTACTCCTTTTTAAAGGTGAATTATGCGGGTTAAGTTTATGCTGATGGCGGGTACTTTCAACTTGTGTAACGCCATTCATAATGACTTCTTAACGCAAACTTGATTATATTTCACCCCCCTCTTTTTGCTTTATTTTCAATGAACAACATTCTTTTTTTGCTGTTAATAATCTCGAAAATGACTTGACAAACACCGACTTCGTGTCATGTGGAAGGGGTGTTGGGAAAGAAACAACATGAAAATAATCCTACAGTTTCTAAGAGAGATAAAATGTTTGTATTACAATTTCCTTAAATATTTTCATATTTAATTAACGCACTTTCTTGTGCAAAAAACCAGGCAAATATTTGCTTTTCTAGTTTTAGATTCGGTTGAGGTCTCTTCCCCTGATTTGGCAACAGAACCAACGAAATGAGAGCGATTCCCGGGTCACACACAAGGACATTGTTGCTGCTCAAATTCTTTTCAATTCCTTTTTAAACAAATAACTTGTGTATTTGATTCGACCTTGTTTTTTAACTTAAATTCTTATTGTAATTATTTTTCAGGCTCTAGGTCCAGGTTTAGTGTTCAAACATTTCGCTAGTGTTAGTTCATCTAGCGAAATGTAAATATCAAGTGGTCGAACTTCGGCCCTCGAGCGGTCCTTGTTGAGATAAAAATGGCAACGCAAGGGCTTTCAAATAAAGTATTGATTGGAATATAAAGTTCTGTAGATTTAATATCATATCAAAGTTTAAGATTTCTGGTTTCACCTTCGAAATATCGGATGCTTTTTTATAGAGTGATACAACTTTGAGTTGGTATCTCTGCTTTATTTTACCACCCATTTAACAGCTGATAGTTGCCTTTTGTTTAGTTTGCTTTGACATTTCATTATGGATCGACTTACGCCAGAGCAACATGTGCAAATTGGGGAAATTTTTAGTCGAAATAATAGTTCTGTTCGTCAAACTTGCCGTGCACTTCGTCCATTAAAAATTGTATTTTCCTATAAAGCCCATTTTTGGTTGAATGGATACGTAAATAAACAGGATTGTCGCATTTGGAGTGAGGAGAATCCACAAGCTTTTGTCGGAACACGATTATATCCACACAAAATTACTGTTTGGTGCACTTTATGGGCTGGCGGAGTCATTGGCCCATAAGTCTCCCAAAACGATAATGGTCAGAGTGTTACAGTCAACGGTGAACGGTAAAGAAACTTGATTCGAAATTTTTTCGTACCTCAATTACGTGGCATTAATCTCGCTGGCATGTGGTTCCAACAGTACGGAGCCACATGCCACACAGCCGGCGCTACAATTGATTTAATCAAGGAAACTTTTGACGAAAAAATAATTTCACGAAATGGCCCAATTAATTGGCCCCCAAGATCGTGTGATTTAACCCCATTGGATTATTTTCTTTGGGGTTTTGTAAAGCCACTTGTGTACGTCGATAAACCACAAACAATTTAACACCTGGAAATCAACATTCGAAGAGTTATCGGCGAGATACAGCCGCAAATGCTGCGAAAAGTTTGTGAAAATTGGTGTTCCAGATTGCGCCTTGTACGCGCCAGCCGTGGCGGCCACATGCTCGAAATCATATTTAAACAATAATGTCATGAAATTTTCTATCCAACAAACCCCGTTTTATTGATATCACAAATATATTACTACGTTTTATTATGATTAAAACTTGTATCACTCTACAAAAAACACCCTATAGAAACCACCAAAAGAGCTTCTTTAAATGTTGCTGGGCCTCATTGATTTTCTTCGTTGCAAAAGTGTTTAGGAACTAACAAATGACTAGTTTTGGCATGACGAATATTAAGATTTAAGATAAGAGTTTCTTGAAAATAATTTTCTCAGTGTGCTTTCATACTGGCATGGGCTGCACTGCAGTACAAAAAAGACCTGCTTCATTTCTGATTTAATTTGTTTGGGTTTCATTTTCTTCTTTCTTATGAAATTTGCTGAATTTAGTATCCACGTGTCTAAGCATTTTATGAGTTGTCAATAATATCAGATTATGATTAATAGTGCTTATTATGGCCATAATCGATTTGGCTGATAATAGATAACAAAACTTGGCAATAACGTGGGCATGACTAAAGAGCTGGGAAATAGAACACATTTTTTAATGAGATGGAAAATATGAATCTTAAACGAGTTTGTAAATAGTCAAGAGAAGTTTTAATAAATAATGATTTTAAAATTTATTTAAAAAGTAGCTTTTTATCACTTTTAATTAATCAATTGAAAAATAAACATGTTGAAATTAATTGAAAAATTTATCGCTGTAAAAGCACTCGGTGAAGACTGAAGTTTCTTTGCTTTTATAAACACAACGTTTTTCTATTATTCAAAAACATTTTCCTTTTAATTGAGTTCAAATTTGTTTTTTCTTTTCTAGAAAATAATGCAACATTTCTTACACTTTTTAACAGAAAATGGCAACATTCTGTCTTTTGAAAGTGGCGCATTTATTAGAAATTTATTCAACATCCGTTTCGCAAAGTAATTTCTGTTTTAAAACGCATCCAAACTGCCACCTTTTAGATAAGAAGTAAAAAAATGTTACCTGTTTTCCGGAAAATAAAGTAACTTGAAATGCTCACTTGAATGCAATAAATGACAGAGTTTCCAGTTGTGGGAATTTATTATCAAGACAGAGATATTTTTTGCCGTATTTGAGGATTTCAAAAAAAATTTTTAATATTAAGTTGAAAAAAAAAAAATAACATTTAGACGATTTCGTTGCAAAATTTATGCAATTCGAGTTGAGTTGCAACTGGTTGCGACTTAAATCTTGTGTTACTTCTCCGTTTGCCACTGTGCCAAGTTCAGTTGTAATCTTTTGCTAACTTGACTTGTAGCCATAGAATACTTTTTCTATGAAAGTCATATGGGTATTATTTTCCTCTTCTTCTTCAACTGGAAATCAGAACGTGTTGGTTCTCTTTGCGTGTTGTAGTTGTCACAGCATATTAGGGTGGGTGTCGTGCGAAAGGAAACGAAACGAAAAGATTGTAAAAACAATGCCGCTGTCAAACACTATTTCATACATAAATAATGCAAGACATGCAAACGCATGCTTGTATAAGAGATATGAATTTTGATTTACAACACGATATTTCCAGATGATGCGAACGATTGTTGATGTACTAGACACGAAAGTGCTTCGTGTAGTAGAAATTGAATGTTAATCGATATTTTTGGTTTGTCAGTTTATTTGAATACGGCGCTTTTAATCTCATTAGCAACAGGACTTTTCCAATTTAATTATCCAGTGACAGTGAGTTGCTTATGGGAGTTGCTTGTAATAAATCATGCAACGTAGGAATTTGGAATATTCAAGAGTTTTGAAATTTGAAGTCTCGCATTTATTGCAACTGCTTTAACAAATCAAATCGTACAGTTTTGTTATTCGCTGTGTAATTTCCACAATATTATGGGCGGCTCCAGAAATTGTATGGGATGTTTTTTATAGAGTGATACAACTTTGAGTTGGCATCACTGCTTTATTTGACCACCCATTTAACCGCTGATAGTTGCTTTTTATTAAGCTTGCCTTGACATTTCATTATGGATCGACTTAGACCAGAGCAACGTGCTCAAATTGTGGAAATTTTTAATCAAAATAATGGTTCTGTTCATCAAACTTGTCGTGCACTTCGTCCATTCAAAAGTTTATTTTCCGATGAAGACCATTTTTGGTTGAATGGGTACGTAGATAAGCAAAATTGTCGCATCCACAGAAAATTACTGTTTGGTGCGCTTTATAAGCTGGCGGAGTCATCGGGGCCCAAATGCCTTCAAAAACGATGTTGGTCAGAATGTTACTGTTCGTGAAAATCGGTGTTCCAGATTGCGTTTTGTACGCGACAGCCGTGACGGCCACATGGCCGAAATCATACTTAAACATTAATGTCATAAAATTTTCTATACAACAAAGACCGTTTCATTGATATGATAAATATATTGCTATGCTTTATTATGATTTAAACTTGTATCACTCTATAAGAAACACCCGATATATATAATGGGGATCTTATGGCCACTCGATGTCCGTCTATAGAAAAGCTAAGAAATTCACTCTTGAATTGACCTTTGGGAAATAGTCCTGAATTGATCGCTATTTGAAAATCAGTACTATTCAAAAAAATTGGTTCCAGAGCTGGATATTAATTACTTATTTTTGCGATATTAAAAAAAAATTTAAGTATTTTTAGCTGTTTTTGGTTAAATAAACTTAATTTATATTTTAGAATTAATGAAATCGTTGAAAGAAAACAAACAAAATAAAAAGACGATTCCAGGGTTGGAAAATCCAAGCTTTTTGATATATAAAAGCAGCAGCTCTGAGACAGAAAACGGTGTGTAGGATTCGGAGCGTTTGCTTGTTTAATTTAAGACTAACAGCACGACAATTGTGTTGGTTATGGGAATCCAGATTTTCGCTAGTTTTTGTACCAGATCTTCAGAAGATTTTGATTTTCACCCAAATTTAAAACAATAAATTAAAGTCTTCGTAAAGATTTAGAATTAGAACCAGTGAAATGCCAGTATATCGACATTCTCGACCGCTTTTGTATTTGAATACATGGGCTGGAAAATATCTTAAATAATTTACATTTTAGTACACAACTATAGCACATATTTTTTTGTGGCACAATTCTCAGAGTCCTGAAGTGCACTAATTTTCATAAAATATATATGATTTAAAAGGTATTTTTGCGCAGATGTGCACAACATAAATAATTTTAATAAATTTAAAAAAATTACAAAAAAAGCGACAGCAACATTTTACTTCTTCGCTTTACATGAAAAATAATATCATATATTTATTTTTATGCTTTTCATATAAATTTCACTAACGCGAAGTGATTCGTACGATCAGGCTTTTATGTCAGTCGGCCAATTTTAGTAAATATAATAAGCCACACAGATATTTATAAATAATATCGACATTTTTGTTCCGATAAGCAAATATTTAGGGCGAGTTTTGGATTTCGACATTGAAGAAATATTTTTCGAAATTCTTAACATTTATTTGCGGTACACTTTTACGTTTCTTACTATCCACCGATATTTATGAAATATATAAAATTCAAAAGGCATTTCTGCTTCGATATGCACAATGTAAATAATTTTTGTAGATTTTTAGCATAAAATGTTTTAAATTTACTCGATAATCGAATGGATTATTATCCTGCGATATTAATACAAATTTTCTAAATTTTTAAGCACGAATTTCTTTCCAGAATTGTGGAGTCTAAATAGAAAAAAAAGTAGTGGCTCAGCCATCGCGTTTACCAGAGTCTGCCTTCTAAGACTTTTACCTCCTCATGAGAAGGAAGAGATCCATGAAAGGAGAGATCTCAAGGACATACTAAAAAGTGTATATCAGAACTAGTTCGAGAATTATGAGAAAAAGCTTCATCCAGAGATTTAACTTTTGAAATGTTATCGAAGAATTCAAAGAATTTTATTTCCTTAACGCTGTTGGAAGTGTGCTAAAGACTGTGTGTAAGTGTTTGTGTAGGGGTTTGAAGTTTTAATTTAAATTTAAGTTCTTTGTAAAAATTCGCAGTACCCTTCAATTATTTTTTTCTTTTAGTTTTAAGGCAAAATATAATTTGTTTAAAAAGCAGAGTTTGTTAATTTTATTAGTTATTTTCTGTTTCTTTTTTTTTTTTCTTTAATTAAAATGCAGTATTTGTTTGCACGAAGCGTTACCATGTTGTCAATGTTTGTTTGTTTTTACTCTGTTTTTAAGAAATATCGCCGGTTACATGACCAACTGTCGCAACTGAGATTGTTCTTTTTATTTGCTTTTGCAAAGTTTGGGATACGATTTCATTTAAAGCATTTTTCTTTAAATTTTCTTAAAACAAAATTTCAAATAGTGATTTTACATATATTTTTTTATATTTAAAATCTTTTATTCATTATTTAAAATTTGTTTGTGGTTTAGTTACAAAATAACAGAAAATCAAAAGCAAAAAAAGGAACAACTTTTTCTTTTATTCCTTCAGGTCGAATTATTGTCTGGCAGCGCTAGAGAAATACACCTGAAGAAATACAATATTGATTGAAATTGCCAAATCAACACTGTGGTTTTATAAAGAATCACCCCGATTGTATTTAAATTATGTATAGAAATATATATCCCCCTTATTATGAATGGCGTGGACGACGTCACGTCAATACAATAGCAAAACATTATCACTTGTCTACTCTTTGTCGACAGCAATCGACTATTAAAATATGCTTATCATAGGAGTATAAAAATTGAACCTGGCGCAGTGTTGCCAGCGTTAACCAGCGGCCATTTTGTCAACTGTCAAGAGATTTAGTTTTAGGTTGGTTAGGCATTCCAAAATCAATACAATGACACCTTAGCAACGCTTCCAAATTGAAAATATTGATTCTGGGTTTTAGCGTTTTCCGTTTGAATTCATCCGTCAATAAATAAGACTGCCGTTTTGGGAGTGATGATGACCCTCAAGTGCATGTCGAGACACCGATACGTCCAGAAAGACCGACTATTTGGTGTCCTTTATAGGCTACTGGCATTACTTGATACCTACTCTTTTAGAAATGATGCTGGTGAGAACGTTACAGTCACTGGTGACCGCTTTAGAACCACGATTAATGAATTTTTCGGTCATCAATTCAACAGCCATAATGGGAAGGAGCTGTTGTTCCAACAACACGGCTCAACATGTCACACAGCTCGAACCACAAGTGGATGAGTGGAAGGAACATTTCGGACCCGTCAATTTTGCTTTCCAAGATCGTGTGAATTCATTCCGCCAGACTATTTTATGTGGGTGCATGCGACTAGCAACTACGCTGATAAGCACAAAATGATTGACCACTTGGAGGACAACATTTCCTACGTTTTATCCGACATACGGTTCCATAAGTTGGAAAAAAATCATCAAAATTGTACTTCTAATCTGAAAAAGCCATGGCGGTTGTATGCCAAAACTCACATTTAAGTTTAAATGCCACAAGATTTTCTTTCGAATAAAGTGAATTGCATATCAATTTAAGAACTTCTTCTCTCTCCTATTCCAATTCAAAGTTATATACCTCTACAAAAAGCACCCTATATTAAGCAAAAATTGCCAGCAGTTACTATGCAAAGTAGAAAAGTTAAAACTTTTTTAAGTTAAATTTTTTTTTTGCTAACGAGTTAACGTGATGTCGTTAACGTCATTCAGAATAGCCGGGATTAATTGATGAAGAAATATGAAAAATGTTTTTCTCTTCTAAAACCTGGAGCCTGAAGAACAAGAAAATTTAAATTGAAGGGCAAAAATATTTTCAAAATCCAGCCTTAAATCGTATTTTTTTCAAAAACAACATTTTAATTTTGACAAAACTCCGGTTGGGTTAGTTAACCACGTGAGCGACGATATAAAATTTTAGATTTTTTTTGTCATACAAACATGCAGAATTGTTTACATAAAACGTGTGTTTAAATTAAGCCATTTATTTTATCTAAATATACACACATACAGGCAAACACTGAAAGCATTCTAACAAATTAAATACATAGAAAATCACGTGGTGTGTGTGTGTGTGTGTGTTTGTGTCTGGCGTGTAAAGTTGCAAGTTTTGTATGAATAAGAAGAAAAACAAAAAAAAAACAAAAATTCACTGCAGAGAAGATACGAGCGAGCATTTTTAATTGTCAAGGATATTCACTTGAGGGTTTAAACATTTAAATTGTCTCTTTCAAACGAGTTAATCGCGTAAGACAACTTCTTTTCCTGCATTTTGAAGTTGGGGTTTGGACTTCTTTAAATATTTCTTTTATATAAAAATAAATATCTTAAAACTTATTAACTATTCCATGGATTCATGTCATCATCTTGGAAACTACTTTTATTGGATCGGCTTATGTTTTTGATTGTCATCTGATATTATTTTGATAAATTTTTCAAACACCCCAATTAACGTTTATTTGAAATTTAATACGAGAAATCAAACTAAACGAGAAGTGCTGCTTGTTCAAGCCTTTAGAAGCATCAGTTTTTATTTTTATTTCTGTACGTTTTTTGGAACTCAACTTTCCGAGTTTTATTTATTCCCCAAAAAACGGAAAATATTTTTTTGTTTTTATTTGTTTTCCAGACAATTAAAATCTTTTCTCGATTTTTACTTATTCTTCAGGAACGCTCGCTTAGGAAACCATATCAGTTTTCAAGGAATAAATTCCTTTAGCAAATAAAAGTCGCTTCTTCGTTTTATTTTATGCGATAATAATTAAAAAAAAAAAACACATGAGCGCTGGTATGAGGAAAGTGTTGCGGCTATCGAAAACAGCTGTACTGCTTTATTGTGTGAGTTTAATATTTAAAACTGATATTGACTTTCTCTTTGAGCTTTGCAGTATTCAGCGTACCTTTCTGAATTAAAATAGTACTTTTCAAAATTGAAATCAATTTAAATAATTCCACGAGCATTCTGTTAATTTGTGGGCCAAATTTTTGCACAAAATAATTTATATAAAATAAAAATCCAAATTATTGGTTTGGGAGAATTACTTTTATAATTCAATTGAATAAATATTTTATTCGACATTTTAGTTTGACTGGGCCAAGGAAGTTGTGCTTCAGATAATTGAGATGTAGAAGACTACAAATGAAATAACGCTGCACACTAGAATTCTTTCAGCGTTTGAGACCAGTTCCCATGTCAGTTCTACGTTCTGAAGTCATTTCTTTAACTCAAAATAGTCGTTAGGAAGGACTCATTATTTGATAGAGAAAAAATTAAAATCAAATTCAGATATTCAATTAAAGTGTTTTTCTTTATGAAAATACGATACTGAAATAATTCGATGGGTCCACTAAAACGGTCCACTTTTCAATTTAAAATCAAAAAATTATTGACTTGAAATTTGTCAAGCAAAACAGCCGTTCACTAAAAACAGAAACTGCGACAGAAGTAATTAAAAAAGGACTTTTGGGACCGAATTTATTATCCTTCGGTGAAATGCTTCTTTCTGACAGACGTGCCAGTTCCTTATGAGTTGGAAAGTGGTCAAGTCTGATGTAAAAGGACACAACGTTCCGTAGCCAACAGCGTCAAATAAACTCGAAAATAATTGATAAAATTTAGTAAAAAAAGTGTAACTGTTACTAACCCTGACACTTTTCCATTGAGTTGAAGTTGTTTTATAATTTGAGAACATGAAATGGAAAACTTCTTATTAGAACTTTCGCCGTTACGTCTGTGCTTTTGGAAGGGCAGGAGCGTACAATTATTGAAGGGACAAGCTCGTACGGCATTTTGCTGGCATCTCAATAGTTTTTAAAGTTTGTGTTGGAGTCGGGCGCTTTTTAACTGCACGCGAACCAGCGATTTCGATAACTGCAGTTTGCCGGTGGAGAATGTCAAATTGTCTTCAAGTTACTGTTCATTGTTCATTTAAAAAATATAATCCACCAGTATTTCTGTCTTGCTGCTAAAAAATCAGCCGATAGTTCGCATTGCAAACGTTATTTGCTTTGGGAAGTGAATATCCTTGTTATTTGTTATAAGTAGAAAACTAAATAATATTTCAGCTCGTATCTGCTGCACAACTACCAGGATAATAAATTTTAAAAAAGCTTTCCTTTTCTCTTAATATAAACGTGCTGTTGAAACGACACAACTCCGCATCAGCATCATTTTTGCAGAGAATATTTTTACATTTTCATGTCTGTTGTTGTTTTTTTTTTTTTAACTGACGACTCAAGTGTTTTGAATTTGATAGGTTTTTGAAATGATAAATAAAAAAGGACTGTAAGAAATATCTGTATTGAAAACACACCACGTAATTCTTGTTAATTGTATTGAAAAGGAAACAAAGAAAACAATGAAAATAAAAATGAAGTAGAAAATAAAATGAGTTTAATAAAAAAAAAAAAGAAAAGAAGATGACGACCAATTAACGAAAATGAAATTAGAATATTAAATAATACGATTATACGAGTATATCATCTAACATCTGAAAGAAGAAAATTTAATTAGCACTCACTCTCACCTGCACTTCCAAAGCGTGGTACGCTACAATAAGACCTAAAAGAATCACAGTCGAAACCGATATTAATGTTTTGAGCGCTGTAGAGTAAAAAGATGCCTGCAGGAAGAAACAGAAGGACACGTTAATTAAGTTAAGTTTTAATATTCATGTCAGGGTCTATTTATAAATAAACTTATAAGGCTGTAAATGGCAGGTTTATATTTAAATTAAATAATTTATTTTTTTGTAAAAACTATATTGAATTTTGATTGCAGAAAAAATTTGAGGTTAGGAAATTAACTGGGCGGAAACACACACACACTTTTTTTTAAACAAATTCTGTTTTATGGAAACCAATTTAAATTAAAAAAAATGGAATTAATAATAGGAAATGATGTCGGGCAAACGGCCAGCTCGGGCGCGTTGGCAGACGTCCGCTCTTTTCACAAAGTTATGAGCCAACAGGACAGCGCCTTCACAAGGAAGCACCTGATTATGACGAAAATCTGTTCGAAATTGAAGAACTGATTGAGTAAAATTTTCATAATTTAGATAGTGAATTTTCACTCTTAAAATTCTTCGTTTAAGAGAGGTTCCATGATAAAATTTCCCAACTTTTTACTAAATAAAATTCAAAAGATAACAGGCCGATTCTTGAAATTTCATCACTTCACAGCCGATTTACTTCCTAACCTCAAATTTGCACAAGCTGTAGATTAACAAAAAATTGATCTGGGCAACAGTCCAGCTGAGAGAAAATAATATTTTGAAATTTTATTTTATTTTAGCGGCGCATTTAATATTTTTTTTTTAAATTTGTATCTTTTTTTTTAATTTTACAGACATAATTTTAGCAAAAAAAAGAAGAAATTTTTTTAAATAAAATTTTGATTTACCGAAATCGGACTTACTTTTGTATAGACGCCAGCGCTGCTTAATTCATTTTCAATCACCATCACGACAATTCCAAACATGCCCATGACGAGAGCGTAATCGCTTATACGTTTACGCTTTTCAAATAACGCTTTACGCTTTCCTAGTCGATAGCCCACATTGGGTTTGTGTTTAGCCGAGTTCGTTGATGGCTTCCGGGATGTATTACCGCCAGTTAAAGCACGTTCCTCCATATACCTGCCCATGTAAATGGTGGTGTATTGAAAAGAAAAGAAGAAGAAAAAGAAGAGTGTGAAATAAAAATTGAAAAAGATATAATTTTTGCCTCCGGATTCGCAAAATCGTAATAGTGCAGGTTTCTCTCGCAGTTTGTTCAATTCGGTTTGTGTTCTGTTCTTTGAAAGAATTTCTTTTTAATGCAAAAAAAATTTCATTTAATACTTTTTTTTATCTATTTATTTCTGGCGTTTTTGGGTTTTAATAAAAAATATATTTTTTTACGTTGAAGACTTTTTATATCACCAAGAAAAGATAAGCAATATTTTTGCTGAAGAGGCCACTCAAAATACGTGCCGATATATTGAATATTTAAAAATAGAAATTGAAAAAAGCCTACAAAATTATTTTCTAATAGCGACTGGGTGAGTGTGTGGGTGTGAAGCCTGTGGCTGCCGTCACCATGCTAAATCGCTTAAGATAGAATATAAATTGTGATTATCTTATACAGGGTGTGCGTAACAGAGGTGTAGGAATTTGATGTAAAGCAAAAGCGAATGAAGAAGTTTTTAAATTGACAAAAAATTTACTCCATTCTAAAAACGAACTTCTGGCATTCACATTCCAAAATAAGTGTAGCCAACTTACGGACTTATATTTCTATGAACAAAAATACCCGGGCCGTGCATATTTTTGTGGTACACTTTTAGTTAACTCAGCGTTCATTATTAGGGCTTAAATTAACTTGATTTGAAAGGTCTTTTCGTTTAGATAAGCAGAATATAAATAATTTTCCAAATTCTTTACAAAAAAGTGTTTTAAGAAAACCGTTTTAAATTTGCATGAAATGCAAAAGAAAATCTTTCTATTTTGTGCTTGTTTTTTTTTATTTATTTGCGAAACCCGCATGAATACAACTTCGAATGGGTAGAATGTCCAAATAAGAAACTTATAAATTACTGAGTTCTTATTTCAACTCTGGAATGGGGGACAGTACAAGGGGAGGGATGGTACCACTTAAGAGTTACTCAAATTGAATTAGATTTATTTAATTTATAGTTTGCTAATTTAAATTAATTCTTTTCATTTTATATCAATTATTGTCAATTGTAGAACTTTTTTTAGTATATTTTATTAAACTGATTTAGTTTTCAAGCGAAGTGTTGCCAGATTTTTTTTCAAATTCCCTTTTTTGTGTAGAAAAATGTATGAAGATATTCCCGGCATTTTGTATTATTTTTCATTGAAACCTTAATTCTATTTCTTTTTTATTTAAAATGTTTGTATTAAAGGCTTCATTCTTGTTCTGCTTTTTAATCGCTAACCATGATTGTTTTTTTGTTTTGACACGCACGACACTGTCGTCCTTCATTTGAAAAGTAGAGATTTAAACGCTTTTAGGAATAAAAAAATATCAATCAGAGTTTCAAAACAGCTATCAACACCATTTTGATCGGAATTCGTGACATGTCGGATAGTTGAAAATAATAAATAAAAACACGTTTTTTTTTAAGAAGAACAAACTAAAACGTTAAAAATAATAATTAAAAATTTCTTAAAATAATAATGAAAGTTAATAAAAGTTGGGCGATCGATATACCAAAAATAGGATAAAGCGCCCACGCTCCTTTTCACATTAATATTTGCATTAACTTTTTGTTCTAACTTCCGGCTAAGAAAATTTAAAGTTTCTAAAAATCGGGAAGTTTTTAGTTTTTCAAGTTTGGAGATCCTAGAAAACTTCCCTGACTAATTTCGAGAGGTTGCCACTATGCCTGTATGTATGTGTGTGTGTGTATTAACGACTGAACCGAATTAAACCCAACTGATCTAGCATTCTGAAGAGCCTTTCTGAGCTCAGATTATCTGAGAATTCGAGCCGGTAGATTTAAAAATATCTCAAAAAAACTAAAAACAGTAGTTTTCAATTTGTTTTTTTCTTTTAGAATAACTTTCAAAAGGCTTCACCGATCGATTGTAACTTATCAGCTCTTGACATATCAAAACCACCGCGATCAACGTAACACGTATCAAAATCGGTTGATCAGTTCGTGAGACGCGGTAAAAAAAATTCTAAAAAAATGATACACATTTTGTTTCTTACAAATTCTATATCTGATCAGTTAATGTTGTCGACTTCCTTCTAGTCACCGAAAGCTACATCAATCACCACTTATCACTTGGGAATTGGTTGATTTGAAAATTAAAATTACAGCGTTCTCCCAGCTCCCAGAACTCAAAAGCGCAGAATAGCCCAAAACCAGATTTCGAAGGCTTTGCGGTTAAAATTAGCCGGATGTTACCTGGATGGCCTTTAAGGTCAACCGCTTTCCATATAAAGGGCGTTTTTTATAGAGTGATACAAGTTTAAATCATAATAAAACATAGTAATATGTCTTTGATATCAATAAAACGGTCTTTATTGGATAGAAAATTTCATGACATTAATGTTTAAATGTGACTTCGGCCATGTGAGCGCCACGGCTGGACGGTACAAGGCGCAATCTGGAACACTAATTTTCACAAACAGTAACATTCTGACCATCATCATTTTTGAAGACATACGGGCCAATGACTCCGCCAGCCCACAAGGCGCACCAAACAGTTATTTTCTGTGGATGTCATTCGACAAAAGCTTGTGGATTTTCCTGACTCCAAATGCGACAATTCTCCTTATTTACGTACCCATTCAACCAAAAATGGGCTTCATCGGAAAACAAAATTTTGATGGATGAGTTTGACGAATAGAACAATTATTTTGATTAGAAATTTCCACAATTTGCACGCGTTGCTCTAGTGCAAGTCAATCCATAATGAAATGTCAAAGCAAACTAAACAAAAAGCAACCATCAGCTGTTAAATGGGTGGTCAAATAAAGCAGTGACGCCAACTCAAAGGTGTATCACTCTATAAGAAACACCCTATATTTTAATTTATCTTTAACTTTTTACTTAGATTTTTTTAAAAACCTGCCTTTTAGTTCATTTTAATTGCATTTATTTTTTTACTTGCAAACTTGTGCCAGCACAGTGGGACGTATGAGTAATATCAATAATATTAAGTATACGCGTGGAAGTGCCATACAAAAGCTAGACACAAACCCAAACGCACGTGAAACCAATAAAAATATTGTCTGATCAAATGAAAACAAAAAAGGAAGTCAAACTACTCAGTCTTCCAGTTTTAATCCTTCACAAATATTCGAAAGGATAACTTCCCCAACAATCAATAAAACTAAATAAACGAAATTGTCCCTGCACATTGTAAATGTGTGTGTGTGTGTGTGTGTCTGCGTTACGCTCTTCACGACAATATTGAAAAGTGTACAGATTAAAGACACACGGAGTTATTCGCAAGAAATTATTTCATTTCAAAATCGTGTTTCCAGCATTTAAATAAACCTGCCATAAAAACGTTTGCTAAGAAATTAAGTACAGCCGAGTTATTATTTTATTATTTCTTGTTTGCACACACACAAACGCAAACACAAACAAGTTGTTCCCTGAGTCCCAAATGGCATAATTGTGCCAGAATATTTTTGCTAACGAGCCAATGAACACCATTTCCTTGGCTGGTTGGATTTAATGCCGTCGTCAGCATAAATTACGGAAGAAGAGCATCTCCAAAACAAATTTGCGAATGAGTATGCGTGTGTTTGCGTGTGTGTGTGTGTGTGTGTGTGCGTGTGTTTTATTGCTGTTTATTATCAAAAGGGAGTCTGTTTTCTATGTTTTTTGTCTAGCAGCCCAGCAAAGCATTTGGGAAATGGAATAAACAGGAACAACAAGAAAAAATAGATCCATCCGATATTCATGAGGATAATGCGAACAAAACCGGTCTCTACGACGTTGTATTTTACTCATTCGCAATTTTGGTAGGCGATGGATCGTAGCGAACAAATTAAACCGGAATAATAGAAAAGCGAAAGAATTGAGAAGAAAGAGCTTTTTTGCAAAGAAACTCCTTCCATTAAATACTCTAGATTTTGACTCGCAGGGAGAGAAATGAATTGCATCCACTACTTTGTAACCCAAAAGGAGACTCGTCACCATTTAGCCCCGTGCTTGCTGGGTGTCAACACCCTTTAAACATGCGAACTTTACGACAAAGTTTATTCGTCTACGTCGTCTTAAAGGAAACTTAACGAAATTCTATTTTGTTATTTTATTACATCGAATGTGACTTTTGACCCAGTTTGCTGGCTGTGCCATTTATTTAGTCGGCTTTCTGCAAACAACTACAACTACAACAAAACACAACATTATTTGTCTAACGCTGTTGTTTGTTTTCGGTCCATTTAACTGCGAGTAGAGCAACTGTTTGTTAGTTTGTTTATTCCCATTATTTCGCCATCATGTAACATTTCTGAGAAATATTTCTTTCCTTATTTCTGTTTTTGAATTGTTGTCCTTCTGTTTTTTCTTTTTTTTTTGCAGTCCTGCGAAGACAAATGAAATGGAATGTATTGCGAAATAAATTAAACGGCACTTTGAATCATTTTCCTCATGGCAAATTATATGAGGAGGGAGCGGCGCCCAGGCTGTGTGTTATTAGTCCTGGGACGTGTTAAAATAGAAGAGTTTTTTTTGGCATTTTATTTATCGAGATATCGGCAGCAGAAACAGAAGCTGCTGCGTTAAATCCGATTTCCTTCAATAATCACTTTCAACTACTGAAAATTTATTATAAACAAGGTGGCTGTATAATAGAGAAGCGCAAAGCTAAAGAAGTTTTTTTTAAGACTCGGATAAAAAATATTATTGCCCCTCCAGCTAAAAAAAATTTGGTATTAATTTTTTTCTTATTAAGGTATAAAAATTGAATAGAAGTTTTTGAAATTTAAAATTTTAATTGAAAGTTTTTTTCTTGTTGCGGTATGAAAATTTAATAGAAATTTTGGAAATTTTTCTTATAAATTCGTTCTTGTCCCCTTAAACCAACTATTTATTTAGAGGACCATGAGTCCTATTTTATTAGAGGACCATAAGTCCTGCACGATTTTGTTACTGCTTGTTATGTTTTTGTTATTGTAGTTGTGCTTTATTGTTTAATAACGCCATTTCATTCCATGTAAAATATGCCAGACTTCTTAAAATTCGGCTGAACCTTTAAAATTGTTGCAGGTAAAACTTCTTTTTTTTTTTAACATTTTGAAAGGCCAAGCCCTGCATACATTTTGGTGTCTTTTTTTTTCTTAAAAAAAAGCGTTTTAAATTCCCTCTACGGAAACTTGAAAATTCAAAATATCACGAATTTATTGGTTTTATTCCGTTAAAAAGCAAAACAAAACTCAAGAGGTACGAAGTTTCTCTGGCTACCCCTGAGAGTTAGTCAATATATATTAATGCACGTGTTTGTGTGTGGGGAAGTGTGTTTGCGTGTGTATAACTATTGGACGCCTTGACCAAATCGACTCAAATTGATGACGTTTTAAAGGGTTCTACTGAACTTGGATTTTCTGCGCAGTGAAACCAATACGAACTAGAGGAACTACAGAAATTTCTTACATTTAAAGGACTTTTCCGATCGAAGACAAAAACTTATCACCTCTTCATATTAAAAAACCGCGCCAAAACAGCGCAAAACAAGCCACATCGTGTAGAAATATGCTACGAAGAGGTGATTTTTAAAAGATGTTCTTAAATTTGTATATCTGATCATTCAGAGTTCCCTATTTTCTAGCATTCAAAAGCTTTTATAGCACTCAAAAGCTTATCAGTTACAGCTCTCTCTTTTAAGGTTTTTCTATGGAGTGATACAACTTTGAGTTGGCATCACTGCTTTATTTTACCACCCATTTAACAGCTGATAGTTGTTTTTTGTTTACTTTGCCTTACCATTTCATTGTGGATCGACTTACGCCAGAGCAACGCGTGCGAGTTGTGGACATTTTTAATCAAAATAATAGTTCTGTTCGTCAAACTTATTGTGCACTTCGTCCATTCAAAATTTTATTTTCCGATGAAGTCCATTTTCGGTTGAATGGGTACGTAAATAAGCAGAGTTGTCGAATTTGGAGGAAGAAGAATACACAAGCTTTTGTCGAAACACCACTACATCCACAGAAAATCATGGGCTGGCGGAGTCACTGGCCCATGTGTCTTCAACAACGATGATGGTCAGAATGTTAGTGTTTGCGAAAATTGGTGTTCCAGATTGCGCCTTGTACGCGCCAGCCGTGGCGGCCACATGCCCGAAATCATATTTAAGCATTAATGTCATAAAATTGTCTATCCAAAAAAGACAATTTTGATATCAAAAATATATTTCTATGTTTTATTATGATTTCAACTTGTATCAGTCTATAAAAAACACCCTATAGGACTCAATCAAGTAGGAATCGGTTGATTTAAAAAAAATTACAGCAGTTGGAAAATTAGAAAATTGTAAATTAACTGGAAGTTTTTTAGATAAAATTCCCCGAAATGTGGCCGAAATGGCCTGTAGGATCCAGCGTTTTTCTTATATTTATTTTTTCTAAGATTTTGTAAATCACTAACATTTCAAAAAATTTTTACCCTCCATTCACTCTTATTTTTTATAAAAACTTTACAAATTGTAAAAGCAAGGCCCGAAAAAACTGTGTATAAAACAACAACAAAAATAAATTTTCAAGTTTAAGAAACTTCTTTATTTTTGCTTTCCCATAAATTTCTTTAACTGCAAATGATTTACAAATTTGGGTGGAGCTCTGAGTTTGAATTAAAATACTTTTTGGTCTATTCATTATTATTAACATTATAATGTTAATAATAATTTAAATAGCACACCAACTCTGCTCTCAGCTCTTTTGCAAAGACTTATTGGCTGGCCCTCGTATATACTATTTTCTTCTGTTCCCCATAATAGTTCATTTTTTATTATAAATAAGTTTATCAGTTACCAACGTGATAACGAGAAGAGTGCCGTGCGTTGTTTGGAATTTTAAATAGCAAAATCTCATTAACGGCTCAATAAGAGAGCAGACATCTGGACAACATTTCAGCGAACTTCTTGCAACCTCATGCCATGTGTGACCAAGAAACAGTTCCACCACTTAATATTCACATCACAGATAACGATGGTAATGACCTCTAAACGGTGGCCTTAATGAATTGTATATTAATTTTTTTTTTCAAACATCGACCTATTGGCCGTCATTACAGCGACTACTTGCGCATTATCTACGTATGAATAGATGAGTGGGTAGATAATGGACGAGTATGAGTATGAGTATGAGTATGTGTTCAAGTGTACATGTTTGTGCGTGCTCATGTGAGCATGGCACAAGTCTAACATTATCGGGAATATACTAATAACACAAACTTTCATTTATAATTTAGTTGTACACAAAAAAAGGAAAGTGATAACTGGCAGTCATTCCCTTAATGACATGGAAGTTTTGAACAGCAGCAAATGGGGGGCGGGCGGCTGTACGAGAGTAGACATGAAAGATATTTCAACAAAGTGTTTTACTTTTTTTACACTAATTTTTCCCCCACTTACTTTGCTGTTCTGTAACGTACACATTCGCTTATTATTTTTATTGTATCTAAGTGTGTGTGTGTGTGCGCGTGTAAATGTGTACATGCATTTCATGTAAAAATGTATTCCTATTAAATATGAGAACTGCAAGAAATTCCATTATTTAAAATGTTGTTTGTTGCTCTTTTTTTGATCACATACGAGCGGAATTTTTTATGCAACATGTACAACATCCGCCATTATTTCTAAATAACTTGCACACCCACACACGCACACACATGCACTCTATATCAGCTTCATGCACGCACATCCTTGTGGACCTGCACACCCTCTCAACACAAAGTCACACTTAAATTTTCCAACATTTCAAATACTTTCTAAATGCGGGGCGAATGAATATAAAAGCTCGAGCACGTTCGTGCAGTTGGATGGTTGTAGTGGAGTAGTTTTGCACACATAAACAAGACTATAACTGTTTGATTGGCATGTGAGCACTCCTTATTGTGTGTGTGTGTGTGTGTGCCTTTCAGCCTGCGGTTTTATGTAAAAACTTTCTGTTTTTTCTGCAGTTAGGTTTTTGTATCTCAATCTTTCTTGCTTTTTCTGTGTGCTACGCCGTGATGAAGCAGTATCGGGTTTGCTGTTTGTTAGGAAAATTGTTTTCCATTTATTTACTACTCCTGACACATTCGATCATGTTGTCCATTTAAACATTCATATCGTTTATTGCTGCTACGATGCATTTTTTTCAAACAGTTACTGGAATATATTCACTTCCTCTTTTTTTTTTTTTTGTAATCCAGTGTTTTAAACAAAAACGACAATTTGATTTAACTGGATTTGAAATTAAAAGCCAACGATTTCATATTGGCAAATAAACGTACTGGGATGTGTAATTAAGGAGGACGGCAAATGGAATAGCATTCGCTGGGATTGAAAATTAAATCTTGATTTTACCATCTGCCATAAAAATACTAAAATTAATAGGAAAATTAAAAAAAAGCTCTTTATTGAGAAAGAAAAATATTGGCAAATCTCAAATCTGGGCTTTTTTGTTAATATTAAACTCAATTTTACTATTTCAAAAACGATTTTTCTTAAGTCAAGAAAAATTTTACACAGAATGAAATGAGGAAAAAGTTGTTCGCCCGGACTCGTGCGAAAATTGTTGAGCAACATTGATTTTTTTTATTAGAAAAATAGTGTCATTCTAGCGTTTTTTTATAAATCAATTCTTTTATTGCTCGAATGTAGGCAACATTGTTTTATGTGCGTAATCAGAACTCGTTTATTTCGTGTGAAGAAAGTACTGCCATTCTTTTGTGGCAGTTAAAAGAAAAATTTTCCCTTAAAAAAAAACAAGCTGTCAGATTCATTTCGCATGTTTCTACAGGGTTTTTATTAGCTTCACTTGTTTCTTTGTTCTTATCTATCGGCACTTTTATATGGTGATTCTGGGCGTATACTTAATATCAATAATAATGCAACTCATACGTCACATGATACATGCTCGAGGTTAATGATGGGCTTCATGTTCTTATCTGCTCATAACGTGTAAGTATTTTTACACATTTTCGAAGCACATCGAAAGTGTTTTCATACTTACAGGATTTTAATAAGTTCTGAGTTTTAATATTAAAAACTAAATCAGCTTAATCGCTTAACACAATTATTTCATAAAAATTTCGCACTTCTCAGCAACTTTCTGGCATTAAACGCTGTTTTGCTAAACCGAAATGAGCCAATTTGACATTCTCAACCGGCAAACTGCAGTTATCGAAATCGCTGGTTCGCGTGCACTTAAAAAGCGCCCGATTCCAACACAAAGTTCAAAAACTATTGAGATGCCAGCAAAATGCCATACGAGCTTGTCTCTACAATAATTGTACGCTCCTGTCCTTCCAAAAGCACAGACGTAACGGCGAAAGTTTTAATAAGAAGTTTTCCATTTCATGTTCTCAAATTATAAAACAACTTCAACTCAATGGAAAAGTGTCAGGGTTAGTAACAGTTACACTTTTTTTACAAAATTTTATCAATTATTTTCGAGTTTATTTGACGCTGTTTGCTACGGAACGTTGTGTCCTTTTACATCAGACTTGTCCACTTTCCAACTCATAAGAAACTGGCACGTCTGTCAAAAAGAAACATTTCACCGAAGGATAATAAATTCGGTCCCAAAAGTCCTTTTTTAATTACTTCTGTCGCAGTTTCTGTTTTTGGTGAACGGCTGTTTTGCTTGACAAATTTCAAGTCAATAATTTTTTGATTTTAAATTGAAAAGTGGACCGTTTTATTGGACCCATCGAATTATTTCAGTATCGTATTTTCATAAAGAAAAACACTTTAATTGAATATCTGAATTTGATTTTAATTTTTTCTCTATCAAATAATGAGTCCTGCCTAACGACTATTTTGATTTAAAGAAATTACTTCAAAACGTAGAACTGACATGGGAACTGGTCTCAAACGCTAAAAGAATTCCAGTGTGCAGCGTGATTTCAATTGTAGTCTTCTACATCTCAATTATCGGAGGAAGTTGTGCTCTTTGGCCCAGTCAAACTAAAATGTCGAATTATATATTTATTCAATTGAATTATAAAAGTAATTCTCCCAAACCAATAATTTGGATTTTTATTTTATATAAATTATTTTGTGCAAAAATTTGGCCCAAAAATCAACAGAATGCTCGTGGAATTATTTATATTGATTTCAATTTTGAAAAGTATTATTTTAATTCAGAAAGGCACGCTGAATACTGCAAAGCTCAAAGAGAAAGTCAATATCAGTTTTAAATATTCAACTCACACAATAAAGCAGTACAGCTGTTTTCGAAAGCCGCAACACTTTCCTCATGTGTTTTTTTTTTATTATTATCGCATAAAATAAAACGAAGAAGCGACTTTTATTTGCTAAAGGAATTTATTCCTTGAAAACTGATATTGTTTCCTAAGCGAGCGTTCCTGAAGAATAAATGAAAATCGAGAAAAGATTTTAATTTTCTGAAAACAAATAAAAATTAAGAAGTATTTTCCACTTTTTTGGGGAATAAATAAAACTCGGAAAGTTGAGTTCCGAAAAGCGTACAGAAACAAAAATAAAAACTGATGCTTCTAAAGGCTTGAACAAGCAGCACTTCTCGTTTAGTTTGATTTCTCCTATTAAATTTCAAATAAACGTTAATTGGGGTGTTTGAAAAATTTATCAAAATATTATCAGATGACAATCAAAAACATAAAAGTAGTTTCCAAGATGATGACATCTTGGAAACTAGATGTCATCATCTCTAAATATCTTAAGCAAATCTTAAGATATTTATTTTTATATAAAAAAAATATTAAAAGAAGTCCAAACCCCAACTTCAAAATGCAGGAGACAAAGTTGTCTCACACGATTAACTCGTTTGAAAGAGACAATTTAAATGTTCTTACCCCCAAGTGAATATCCTTAAAAATAACAGATTTTGTGTTTTAGAGTTCAGTGATGAATTTCTTATTAAGAAAAACAGCTGCAGTACAGTTTGTAAATTAAGTATTATAAAAAAATTAAGAACAAGAAGAAGAAAACAACAACAAAAAAGTGATACTATTTCTTTAAGAAATTTAATTTGTTGTAATTTAATTTACTGGACAATTTGTGAGTTAAAACCTGAATCTATTAAATCTGCAGTGTGAATGCAACATCACACGTTTAGGGTTTCGGCAAATTTCTGCCACGTTGATGGCAACCAAAGTGGTTGGACATCTTTGGAACGGTTGATTTGGGAGTTGCTTCGAATCTCTAGTCTGTGCGGGTAAATTAGCAACGATTAATTATTTAGCAGGCAGACGATGTGGATGCTTTAAGATCGTGTGGGTTTGAAAAAGAATTGTTGTCGTGACTTGTTTGCGATGAAGAAATTAAAATGTTATAAAATTTTTTGTTTTCTATTTAACAAAAAAATAACAGCACTCATTTTTATAAATTTTAGCAATTCTAGTATTTAAAGATATTTTTCTGTAGAAAAAAAATTATCTTTAATTATTCTCCTGCCTGGAAAATGTATGTAATTACTTTCTGTGTATTTACAGTGTAACTTTTGCACACACACACACACACACACACATACACACTTGTAACGTGGTTGAAAATTAAATGAAATATTTCTCGAGCTGATGGGAACTCGTAGAAAACGTTGGATATTTTTATTTTACACTTTTCATGGCAGTTGCATGCTGGTTGTTGTTGGTTGTACGCTGTGTTGTAACGGATAGACGAGCAGAGTGAGTGGAGGTGCAGAGCTGAGAAGACAACTTCTAACAACAATTTGTGTGGTAACGCAGTTGGAAATGTGCTTTTTTTAATTACAACTGCGACTTTTATGTAGCCGATGATATATGAAGTTCTCGCCAAAACTGTTATTGTATTTATGAGATACTTGAAAATCGCAATTTATTTATATTTTCATGAAGCACTCGGAACTTTTTGCCGTGTGCAGTAAATAAATGAAAAAAGTGTGTTATGAAAATGGCTTTTCAAGATGAAAATAATATGGGAAATTGTATTGGAAGTTTTCTTTTTTGGAAGACCTGTTTTAATTTTAGTTTTTTAGTTTTGCTTTTAATTGCTTTTGGAGCAAAATAAATGCAACATCATCTGATGGGAAACACATAATTAGGATTTTTCTAATTTTCTGCCCGTTCTCGGCAGGGGTACTCCTAGAATTACTACTTGGTGCTGGGGTTTTGCTTTGGCCAACAGAAGGCTTCTGTGTAAGTAAAAAAAACTTAAATTGGCTTGAGTTTTTTACTGACTCATTACGAAGCTGTGCGCCAGAGCCTCAGCGAAAGGTCTAGAGGTGAGTGGCACGACTTAGCAGAGACAATTTTCCCTTTAAAAAACGTGTTTAACGTATTTTTTAAGATATTTTTCGTTTTAGAAAATATTTATCAACGCAATTTTGTCTTCTTGTTTTTTTCTTGGAGTTACTTTGCCATCAAAGAAGTACTACGGACGTTATTTGTACAAATATAATATAGGGTGTTTTTTATAGAGTCATACAACTTTGAGTTGGCATCACTGCTTGATTTTACCACCCGTTTAACAGCAGATGGTTGCTTTTCCTTTCGATCGACCTACAATAGAGCAACAAGTGGAAATTGTGGAAATTTTTAAGCAAAATTATGGTTCTGTTCATCAAACTTATCGTGCACTTCGTCCATTCAAATTTTTTTTCCGATGAAGCCCATTTTTGTTTAATGGGTATATAAATAAACAGAAGTGTCGCATTTGGAGGAAGAAGAATCCACAAGCTTTGGTCGAAACACCATGACATCCACAGAGAATTACTGTTTTGTGCGCTTTATGGGCTGGCGGAGTCATTGGCCCATATTTCTTCAAAAACGATGATGGTCAGAATGTTACTGTTTGTGAAAACTGGTGTTCCAGATTGCGCCTTGTACGCGCCAGCCGTGGCGGCCACATGGCCGAAATCATATTTAAACATTAATGTCATAAAATTTTCTATCCAACAAAGACCGTTTCATTGATATCATAAATATATTAATATGTTTTATTATCATTTAAACTTGTATCACTTTATAAAAAACACCCTTTACTTCCCCCGGGTCATGGATACAATTTCTTTCGAAATTTCTGTAACTTTGCAATCAGGGAATAAATTTTCTGCGAACTCTATTTCTAATCAGGAATAGCTTTTTTCCGTAATCGTGAATAAATTTCCTGGGAATTATTTCATGCTAAAATAAAATGCCCCTGATCGTGTATAATTTTTCCCCGCTAATTTTTTTACAATTTCTTTTCATATGAAACGATATTTTTATAGAGGTAAAGGGAGTTTAAATTAAATAAAACAATTAATAAAATTTTTCAAATGACTTAAAATTTACTCTATTCGAAGGATAATATCCTGGCAGCATAATTTCAATAGGACTTCTAACATGCAGCTGCCAGGGCCGGCATGAATGCATTCTAATCCAGGGTTTCGATATGTGGCTGGTCGTATCTTGGCAATAAAGCGGCGAATATTGGCCTCCAAGTGATCAATAATTTCGGGCTTATCGGTTTGGCATATCCCCACAGAAAATAGTTTTAGAGGAGTTACACGGATTAGAAATGTGAAATTACGGGATTATCAAACGATTCCTTCAATAAATCAATTATGGCATGAAATAAGTGACAAAACTGCCGTCCATGATGACAATCCTTAAGAGAACATTAAGACATCGTCACATCCGGAAAAACTGGTGTGATTTAAGGTCTGATGGAATCATCGTCTGTAGTTCAATGGCGAACGCTATTGGGCCGTGATTACTGGCTTCAGCATTTGAACATCGATGATGTGCAGGAGCTGTAGTTTCAACTACACGGTGCAACATGCAAACTCCTGACTCAATTGAACCGACTGATTTCAAGCACTTGACCCAAGAACTGGCCTCCGAGATCGTGCAATTTAACGCCCTTGACTATTTTCTATGAGGATGTGTAGTCACTAGTCTACACCGAAGTCCATGATCACTGGGAGGACTACATTTGCCGCGCTATTTGGCCGAAAAAATTATCAAAAGGTTGGACCGCCAGATTAAGCTACGTCCGAGCTAAACGAGGCGAGATTATAAACCAAAAGTCACATTTAAATTCTAAATGCCACAAGATCTTTTTTCATTTCAAATTTCATGTGAATTTAAATTGAATCATTATTATTTTACAGTCAATTCAAGGCTCCAGGCGTCTATTAAAAAAACCCTTCAAATCAACAAACTAATTAAAGCATTTAAACGAACTTAAACCACAGCAAATAAATACTTTGCAGAAATAATTTTAGGAGAGAGCCTGCGATCTGAATAGATTAAAAGGATCAATATGTTACTCAACTAAGAGTTCTTAAATACCTGAGAGCAATTTCAATATTTTCTATCGGCCATTTAAAAATCTACATGTACGAGCATGTATGTGCATGTTTGCGCATGTTTGCTTATGTATGTGTGATGCGAATGCTTTTAATATGTTGTGCAAATGAAAACGAATGTAAAGTTGATACTTAAACGAGTTTGTTAAGGAATAGATTTCAAATGAATGTGTCCTTTACTTTTGCTAATTGTGCGAGTGCAACCAACAAGAATATAAATAAAAATAAAAATAAAAGGTAAAAGATATTTCCTGCAAATGCCCACATGATGTGATTACAAGCACAGAAATGCAAATTAAATGTTGTCTAATACGGCTAATGGTCATATTCAAATGCTTGTTTGTTTTCTTCTTCCTTCTTTCTTTTTTTGCCATTTGCAGTGTCGTTTTATAAAGTTTTTTTTTGCCTTTTTATAAAAGTTTTGCTCACATACACGCACACAAATAAATAAGTAAAATAAAGCATTGAAATGTATGCTGTTGCTTATTAAGTTGTGGTGTTATTCGAATAATAATTATTCGAATAATAGATAAATTTTAGTTAAAAAACCAGCAGTGTACTTTTTATATAAAATAAAATTGTTTAGATTTTCGTTACTGCAAAGTAACGCTTAAGCTGAAATTCTATTTTACAAAGACCACAAAACTCCTTAGATAGTACAGGGATATTGAAAAAATTTAACTGTTTCAATAAACAACAAAGATAATTTCTAGTTTTAAGGACTTTTAACAAATTAACTCGGGACCGTAGCGGTTATAAAATATTTAAAAAACCAACTTTTTATAACAATTATTTTATGACTTAAAAACCAAAATATTCATTTACGATAGTTAATCTGCAATATGAATCCATAAAATGGTTTGAAACTCCAATAGTGTTTTCACACGGACATGGTTTCAATAAATTCTGGGCTTTAAGCATTAAACACAATAACGACAGCAGGCTACACGAACACCGACTACAAAAGTCGTTGGCTACAATCGTCGCCTAGTAGTCAGCTGCTTAATTATTTTTAAGACGACACCACCAAATCAATAACCATGAGTTGTTGTTTGTAGTAGAATCCTCTTCAAACGCCAGTGTAGCCGCTGTCATACTAATTGTAATTGTGTACTCTTAAATAGTGTTATTCCAATAAAATATATTTTTTCTGATTCCTCATGTCATAGATTTCCAAGATCAGCTGATTTGTCTTGAAATGGAGCATATTCTGTTTGACAATATTGTGTCAGACAACGTTTCGTCTGAGTTTTTGGCAGAACCTGAACATGTCAGAAACTCTATGGTTTAAGGCAGGCTTTTACCATTCCCCTACTTCGCATTATTCGTTGACAAACTTTTAATCGAACAATTTTAAGCCTCTACAAATTTACAACTCTCACATGTTACACTCGTACAAAGATTAAGTTAATTTAAAAGTAATCGCATGTTAATTGGAATACCAGTTACGAGCAGTTCGTACAAAAGCGAACGAAACACTATTAAAAGGCAAAAAATAAAAACAACAACAGAATAAGAAAAAAAAGAGTACAGGAAATGAAAAGGACAAACTACTTTATTCTACACTAATACGATTTTGTCTTAAGTGTGCAAGTGGAAGGAAGAGATACTCGAGAATGGCAGACAAGAAACGTACTCATGCATAAATTTGCATGTGTATGTGTACTAAATTCATTTGTTTATGCATACGATTGTTGTTGTCATGTCAAAAGTTTAAGCATTTAATTGTATGGATTTGTTTGAGTTCTTAATCAGTGGGAATGCCTTCCGAAATAAGTATCTCCCTGCCACTTGCACTTCAGCTAATAATAACACTTGGGAAGATATTTTTGGGTTGTTGTTGTTGTTAGTAAATTGCATGATTATTTACTAGCATGGCCGTTGGATTATACATACATTTCATACCTGGGATAGTCGGTATTTATGCCAACTAATGCCTCGGCTGCTTCTTCGTTGCATCCTGATGAGATCTGTTCCCGATTCGCAATGGAAGGTGTTTTCATCGAGCCAGGAATTGAGAGAGTGGATGCTGGTTTGCGGAGCTGTAAAGAATGAAAAGAAATAGATTTTTTGTCAATAGATTCACTGGCAACATGATATGGAATAAAAGAGAACTCCTAAATGTTTATCGCTACTCGTACTTTTCTAAAATAATATGTAACTCCACTGATGATTGGCTGTCAGAGGATTTGTTATGTGGTCATATTGACATGCTTAAACAACAACAACAACAACACACAGAAAATATGTGGAAATTGGTCCATTCTAATTCCCGCTAATTTTAACCGCAAATTATTCGCCTGCTCTTTTTGACTTCTTCGAGCTAAAACGCTATTACTTTCATTTTCAAATCAATTAATTCGCGCTCATTGATGTCATTTTCGATTACTACAAAAGAATCGAGAGCTTTAACTGATCAGTATAATTTCGTAGTGTTAAAAGGATCACTTTTTTCGAACATTTTTTTGGTTCATGATAACCCAAAAACCGATTAAACGCTCAGGGTCACGCGGTGATCAACGGAGTTTTTTCAATGTCAGTTTATGGAATCGATCGATGAAGTCTTTTGAAAGATATTCCAAAAAATTTGTTTAAATATTTTTGTAATTTTTTTAAATCTACCGGTTCGAATAGGTTCATATTTAGAATTTTGCGAAAACTTTTTAGAACGCCACCAGTTTTGTTTGATTCGAGACAGCCCTTTTAGAATTATAGGCGGGTCATATACTTCCAGACAAACACACGCATATACACATGTATACACACACATACACATACAGATATAATCAGAGAATTTTACCAGGAACTTAAATCGTCGAACGGAGTAAAACCAATAACGTTCCGATTATTTTTCAAACGGATTCTACTCCGAAAACTAGTTGGAAGACAATAACTTTGTTTTTGCTGTACTGGTCTACGTCAAATATTGTCTTTGAATCCTGTGGACCTTTATAATACGTAAAATATCGTCTTTGAATTATCCTGGGGACCTTCATAATCCTTCTTTTGAAATTGATTTGTCTCTGTCGGTTAATACACATTTTATGATTAAGAAGAAAAGATATGAAACCTTTTCAGTCATACTGTTTCACTAGCACCAACTCTACTGACCTCAACTATTTTCTATCTACTGTTGGGATAATAATCCTGTCAATATTTGTTATCCCTTCGAAGTACAGTCTGGCTCAAACCATCCAAATGTTAGCATAAAGGGTGAGCAAATTTGAGGTTAGGAAGTAAATTTACTTAAAAATCCAGTTTTCTCTTAACAAATTCAGTTTTATTGATGTCAGTGTTAACTAGAAATATGGGAGTTAATAATAGAATAAAATGTCGGGAAAATGGTTGTCTCTAACACGTCGGTAAATGTCCACTCTTTTCATTAAATATTGTGTCACATTTTGAACCGAAATTTTGCTTACTTCGTCGAGTTTCATCCCGGATCAATTTGTGGTTTGTTGGCGTGAAGGTGTTTTTTTAATGGCTCCTTGGAACGGTGTAAATCACAATAACAAGAAGGCCGATTAAAAATGGAACTCATGACTCAAAATAAATTCGACGAAAAATGCGTTGGTTTCTTTGAGCTTTTCAAACAGCCAATTCAGTTGATAGTTTATTTTCACATTTAAAATATTTTGTTCTACAGTGTAACGGTCCATGGCTAAAATTTCCCATTTTTTTACTAAATAAATATCAAGAGATGACATGTTAATTCTTGACATTTCCTGATTTAACATGCAATTTATTTCCTAACCTCAAATTTGCTTTGTTTATATGGCAAAATTTCATCTTTCCGAAAGTCAGTCGTTTGCAGTTTGTTGACGTAAATGTGGTCTTTCATGCAGGCCCAGAGAATGGCGGTAAGTCATAAAAATGGGGAGGCTAATCAAGAGTGGAGCTCATCACTAGAGGTGATTTTATTTTAAAATGTGTTGTTTTCTTTCAATTGAGAGTTTATTTTCACTTTTAAAATATTTTGTTCTACAGTGTAACGTTCCATGGCTGAAGTTCCTCAACTTTTTACATAACAATTGTGACAGGATGACAGCCGGTTTCCTTGAAACTTCATCACTTGACAGCCCATTTACTTTGTAACCTCATATTTTCCCACCCTGTAAAAGCAGATTTACTTCGGCTCTGGAGTTCGTTTGTTTTCGTACACGCTGCCAGTTAACCAATTAAAATCGAAGTTTTCCCAAAAAATCCTGAGTTTTCCCTTATTTCTTCTCCCATTATCGATAACGAATAAATCTTTTCAAATATTATTTCTCAAACAAAACTTTTGCCTGTCCAAAAGTTGTGCCCCCACAAAAGCACAGAAGTCCTGTTGCTGCTTTTTTAAGGAACATCAAATATTTTTCAGCTACTCAGCATTAATTTTTTATCTGCAGTTATACTTTTTATAAAGTCTGAACTCAATTATACTTAATAATTTTAGCTTTCATCATGGAGATTAAAAGCTAAACTGCTGTAAATTATAAGAACGTATTATAAATTGTAATAAAACAAGATTCAATTAAAATTTCGTTAATTCAACAGCCGCAGATGAAGATAAAAATATTAAAAAATTTTGTGAATAAAAAATAAAAGAAAAATGAAGCTGAAAGTGCAAAGAAACTTATAAAATAAAATATTTCTTTTGCAGTTCGAGAAAATTGAAAAAATTACAAGATAATTATTCGTATTTAGTTAAAGTTTAATGGGTTCTTTTAATTATTTATTTTTTATTTCACTGCTGATGCTCCATCTACTTTCAAATATATTCTTGTTCTGAAGGCCTCCTGAAGTTTCATTAGCCAAGAGCTGGGATTTATAAGGAGAACAGCAGAAAGGAAAAATAGAGCAAAAAGTCACTTCAAATGAACCAGTGTGTGTGTGTATGTGTGGTGGGTGTTAAGTTAACCAAAGAATTCAAAGAAAAAAGAAGGAAAATATGTAAATAGTTTTCATAAGCTTTTTCTCACAGTTTTAGTGCCGAAGTTTGTTAGCCCAGAACATGAGGCAACAACCACAGACGGAAAAGAACAGCGCGGAAAATAAATTGTAAATCTGTAGTGGAGGCAACAGAAATACCGCTAATGAGGACTGTCAAGTATTTAAATAGATTAAGTTTTTTTAGTTCATTTCTCATTAAACTCAAAATGTTTTCCTTTTTCTTCAAACACGTTTGTAGGGTTTCTTCATTCATGAAGACAACACATGGGTGTGCATGTGCGTGCGTTAGTACGTCCTGGTGTTAAAGGAGTTGCAAGAATTAAAATGATTTTAAATAAGCAACTCTAGCGGGTTTGAAAGATTTAATTAAAGTAATTGTTTTAATTAATTACACTGGGAGGCGTTGCGATATTAATATTGTTTTCTTTTCTAGAAAAGAGTGCAAAATTTTTTGCACTTTTTAATAGAAAAGGCAATATTTTGTTACTAACATATACTGAGTTGTAGACAAACTAAGCCAACATTCTTAACGAAAAATAATTTCTGTTTTACAAGTCCTACAAATGGCAACTTTTTGGATAGGAAGTGAAAAAATGTTGCATGTTTTCCTGAAAAGAAAAAGCCATAAAACAACACTTTTTTCCTGTAAAAGCAGCAGTTTTAACTTTCCCCCTGAATGTTAAAAATTTTCAAAAGCTTTGAAGTTTTTTATTTTACCCCAATTCGAATAAAATCGAGCTCTTGTCAGATCACCACCTCTTCTATCGCTTAAAATCATTCCTGATCTAGTCTGTATGAATGTGTGTGTAAGTGTGTGTGTGTGTGTGATCGTATGGATATGTGACCAGGTTATAGCTTTTGCGAGGCTAAGCGGCGTTCCAAAATGTGTTTCAAGATTTTAAATTGCCTTTCAATTTGAAATGGTTTGAGTAGACAGATTTCAGGATAAAAAAAATGAAAAAATATGTTTAAAAAAAACGGTTGACCTTAAAGGCCATCCCTGTAACTTCTCGAGCACTTTAAACGCAACGCTATCGTAACCTGCTTCTTGAGCTATTCAACATATTTGAGCTTCTCGAGCTAAAACGTTGTTATTTTAATTTTCAAATTAACCAGCCGATGTAGTTTTCAAGTACTACAAAAGAATCCAGAGCCTTAACTGATCAGATACAAAATTTCGATCTTTCCAATAAAAAAGCACTTTTCGAATTTCCCGTTCCTGACATTTCATGATTTTGACCCGCTTTCAGACGTTGTTTTTAAACGAGTCGATCGTTGAAGCCGTTGAAAAGTCATTCTAAAAAGACTAATTCAAATTAGCGGGAATTCGCAGGGATGATCTTAAGGGTTAATCCTTTCCTATACTTTTTTTATTTTCAAACTGATAAAACTTTTTACCTAATTAACCGACTTTCGAGTTCTGTAAGAGAATCAAGAAAACCAATTGATCAGATATATAATTCCGGAGTTTTTGAAAAAAAGAATTCGCTTTTTATGAATTATTTCCTTCACGATATCTCACAAGCCGTTTAACTGATTTTGAACCAGCTGGCGATTAGTGGAATTTGTTCGGTGAAGCCGCTGAAGAGTTCTTCTAAAATTATCGTTTTGAAAACTGGCTTTTTAAGGTTTTTTTGAGATACTTTGAAATTTACCGGTTCGAAACGGTTCAAATTTGAAGGAAGTCTAAATTCAATAAAATTCTTTAGAGCGTCAATTTGATTCGACTTAGTGAATCTATTCCAAAATTATAAATGGATCACATATTTACACACACACACACAAATACACAAATACACAAACACACACACACACACATAATTACAGCGTTTTCTTTTCTGGAAAACATGTAACATTTTTTCATTTGTTTTTTAAATAGTGGAAGTTTGAAGGAGTTTTTTGACAGAAATTACTTTTCCTAATAGATTTTGGATTAATTTCTAATAAACTCCTTAATTTGATAAATCGAAATGTTGCCATTTTCTGCTAAAAAGTGTAAAAAATTTTGCACTCTTTTGTAGAAAAGCATTCAGTTTTAGTCATTTCGATTAGGAAACTTTTTACAAATAGATTTTTAAATAAATCAAATTTTACACGCGCTATTTGGCATTTTGGTACTGCATCTCGTTGTTTAAACAGGAAAAGCGGCGTCGAGTTTTGAGCTTCTTAAATTGTGAATGGATTTGTATAAAAATTGAAATAGTTTCGAAAAGGAAAACGGGTTTTCAAAACGTAGAATATATAAAACTGTCTTTGCAATCTTATAGTTACAAGTGCATCCTTTTTTGTATTTTTTATATCCTTGAGAAGAACTTCAAAAGAAGTTTATTCATAGAAAAAGTGTAGAAAAAATTCGAATAACTCGCAACGGTTCATTTGAAAAATTCTTTTACTTTCGTTATGAATTTTGGAAAAAAGTATTTAAAAAAACTTTTACTTTTAAGATGTCGTAGGGACGTTTGCATGGAAACGTCCATCCATATTTATATCCCTCACTTGGCCAGCAGTTCGTGTAGATGTTTATCAAGTTTTTGTGGGTGCGCAGTTACCAGCGAACGAACATAAAACTCTTACGTGTTTGCATATGGACGTATTGAAATACACGTTGGCAGCTACAGACCCGACTTATCACGTTCGCAGACAACAACATAAAAGGAAACACACACCCAATTTTTTTTTTAATAAATTTTTTTTTTAATATTTTTTTATGAATAAAAAAGAAACTCAAAACCCAGGGAGCGTAAGATATCAGCAATCAGCGGCCACAATACTTTTTACTTTTTAAAACTTATTTTTGATTTTTTTTTGTACGATGAGGAAAAGGATAAGGAGGAGCTCGTAAAGGCAAAGGAATGAAAGTGGGCAATGAAAACTATAAAATTGTGTGTGAATGTCTGTGTGGAAGTGTGTGAGAGTGTGTGTGTGTGTGTGTTTGGTATGTAAAATTGCTGCGCGTTTAAATGAAAGTCACCGTTATTAATATCATTAAGATTTTGTGGGATAAAATGATGTTGTTTTTATTGTTGTCAACTTTGCCAGGCAGGTCTTAAAAGAGACGTTTGAAGCTTTTTATGTTTTATAGATATTATGAGTTCATTTGTATGTGCGTGTGTGTATGTGTGTGTGTGCGTGAATATGTGTGGTGATGTCAGGAGCGATAACAGCAGCGAGCAGCTAATAACAATTTTATAAAACAGATAACGAACATGTCGCCTCATATTCCTGAGTCGGTTCATCGTTTTTATTTATTTTTTTTGTCTTCTTTTTTGTCTACGTAACGAAATTTATTGTTTGGCTAAGCATGTTATGATGTCACACAAGTTTACATAAGGAAAACTTTAAGCTGGCAAAAGTTTGCAGCAGAGCACTCAAGCACATTGAAGCCGTAATCCTTTAAGCCGCATGTTAATCAGCTTAAATAGTGAAAGAGAAGGCAACACAAATACGATAAATGAAATAAACAAATCGGGATATATTCCAAAGACTGTTAAATTGATAACATGGTTTTGGTAGCTGTAACGGGGTCTTTGCCAGAAGCTTTTTATTTATTTTATTTTTTTTTGTGAAGACGATATCAGCGAAATGTCTGCTCAAATGTCTGATTGAAATTCCTTAATGTTTCCATAAATTTATTGCTAAAATGGCAAATGGATTGAAGTGATTTCATAGATGCTGGATAAGGCAAATGAATCCATATTTTTTTTTTCGTTATAAAAAGATAAATTTCTAATTTGCCACTTCAATTTGTAAAACAGTTTCTTAATGTAGTCGGCTTTTATTTTACAGATTTTGAGTAAATTAATTCAGATTTAATTGTCACAATTAAGCCAATTCTGTCCGACCCACAAATCAGTTGTCCGATTTAGATGAAATTCCACCTAAAATCGAAGTTTATGGTGTTAACATTGACCTGGACTTGTATTTTTTTTTTTAATCTGCCAGACCAGCATTTAAACCATCTCTCGGTATTTTTCTAGCCACTTCGGGCACAAATAAAAGTTGAAAAAAATAAACTTTTTTATAGAACGTATAAATATTTTGTGTCATTGTATTGAGATATTCAGTTTGATTTCGATTGGCATTTTTGCGTTCCAAATCAAAAAGAGAGTCGGCTTTTTTACACTTTATTGAAATTTATGAAATTTTAAGTCATCGAACCCCAACCAGAACCGGACTGACAGTTTTAAATTCACATCTGTCTGACTCATGAATATTTTATCCATTTCAGAAGAAATTCGGTATTGGAAAATTTAAAATTTACAAAAGTGGCATTTTTTAAAGAGTCCAACATTTCTTACACTTTTTTTTTATAGAAAACGGTCACATCATGTCATTTGAAAAAACAGAACTTATTAAAAAATTTTTCAAAATGTTTTATGAAAAACGATTTCTGTTACAAAACTCCTGCAAACTGCCAAATTTTAGAAAGGAAGGGAAAATATGTTACATCCTTTCCAGAAAAGAACACGTTATAAGTTACTGGTTTTAGCCCATTTTGAAAAATATCGACTTCTCATCCGATAATATCAACTACGTTTTGAGTTCTTAAGAATATTCCCTGAATAACTCTGAAAGACAGTGTGTATGTATGTATGTATGTATGTATGTATGTTTGTGTGTGTGATTAAGTGTGTGTGTGTGTGGGTGTAAGTATATGACCCGCTTATAAGCTTTGAATGTATAAACTGAAGCAAGCTTGAATGGTAGCGTTCTGGAGAGCGTTCGTGAGCTAATTTGCTGTGAATTTGAACCGATTCGAATGGGTAATTTAAGAATATCTCAAAAAAAATTTTTGAAATGAAGCACTTTCCGAAATCATTCTTTTAGAATTACTTTTAAAAGACTTATGGAATCGATGGAATTCATAAGCCTTTGGCACTTAAAAACCACCGCGTCGACCACGGTAGGCTGGGCCAAAATCGGTTAAGTCGTTCGTAGCATAACTTCAACTCTAAAATTCGAAAAAGAAAATTATTTATTTCAAAAACTCCAAAATAATAATATCTCATCAGTTGGTGTTCCCGATTTTATTATACCATTTACCGTGGGAATCGGTTGATTTGAAAATTAAAATAATAGGCTTTTCGCTCGAGTAGCTCAAAAGCATAGAATAGCGTTGCGGCTAAAAAGAGCGAGAAGTTACAGGGATGGCCTTCAAGGTCAACTGTTTTCCATATATATTGTTATATGACAAAAAAATTTGCTGGTGCTACCCTCGTAGAAGCATAAAAATCTTCAGTATTGCGTTCTTTAAATGTAAAAGTTGAGGGAAACTTAAAGAAAATTATGTTAAATCAGTTAAAAGCAACAACATCAATTCGAGTAAACAAATAAGTTGTAAATTGAAATCAATATATTTACTCTCATTAATGTTGTTGTTATTGCAAATTAATTTCCAAAAATAACAATAACAATGAGCATTCCGGGAGCCACAAAAAGAATGTTAAAAGTTGAGAAAAATATGGGAAAATATTTCTTCAAAATATCATTAATTTACTCAAGAAGTTTCCAAAAGAAAATAATAGCGGGCGCAAATAATCGTAAATAAAAACAAAGATCTAATAACAATAACAATAAGAAAAGCAGTTAAAAAGGCAAAAAGACAATTTCTACGTCGTAGGTCTTGAATAGAGCGATAGAATTTAAAAGTTAAGATATTTTTACAATTTTACAAAATAAAATATGTTAAACGCGATTTGGTTCACATATTCGGCGTATTCAAAAAAGTACCTGCAAACTAACGGTTTTAAGCACGTATTAAGTACTTTGAGAAATAGTTTCTCAAGATTGAAACTCATTAACCCTGGAGGTTGCTCTTCATTTTTGTGCATCAAGTTACTCTGCGCCGAATTGAATATGATTCGACTCGTTGATTTTCGAAAATTGTTCTAAAGAAATAATTTTTAAATTTTAATATAAACAAAAACATTTTATTTTATTAAAAATTAATTTTTAAAAATAATTCAACTTAACATGAAAACTTGTTTTCTCTATTGAAATTCGATACGAATTCGGGCAGACATAAAAGAGTTTTACGAGAAATAGTAAATGAGTTTGGTCGATTTGACCAAGAGTAACCATCCAGGGTTAAAAAAAATGGCAGGTTTCAATTCGAAATTTTATATATTTTATTACATATATATTTTTTTGACGGCTTGTCAAAATTTAAAAGGATATATAGTATTTAATAAAATATAAGGAACTAAAAAATTGTAAACGAAATTTTTAAACACTATGGGTTAACTATTTTTTACCTGTTAGCAACTGTTTGAACCAAAAGTTGTGTTTTAGAAGCTCATAAAAGAGTTGACTCTGTGCCAACAGCTGTACAGGAGGGAAAAGGATGGCAGCAGAAACTCTATTTTTAAGGTGAGCAAAATTACCCTACTTTTTTTAAGTTTCTAAAGCAAAAACTCAGCAATTGCAAACTATTTCGACTCATGAATGCACCCATTGTCTCAATTGTGGCTTAAAGCATGTCTATATATACTGTCTTTCGTAATAATCAGTTTATAAATTTCTCACCCACCTCTCGTATCTTTACCATCATTTGCTACATTTTTCCTACTCCTAACGTCTGCTACAAAAGCCAACCATTAACATAAATTTTCTTACAAAAAAAGTCTATTCGAAGAATACAATGAAAATTACAACAACATTGAGAATGACAACAAACCATCGAAATATCTTTTTATTTGATTTGATTTCTTCATTTTCCGTTTTAGTTGTCGCCGGATTTGTATTGTTTGTATAAAGAACCGAAATCCTTAACAATATCTCAACATAAAAAAAAGAGAAACAAAACATCAACACTAAAGCCCTGCACAGACACCAGAGAAATGGTTTACAAGCCTTCTCAGCAAACTAGAAGTAGAGAGTGTTGTACTCTCTCATTACAAAACAAATACTAACAAGTACCATTAAAATAATGAAGAAGAGCAAAAGAGTTCACTAAAACTATGTTGAGGTCATATGACATGACAGTGGGGCAAAATAGAATTGAAATAGAACATTCAAAATATGTCCGAATGTTTTTATTGTAGCACACAACAACAATGCAAATTATTATAAACAAGTTCTAGTGCACACGATGCTTTTGCTATGATTTGCCATTTCTTCACTTCATTTGCCGGGTTTTGCGATGACATTCTATTTGTTTTGCAAACACAAACATTAACAAAACTGCACAGAAAAATGCTTCTCTAGTGATGCTCTACTTGTTTTAAAGAGAGTCATGTTTTGTTCTATTTGTTTTGTTGTTGTTTACATTTACAGTGAAGTTACTCTGCTTGGAAGTAGATACAGTAGAACACAAAACTTTGAAAGCATTTTGGGTAGTTATTTAACACAAGAAAAAGGTCATAATGTTACAGTAGAATATAACAAAAAAGTATTTCCCCGTTAAAATATTTTAAAAGCGAAATCTCAAAAATACGAAGACTGTTTTTTTATTTTATTTTACAAATAATTTTGTTTGACAATCAGTTTTAATTAATATCGATCAATAACTGAATCCTGAAGATGAAAAGCAAAACATCAAAAGTGAAATAGAACATTCAGAACATGTTTTGAATGTTTTAAAGAGTTTTATTTTTGCATTTAGTTAATGGCGTTTTCTTTTCTAGAAAACATGTAACATTTTTTCACTTATTTTGTAAAAAGTGGCGGTTTGGAAAAGTTTTAAAACAGATATTATTTTTCGTGAAGGATGTTGCATTAATTTCTCATAAATTCCTTATTTTGAAATGGCAAAACTTTGCCATTTTCTTTAAAAAAAAGTGTGAAAAATGTTAATTATTTTCTAGAAAAAAAGAAATCGATTTAAGATTCTCTTAAGAAGAATCGGTTATTTCTTTTAAAAGAAAAGTTGTAGTTGTTATGGGGAGTTTCTTTTGCCCTGTAAAATCATACGGCTTTAATTTTTTCAGTTTAATTTTTTACCATTTTTTTTATTTTATTGATGGCATACGCATTTGGTTTACACTGCGTTGGCTCCCAGTTAATATAAAATTTGTTTTATTCTCTGATGAGATATATAAAATTTCTCTAGTGATTTGAAAGATTCAATAACTTCCGAAATGACTTTTTTATTGAATACCGGCAAAATAAAACTTCTCTTTTAAGAGTTTCATCCAAACATTTATTTTTATATAGAAAAATAACTGCCTGATCTACAATGTCACTCGATATCGTTCTGTCAATAGAACACATTTAAATAAAAAAACCAAATTTTAGTATTTGTTTTGCTTTTAAATACATTTTCATGCACAAAAAGAAACTTCAAATTTCGAACCGTTTTGTAATTTCCATTTGAAAATACATTTTTCGTTTGAATATTTTATAGAGAATTAATGTGCCGGATAAACAACAACTTGTTAACTGCATTTCATGTGCGCTAATCCGATTATTATGACACAAATTTTCAGCGCTGTTATTTGAAAACTAAATAATTGTTTTGCCAACAGAATTAAATGATTATAAAATAAGTTTGGCTCCGCATGCACAAGCCAAACTAGACTTGTTTGGTTTTGTTTTTGATTTTATTTCATTTTATTTTATTTCATTTTAGATTGTTTTATTTTATTCGTAAGCATGTTAGACTAAAATTATTACGTAACAAGAGATTTATGACAGCAATTTGTTATACATTTTTATCCGATTGATATATTTTATTTTTATTTGTTTTTTACCCACCATTTAGCGTAGCGGCCTACAACATGTTTATTTTCATTTCATTACGAAAGTCATGGCATATCAAAATCAAATCAACAAAAACTTTATCACTTTAACCGTTGACTTGGCTTTGAAAAAAAAGAAACAAATCTGGAAGCGAAACAAATAGCTGGCAGGTTGAGATGTCAGAATATTCTCAATAAATAAAAGCAAATCACAGTGGGTGCAGTGACCAAAAAAAAATTGAAGAAAAAACATTTAGAAAATAAAAGAAATGTCAAGCTAAACTGGCTAAAAAAAAGTCCTACGCGAAAAGCCTTAAATATAGAAATTCTTTTCACAAATAAATTGAGTGCAGAAAGGATTTAATTTGATCGATATTTGCTTTTTACATATTAACAACAATTATGAATACTTCATGGGTCACCCACTACCTTGTTAGCGATTGTTATCAAACAAGCCTAAACCACAGGGAAGAGTAAATTATTTATTTTCTACGGCGTATTCTTTAAGGTGTCACAACTCTTGAATCTTTTTATTTAGTTCGCATTGAAAGTTAATTATGAATCGACTCAACGCGTGCAAATTCTTGAAATTGTCTACAAAATAATTGTTGCATTCGCCAGACTCATCCATTCAAAATTTTATTTTCCAATGAAGCCCATTTCTAAATGAAGGGACACGTAAATAAGCAGAATTGTCGCATTTGCAGTGAAGAGAGTTCACAAGTTTTTGGCGAACCAGAAAATTACTGTTTGTTGCGCTTTATGGGCTGGCTGAGTCATTGGCCCATGAGTCTCCAAAAACGTTGATGGTTAGAATGTTACGGTCAACGATGAAGGGTATAGGAACAGGTTTCGAAATTTTTTCATACCTCAAATACGTGGCATTAATCTGGCTAAAATATGGTTCCAACAGGACGGAGGCACATGCCACACAGCGGGCGCTACAATTGATTCAGTCAAAGAATTGCTTGATGGAAAAATAACTTCACGGAATGGCCACCAAGATCGTGTGATGTAACCCCATTGAATTATTGCCTTAGGAGTTATGTCAAGTCACTTGTCTACGTCGATAAACAACAAAAACAAATTTTGCAGCTGGAAATCAACATTCAAAGAGTTGTCGGCGAAGTGCGGCCGCAAATGCTGCGAAAAGTTGTTGAGAATTGGTGTTCCAGCCATGGCGGTGACAAGGTAGAAATAAATAATATTTAATTAAATAATTTCATAGAATTTTCTTACAAGAAAAACCCCTTATTATTATGATTTCCACTTGTGTCACCCTATGAAAAACAACGCTACCCATTTCTCTGCAGTTGATAGATTTATTTCGATATATATTCGTTTTCATTTAGATTAGGTTAGGTTAAGTCGAAAAGAGGGTCATGAGTCATCCCAATCCGTTCAAGGATTACACTTAGGCCCCATAGGCCTGTTGTGCAATCTATTGCAAGGAGTTACCATTCTAGGGAATCTCCATCAGTACCGTAAAAAAAACCTTTGAATTTGACCACATTATGAACCTCAGTTAGAACTCCTAAGGAATTCCATCTCCTGATTAAATGTTAGCCTTCTAACTTGGCTAAAAGCTGGACAGTAGCACAAGTAGTGCTTCAGTGTTTCGTCCTCTTCCTGACAGGCCCTGCATGTTATATCGTCAACGATACCCTTTCCTGCCAGGTGAGTTTTTAACTCTGCATGTCCTGTTATTGAATAAACCAGTCTCCGTAGTGTTGGCCTATTCAATGTTGGGATCTCCTTTGTCCTATTACCATCTTAAAAGAGTATCTTCTTAAAGAGTAACTTTTAAAATAAACTTTATTTACTTTTTTCAAAAGGTTTTTTTTTAACACTTTTTTCAAAAGGCAGCTTTTAAGAAAGGACTTTTTTCAAAAAGTACTTTTTTTTAAATCAATACCGCTTTTCCCATCTGAGTACTCTTTTCGCGATAAATCATTCACCAAAAAGTAAATTTGATTCGCATTAATTTTTATTTTTCAAAAATAAATATTTCAGATATCCCACATAAATTTTTATATTTCTACCAGAATAAAAACACTCGTAACGAGACGATTTAAATGAGACAATTTATTTTTGTTAAATAACATGAAAATAAAATATACGAAAATCGGTTGATTCTAATTCGTGATACTTTTATCATTTAAAACTTTTGATTTCTGAACTGCTGGAACTTTTGAATGAATCAACTGATTCTCAAACAGTGTTTAGGGCTGATTGGGGTAGTCATCGGGCCCCATAAAATAAACGAAAGCGGTAACTCGTCTGACGTGTAATTTTGGAATTTATTTAAAAATATATCACAGTTTTTGAATTATTTTCGTTCACGATATTTATTGAAAAGATTAATCGATTTTGACCGGGTTCGCGGCATTTGATGCGGTTGCCAACAACTGATTATTTTATAAAATCGATTGGTCAAGCCATTTTTAATGTTATTAAAAATAAAACAATTTTGAATATATATACATTTTTTAGTTTCTTTGATTAATCTGTCACTACTAATCGCTTTCAATTTCCCGCACCAGCAGCTGGGGCAAATTCTTGGGAACTTCATAAGTTTGGTCTGCTTCAGTCAAGTAATTCAAGCGAGTCATACACTAACACAAATCCACATACACAAACACACACACACATAAACATACGCATACACACACAGACTTAATGACACGATTTCAAAAATAATAAGAGAAGCTCTTCAGGAACTAAAATTTGTGAGATCTTCTGAAAACTCGATTTTCGCAAAACGGGATACAACCAACAACTTTAAATTTTCCTCGCCGGAAGTTAAAAGTGAAATAAATTTGGTTTGCATGCTTTTCGACGTGATTAATTCCTAAGAGAATGCAACGTCAATCTGGTTCGGAATGAAATTTTGGTGATTTATTTTCTTGCTTTAGAGTTTTCTTGGTGTTGTATGAACGTGAACAAAACAGAATGCTGGAAGATTTCTGAGTGCCACCATCTTTTATATGCACCCACAATAAAGGACATCCGTGCAATAAAGGACACAAATAAAATGTCAACCCGCATTATCCACAGAGCACGAGATTAAATCCTCGATTATAAGTTTTGTATAAAGAATCGGAATATCCTCCCTTCACAGTCACTCCCATACAAACATCGAACAGAGGCCAACAGTCCATCGTGTCGATGTTCTTTTTTAATTTAACAGAATGCTGGAAGATGCCTGAGTGCCACGAAATGATGGTCATCGACCACCATCTTTTATATGCACCCACAATAAAGGACATCCGTGCAATAAAAGACACAGATAAAATTTCAACCCACATTCTCTACAGAGCACGAGATTGAATCCACGATTATCAGTTTTGTATAAAGAATCGGAATATCCTCCCTTCACAGTCACTCCCATACAAACATCGGACAGAGGCCAACAGTCCATCGTGTCGATGTCCTTTTTTAATTGAATTGAGTAACAGACAGAAATATTGAATAAAAAATTGTGATGACTTTGTAACGAATTGGAATGAATGATTCCTTTTGATTGGGAGTTTCTTTTACTATACGAAACTAAAACTACAGGAGCAACGAGCGTATCCCAGCTAAACCTGCATGGAATGAATGCATCTTTTTAGTCCATTGCTTGAGTACATTTTTTAAAAAGGCTTATAAAAAGTTATTTCACATTGATTTCATGGAACATCGTTACATTTTACTTCCACGGATGTATTGTGTGTAAAAGGCTGCGCTTCACAACCATCCGTGTGTGCGGGTGTGAGTTTATTAACCAAAAAAATGTCACCCACATACGCCGGGCATAGAATTGGAAATATCGAACTGATTTTGATTGCATTGACATGCGTTCTGTTTCCTTTTTGATACAATAAAAATTAAATATATTTTTACATTTCTCAAACCGCATTGCAGCGTATACGGCGGAGTCATATTGACACCATCATCTGCTACATATTTTTGTCAACGCAAATGCCAGCAGTCAAGTTGAATATTGAAGCGTCTAGCAGCCGTTGGAAATTTTTATTTTTTATTTCCTGTACTTTTTAGTGCCACAAAAGTTTTGCTTGATGCGTTTGTTAATACGCACTTCATGGAGAACCATAAATATTTTCTCCCGATGAGTACAACATTGTAAGTGGAGGTTTGCCAGCGTGCAAAAGGACTACATTCTCAGGATATATTTGCAAGCAAATTGATAATTTATATAAAATTAATGGATTGGCAGTGCTGCCTTAAACGGGGCACTGGAATATGAATTTAATTCCTTTTTTATGCATAAAGCAGCCGCACAATAGAATTCCATTAAATAAATACTTTTACTTGATTTCTTATGCACGAGAGTTCCTCGCCAAGTGTGCCAAAATGCATCGATTGAAATAAATAAAATAAACAACAACAGTAACATTTTCGTGACACTAAAAAAGGAACCATAAAAATGATTAATGGCGCTATTCTTCCATATTTTCTTTTATTTTTCTTCTATAAAAATAAAATTGTGACATAAAAGTTTGATGCTTTTTGGAGGGTTTATATGGAAAAAAAGGAATACAAAAGAGAACAAAATTTACCACATAATTATGCCTGTAAGAAGTAAATTTTTTTAAATCTGATATACGAAAATGTGCTCTTGAGTTGTTAAGTTTATTGATTAAATCGCTTAAAGAAATAAAATTTCCCAGCAAACTTTTATAGGAATTTCGGTCTCACGAAGTCCCACTTATTCGCTGCATTTGATGCTTCAGTACAACATTTGCTTGGCGATAATTAATTTAAAAAGAGAAAACGTTTACGCTGTTAGATTTCTAACGTAACGATAACAATAGCTTAAGAAAATTCTTCATATATTGATAACAATGAATGTTATTTAAATGCTGATATGGCCAGTAAAGGAAATAATTGTTTCCGGGCGGAATTCAAATTACCCAGTAAGTAGTAGAGAACTGTATGTACCAGACCAAAAAAATTCTCCAAATTTCTTCGAAAGTTTTCAAATTTCATCATTAACATTTAAAAATTTTTAATTTAATTGCTAAAAATTGGGTAACTGTGGATGCAATTTGAGAATTTTAATTGTTATAGAACATACAGTTCCCTACTACTCCAGTCCAGCCCAATTTTTTTCTGCGCTTCGCAAAGCAGACTGTTATGCTGGGAAGACACCTGGAATGCACGATTGATTTGTCGCCACAAGTGAATAGTATTATTATAATAATAGTATTATTTTCATAGTATTATTTTCATAGAGGTATAAAGCTGTATAACAAAAACACTATTTAAAAAACCATCGTGTTGCACATTGGGACCAAAGTAGATGATTTCAAGTACCTCCAAAATTATAAATAATATTTTATTGATTTTTAATATCACTTACTAAAAAAATTGGAATATAATTAAATAAAAATGTTGTTTTTGGCCAAAGTTAAAGAGCCTTAAAAATGAAATTTTTTCAATATTTTTTTTATACGGAAAAATTTCATGTTCTTTAAAGATCAATTTACTGAAAATAAATTTAAAAAAACTGTGATATGCTATACGATATCAATAGGACCACGCTATTTTTAATTTCAAATATAAACGACAACAGGAATAGCGTAATAATAAAGACAACAACAAAACAAAAAATGTTCTTTTGCATAATAAAAATTTCTCTTAGAATTTTAAATAAAAGTCTTGATATATTCCGCAGTACGTATAATTAAAACAACAAAATTTTAAAAGCGTCTAGCTGCCACTTTTATATTGCGTTCTTTTCTAAAAAAGAATGCAACATTTCTTACACTTTTCCAATAGAAAATGGCAACATAAAGGCCAAATTACTTCCAATAACAACATTAAAGGCGTTTTCTTTTCTGGAAAGTGCGTAACATATTTTCACATCTTTTCTAATTTATGTCAGTTTGAAGGATTTTTAGATTTAGATTATTTTTCGCAAAGAATGTTGATTTAATTTCTAATAAATTGTTTGTTTTCAAATTTCAGCATGTTGCCATTTTCTATTAAGAAGTGTACAAAATGTTGCACTCTTTTCTAGAAAAGAAATCAACATTGAACATTTAAAAATAACCAACATCCCTCACAAAAATTTATTTATGTTTTAGAACCGCACTTTTTGGTAAGGAAATGATTAAATGCTACACGTTTTCCAGAAACGAAAAAAAGGCCATTAAAATTATTACACTTTTTAGCTTCCAGCTAAAAAGCTCTTTCTAGGATTTCAAAATGTGAAGACCTGATGAGAATTTGATTTTTGCCAAACAGAGTAATACCAATAACTTAATTTTTTTAAATGGTTAAGGTCTTATTCACAAAAAAAAGATGTATGCTTATAAGCTGTTTATAAACACATTTTCTATACGAAATTTGTTTTATAAGGAGTTTATAAGCTTCAAATATTTTTTGTAAATCAGAGTTTTACAACTAAAGTTTTAAATAAAAATGATTATGCATTCCAACACCTTCAGTACTGTTTGGGGCACCCTTTAAAATGTTATTGAATGTTACAAATTACACTTTACAACATCAACAAATAATTTTAAGAATAATAATAACACCAAAATTGTGTCTAGTGTTTCTCATAAAAATCATAGAATATTTTTATAAACTTTATTTTCATAAAATTAGTAAAATGCTAGTGGAGAAGTTACTGTGAACGATTAATTATATTTTGAATAGACTTTTATAATCCATTAGAATTTAAGAAAATTTAATTTTGCTGCCTAGTGTTGTGGTACTGAAACTAAACATTCTTTTAAATCACGCACATGTAGCGAAAGCTAAAACTGTAGCATTTTAAAACCCACACGTATTTAAGTTCATGCCACAAGACGTTCATCTTTTATTTAGGCAAAAGCTTAAGCAGAATTTTTAAAATATATTTTAAATTTATGCTTCCCCATTTTAAAAGGATTCAATATAAAAATAAATTTGAATTTATGACACACTTTGCAGCTGGTCTTCCATTTTTATGGTCTGCAGCATTAAAAAGTTCTTAAATATATTAAAAATTTCTGGCACAAACGAAAAAATATGCGACTAATCGCCGACATAAAGTGATTCGCATGCATTATTATTATTATTTTTTTTTTGTTTACAAGCGGAAATCAGCAACTTTAAGGACCTGCACTTTTTCAAGGAACAATATTTTCCCAGCAAAAAGAATACAAATAAAATTTAACAAATAAAAGAAACATTTTAGAACGCAAAACATCCGAGATGGATAACAACAACAGTTTCCTTATTTTTGCTTATAATTCAGTAACTTAAAAGTGTATTTATCACAACATCCTGTGGAAGAGAGCAGGACGAAAACTAAACAATTTTGTAAACAAGAATTCCTTTGAAGAATACGGATTCATGAATCTTGCTTTTTCGGATAAAATAACAAAAAACGAAAATGAATGGAAAATATTACAACAACGTTTTTAGTAAAGTTGGAGATGCCCTGCTTTTGTTTTCTTCAAATCTCAAAGCAAATAAATAATAGCAGACAAAAAGTGGAAGTTAAAAACCAACAGCACAGTGGGGTTGGTCGTCAATTAACAAAAAATGTTTGGTGTGCCTTCAGATGCTGTGCTGAGTCTGCTTTTCTCTGGGAGTGTAACTTTAAATATTGTGAAGGGGGGAAAGAAAAGCTGTTTTGCTGCTAAACAAAATGAAATTCTTATCAAATATCTGAGCAAATCACAGAGCAAATAAATTTTTGGCGGAAATGGAAGGGCTCGGGGAAAGTTTGTTTCATTCGCTTTCAGCTGAAAACTCATTCACTCGCCAACTGCTTTTGTTTTGTTGTCTTTTTGTCTTCAACGAAAATATGTTTTTCAATTATTAAATGCCAGAAAAATTTTATTAATACGACTGAGAGACGAGATAAAAGAGGAAGCAGTCGTAAATTGACATGTTAAAAGTGGCGCCAAGCGTAGGAAATCGTTTGAGGGCTTATTTACAAAAAATATTTTAAGCTTTTTTATTTTCCGCCAGCAAAATTGAAACTCGAAGAAACTGGAAAGTTTGGGAAAACTGAGTTCTCATCAGATCTCCACGTTTTGAGGTCCTGGGAAACGATCCGCACTATTTCTGCGATCCCGTCACTACGTCTGTCTATATATATATATGTGTTTTTGTATGTGTGTGTGTGTATGCGTGTGTGTGTTGTGTGTATGTATGTGTATGTGTGTGTTGTGTTTGTATGTCTTTCTGTAAGTATGTGACTTTCGAATGGCTGAACCGAATCAAACCAAACTGACTGCATTCTGAAGAATGTTCTTGCATTTAAACCGATTCGAACCGGTACATTTCAACATATTCCAAAGAAACTCAGAATAAGAGCAGTTTTCAAAGTGGGTTTTTTAGAAAACTTTTAAACTGCTTAATCGATCGATTTCACTAAGCAAATTTTGACATTCAAAAGCCACGTCGATCACCGTAAATCGGGTCTAAATCGGTTAAACCGTTTCGAACGAGAAAGTTCCAAGATATATAAAGTTTTTCATATGAAAAACATTATATATCACGATTCTCTTGTAGTAATCGAACGCACACAAATCAGGTTACACGGGAAGTTACCGGAATGGCCTTTAGCTTCAAACGCTTTCCATATTTTTTATGATTTTTCTTTTCCATAAGATTTGAATTAATCAAAACGTATTTCATAATCTTAAAAACGTTGTGAAAGGGAAAATTTTGTCACGGTGGATGGTTTAGAGGGATTGCAACAATCTACTCTTGTAATGCTATCGACCAGAGTTCGAAACTGACCCTGTTTCAGGGTGTTTGCGGCGAACCCTCAAAGTAGCCGGGGGCAGCTAAGCACGAGCCAAAACAGTGCACGGGAGTTACATTAAAATAAAAAAGATTTTTATGAAATAGTTGTAAAGAATGGAAACCCCTTCTGACTTTCCTTTATAATTTTAAATCATTTTCAAAACTGTCTGAATTTAAAAAACTTTACGACCGATTCACCTTTAAAAATTGAATTTAATATAATTAAATTTGAAAAATCTCAAATCAGAGAAGTTTAAACACGAAACAAAAATATCCAGAAAAATAGGACATGAAGAAATATAATTAAACGGCAACACTGGAACTTAACAAAAGCGTGTTTCTATCGGTTTGAAACAGCTCTCGTATATTTTCCCATAATAATATTAGAGCAAATAGAATCAGTAACCAAATTGAATTGAGCCATTTGAAAAGTGGTAGTAAGCTGTTGATACGATGCAGGTGTAGTGGCTTTCGAAAACAGCTGTTCTGCTCTGCTGGTTAAATTGGTTATATAAAATTGATGCTGATTTTCCCTTGATTCTTTTGGCTGCGCGCGGTGAGCAGCCGCTAAACAAAACACTGCACTTAATTATTATTTACAAAAAAAAAAAAACTTTCTTTTAATTCAAAATTTTGTCTTAATTTGTGAAATTTTTCATGGCAAAAAAGTTTTAAAGAATTTGATTTTCTTTTGAAATGGAAATTGCTGCCGGCTAAAAACAATTCATTAAATATAAACGAGAAGCTGATAAAGCAAATAGTTTTCTAATAAAACTGAAAACATGATGGCCTGCCTGCAAACCCTTCACGTCCGTCCGTCCATTCATGAGTGTTGTGAAGGCAAAAGCAACACTAATTTTATTTGAATATTCTCCACAAGAACAACGCTGTCGTATATCATTCAAGTCGGCATGCAAATTCGAAACATTCGTTTGATTGATTGCGCTAGAAGTTTATCGCCAGCATGCTGCTGCTGCTGCCGCCTTTGCAGCCCGCTGCTGGGCAAACAAACAAATAATGCCAGGGATTTTCGATTTTAGTTCATGTGAATTGTTGTGCACTCAAGCGCAATTAAAATAGTTTAATCAGGATTTTGTTCTCTTGTGCTTAGAAATTATCACACAAAGAGAACTGAATGCAATTGCAGCAAACACCAACACAGAGACAAGTGGGAAAATCGATGCAGATTAACACCATCAAAGATGAGGGTATTTGTAATTAAATGGCTGGGAATGAACACAAACTTTGACACTGGAAAAGCAAAACAAAATATCTGATTGAAAAAACCGTGGCACAATTCAAAGTGCATTCCGTGTTTATTGTCAAAGAGAAAAACTTCTAAAAAGAAAACTGTGGAAAATTGGCAGTTAAACAGTTTGTTACATCGCAATTGTACTATTTCGGGAATTTTAAGAATTTATTTCAAGTATTTCGTTAAGGATACTAAAACCATGAACACTTTAAGCGATGAGCTCCAGTTAGAATAGGGATTGACCCGCGTGGCTTAGAAGTTTCATATACTTTGTCTTATAAGCAGTTTATAGGCATGAAATATTTTTTATAAATAAGACCTGCAGTATTTTATAATTTTATTGATGGACGAGAATCTATTTCTCTAATTTCATTTAACTGCGGTGCCCATAAAAGATGTGTTTCGCCTTCCGGTCTCCGAATAACAGGCTATTAAAATTTCCCAAAAAGCAGGTTCGCCTACAAAAGTCTGCTAGAAAAGCCACAAGCACTTAAGGGCAGTCTACAGATCACTGCGGGTTCCGGCATGAAACGAGGCACGCTTCTAAGCACACATTTTCCACTTTGGCTAACACTCCCGATAGGAGTCATGACGGGCCGCTGTGCTATCGGGCACAAGCCAGAGATTTAGGCTCTCCCCATGATAGTCGCTGCAGTAGCTGCTACGAAAAAGGAGTCAGTCAGCGCAGCATCTCTTCTTTGTGACTGGCCGGCCCTGCAGCAGCGTAGGCTTGAATATTTATGTCCTCGTTTCCTGCGGGGTCTGCACTACTGGCTGGCCTTGTATGAAGTTTTGAATGGTTCTCAGGAACCAGTACTTCATTTGCAAGGAATATATAGAGAGTAGTTCTCTGAACAGCACAATGGGGCTTTTGTGGCGTCCGAGAGTTCTATCGCTACACTTGAGTTAAACTAACCCAACACTGGCAAAATTACGCTGGTGGCTCTACATATTTCTAAAGCCCTAAATGGAAAGTGTGTCATGGTATGGACCACTTTTGAAGTGGGTCGTAACTGCTCTTCATTTTGGATGAGCTTCTTCAGAAACCGCGCTGTACGAGTTGTTGTTTGAGAAGACGGGGTCTTCTCAAACGGGTTTCACTTGAGTTCAGAGATAACGGGAGGACCTGTTCTATTCCCTGCAGTTTTTCTTATCTTTATAGATGATCTTCTGGCAAACTTTCAAACCTCTCTGCTCTTTTTCCGATGACGGCAGAATCAATCATTGTTTCTAATTCACCAGCCAGTTTGCCAAGCCAGTTTCTAATGAGGTCGGGCGAAAAGGATTAACTTTAACCCCAGCAAGACGCAGTATTGCATACTCACGCATAGACTTTTGGTAGAAGGTGCAGACCTATCGGTATTTCTAGAGAAATCAGAAGCTCTTGGTATTCTTGGCCTGAAAATACAGTCTGATGTTCGATAAATCGAAAACACTTTCCATGTCTCAAAGAAGTATTCAAGTGCCTGCACTCCATCTGAACTGTTCAGTATTTATAAAACCTACATCGCACCGAAAATAAAATATAACTCTGATATGTGAACCGGATCCTCAAAGTGTATTTGGAAATTCCACGACCACTGATTCAAGCCAGCCCCTAAAACACACCAAACAGTGACTCCTGCTCGATTTACTGGGGTGCCAACATATTCTCGACAATTATCGTCCCTTTAAATACAGCTGTTCTGTTTATTGACGCTTTCATTCAATCAAAAGTGAACTTAATAATTAAAAATAAGCGCGCGAAAGGTATTTTGAACAGAACTAAGATTTTCTAAATAAATTTCCACAATTTGGGGGCGTGGTTCAGGCGTCAGCCGCTTCATGCTGAAATGCCAAACCAATCAAAACGCAAACCACTTGACAGCTGACAAATGAATGTCTCTATAAAAACCACCCTTTATAAGTATCGGCTTTAAAACATTTTCATTATTCAATTCGGTTAGATTTTTCGTGATCGCATGAAAAATTTTTTCTACACTTTTCTCACAATTTCTTTAGCGTATTGATTTCTTCTTCTTAATACCTTCAATTATTATTTGAATTTTAAATAACTGTTTTTGTTTCAATAGAAATAAATTATTTTTTTATTTTTCTTTGAACTTTCGATTTCTTTTATTGTTTTCCAATTTACAAAAGAAACCAAAAATTAAACTTTCAAAAGAAACTCTATCACGAATTCATTTTCTACACTCATCGTATACATCGTGTACGTGTATATATAAGTGTGTCTATGTGTGGGCGTGTATATATATATATATATATATATATATATATATATGTATATGTTACTATAATGCTGTTACAGCGTCAGCTGCTGCGAAATCTTGAAATTGATAATCAATATTTTTCTTAATTTCGAAACCAAATTTCAAACCTCGTCCCAGTGCTTTTTTTTTTTTTTTTTTTTTTTAATCAGCCACTTGGAACAGTTTAACACCTTCAGGTGAAGCGCATTTTTTGTTATTTTATATTTTGTAGCTCCTCTTGCATGTTTCCATTTCATATTATTGCGAATTATAAACACACATAAAATATGGTCCAGTTGTTTGCGACATTTTTATGCGTTCATTTACACACATTCTGCAGCTCATATTTGGCTTCTTGTTTCTCTTTTTTGGGGGGACTTGAATTTATTAAAGCATGAAGAAAAAATTTGTTACAAATTGAAGAGATTTTCTTTCATTCTTCATGCACCAATTGCTTAAAATATTTCAAGCAGATTTCTATGACGCTCGTTACTCATGCAAAGCAAAAATGGCAGAAAAAGAAGAAGAAAAAAGTAAAATAAATTGTTGTTGTGTATGAGAGTGTTTATGTGCAAGTAAATGGAATACGTGCGAGTGAGAGAGAAAGTTATGAGAATACTGCAACATTTGCTTGGATTGTATGTAGTCGTGACGTATGAGTGATGCGAATATTAAATTTAATGTTGCTCATACGCAGGGTGCGTGTCAATGCAGATGTTTAATTACTGGCAAATTTAATTCATGTTCATGTTCTCATTAATGCCTTGAAATTTTCTTATTAGAAATTAATGATTCTGTAATCAAAAACAATAAATAAAATATAAACTGGAGCAAATATTTCGCCACAAGAAAAGTATAAAGAAATTTAAGAAGGAAACAGGAACTACTTATTGTTAAATTTAACAACAACAAAAAATGTTCTTTTAAATTCATTTATATTTCATACAGAGCGAAGGAATTTATTTTTAATAATTAATTATTCTCATATGCTGTAGCAGCTTAAGATATTGTTTGAAATTTGTTGATATTAAAATTTGAATAACATTTTGCATAAAATTTCTTCTTCTTCTTCCTTTTGGGTTCTTTTCATATAGACGCAGATAACGTGCCATTGTTTTGTCGCATATTTTTTTTTTTTGCAGTTGTAACTTTAGGAAATTTCAATGAAAAACAAGAAGAGATGCTGTAAAAAATCGCTCATAAATTTTTCATTATCATGGCTGGTGGTGGTGGTGTGTGTGTGTGTGTATGAATTGCGTCAAGATAAACCCAAAAATAAAAGGAACACTTAAAACCATTAATATTTGCAACGGGACTAATTAGACTGCGTGTAAATGTTAATGCTGGTGCTGCAGAATGCCGGAGAAGAGTACCAAAAAAACAAACTCTTTTTTGAAATTTATGTGCTTCTTTTTTATTCCATAAACGAAAATATGTTAATTAATATAAAAATCCGCAAGATATGAAATACCGCACAAGTGGACGTTGTAAAAGCAAGAAAAAACTGCATGTGTTTTTATATTTTTATGCCGCAGTAAAAGAGTCAAATGAGTTCAGCATAAATGGCGGGCTGACTTAAAAGCATCTGTGGTATGATGAGCCTGCAATATTTGCGTTATTTTTTCTTTTTAATATTTAAAATTTTTAGCTTTTAAATTATACCCTGAATATGCAAATTAGGCAAAGAGATCGTGCGACTTGAAAGTATGAGAGCTTTCAACAGATGAGCATGTCAAACTGGCTTGACTATTCTGTCAATGCGGTTAAGCCACTCACCACGAATCCCTTAACGCTAAAAAAATACTTCCAAATTGTAAAAATTTACCGGGAAAATATGTTTATGGAGCACTTCGTAAAAAAAGTCTGCTTAAATGAGCAGCTCTAAATGAATTTCTTATTTGGAGAGAAGACCAACATCAAGTCCTTAACGAATAAGCTAGTAAAAAGCCAACAAACAGACAAATAAAAAGGCAGCGCTTAATTCACAATATATTGCAAAATCAATTTGGCGAAAAATTTATTTCTAGGAGTAGAGCTATTCACTGATCTCTTCTGCACTATTTATTTCCTTTTATAATGGGGCATGTTAAGTCATGCTTTTATCACGACAATCTGGCAAATCTCAAAGCTTTGCAAGCGAATATGCAATTCCTCCTTAATGTCATACGGCCAGATCTATTTAGAAAATCCGTAAAATATTAGACTAGTAGAATGGACCATACAAATCGTCATATTTAAAAACTTAGTCTTAAAAATGTCCAGCAAATTAAACAAAAAATAAATAAATAAATAAGTAAGTAAATAAATAAAGAAATATGGAAAACGACTGACCTGAAGGCCATCCCTGAAAAGCATTCTTTCGCGTTTTAATGATTTTGAGATCTTCGAGCTGAAACACTAATTTTTTAAATTTTAACATCAGCCAACTCCCTCGTGTTATGTCGTGATTGATGTAGTTTTCGATTTCATATAAAAGAAACGGGATCACTAACTGATCAGATATAAATTCATCTTAATTGATGTGGTTTTCCACGACAAAAGCTGATTAGTTTACCAAATCAATTGAAAGAGTTTGTAAAGAAACACTTTAGGAACAACTATTTTCTTGAATTTTATTTGTGTTTTTTTAAATTAACATGTGGGAAGCGGTTCCAATTTACAGGAAATCTAAATTTGGTAAAACCTTTGAGAGCTCTGCCAGTGTAGCTCGTGCACAAGCAGTCGTACCCACACACATACAATCAGACACACACATACACACCCACACACATACAAACATTTTGTGAAGGCTCAAGGAAGCTCCCTATAATCTGACGAGAATCCGGTTTTTTAAACGGAGTAAAAATAAGAACTTCCCGATTTTTTTTAAATGTAAATTTTTTTAGCGAAAAATTAAAATAGCAACGAGCGCTTCACAGTCAGTACCTGCCTTTCGGCCTTACCTACACGATGATCCCAAGCACTCGAGTGAAACTCGGTATCCACCACTACCCCTGTCACCCTCAGGGGCCACACCAGTTCAGCCCCTTGGGCTTACACAGTTTGCAACTTCACTCATATGGTACCGCCATAAAACCATATTCATACAGCTTGCTAAGGAGTTCGGGCCTATCTTAAACCCTTGTTACTTCCGAAGAAACCATGTCGTCAGCACCAAGAGGAATCAAAGATAAAAGTCATTAGACTTGTCCCTCCTGACATTGCCAGCATCAACAACACACCACCCCTTCCATAAGGTCTACTGATTCGCAGCAGCCCATAGAATATGCCAGAACATCAACCCTTATCTGACATCTCTACCAGCGACTCTTGGTATTAAACCACAGCCACCACTTGGACTCATTAAAAAGACCTCAACCAACAGCTGGCCACAAAATCAGTTAGACAAAGGGGAAGAACGAGGTCCGCCATACGCCATCAATTAGATGAACGTGCGCTAAACAGAGCTTCGCCAGTGAAGCAGATGTTTCACACACGCCCAGCCAAAAGTTCACGTGTATGGTAACATCGTCGTTTCACCCCCGAGCAAACATCATCTGTGGGGCTCAACCAGTTCCCGTGGCACCAGTGTAAGGAAACTGGTTACGCCTCGCAGGTAAAAGCAATGTAGGTGTGTAACCTACTCTTGGTTTTGGATCCTTTGTATTGGCGGGACTCTGGTATCCTTACAAGTGTATTTCTTATCTTTTCCCCAGAAAGCACTGCAACAAGGCGTTACGACTGACCAAGTTGGCTATTGTGCCCCCGGGGGGAAACGCGCGCTTAACAATATGTTTATTGTCAAACATGGTTGGAGACCTGTTCAATAGCCCCATCCCATTTGGCCGATTTTGCATTATATTTAGCATGTTAAGCCATAGGATTATAAACAAAAACAGTGGAAGCGAGTATGTAAGTCATTTGGTAAAAAGTTCTTACAAAATATGGGGAACCGTTTAGGATTCACCAAACGGCTCGTAGCCGCAACGTTTATATGCCGGATATCATGTTAAAAAATTAGATAACATCAAAATATTTAGAAATTTATTCCATGCTGATATAATAATTAGGTGGCATCACTCACATATACAACAATACAACAACCAAAGCAACTCATAATCCGCATTAAAATTTATAAAAAACAAAATATGTTTGCAACCAATGCTCCCATAAACAAACACACTGAGGACTTGTTGTGCACTAGAACTCGACATCAATGCAGCCAACTGTCATTTGGCGTAGCGATGCCACCGTATGCGAAAATTCACCAGGGATTAAAACAAATAAATTTATTTCAATATTATTTCTGTCTTGTACTATTATTTGAATTATTTTAATGCAGCTAAAGAAATCACCCGATCCAAATCCAAAATTAATACACTGAATATAAATTCAGTCGAGTATGGGAGAAAAAACTGCATTTTAAAATTATCTGGGGGACAGAAATCGATATATAAAATCACGACAAATTGGGAATACACTGTCTTCTGGCGTACACTCAAATGTACGCACAGGAATGCACGCTATGACATGCATGACAGTTATTTTTATTTAGTTTTTTTATCATTTTTATTTTATTTCGCTTATTGGGACCACACGTTGTTTGTAGTCAGTCAGCCCGTCAGCCCGTCAGTCAGTCAGTCAGTCAGTCAGTCACTCCTAAAAAGGGATGAGTAATCCAAAATGATACACATCTAATGGCGCAGCTATTTGCTTAGATTGTGTGTGTGTGTGCGTTTATGAGTTTGTGTGTGTGTGTGTGTGTGTGTGCGTTTGTGTGAGTGTGTGTGTATTTGAGTGAGTGTGTGTAGTATGTGTTTGTGTATGTGCATATATATTTAATGGCTTTACAAGTTTGCATGTGAGTGTAGAAAATATATGAGAGTGCACAACATGCACTCAGCGATTGTGAAATTATTGTTCTTGTATGTGTACATACAAAAACGCATTTATTGCTTGAAAGTTTTTATGGCCAGCACACATACACACACACACACACACACGTGTATCTTTGCACTCTATGGCTGAAGTACAATGACATATTCAGTTGAAAACGAAATAAATTTATTAAAGATCGAGGATATTAAAAGGAATAAATAAAATATCTCATATTATATTTTTATATTTATAAACATAAAAAAATTTACGCACACACATACACACACACATGCAGATATACACACACTCTTATACTGTAATTCAGTATAAATATTAAAATGCCATTATGATTTGAAGTTATTTTTGATTTTTCCTATTTGAATGTTTATGCCAGCCAACAGTTTTCTTTTATTGCCGACTCAAACTAAAATATTGTAAATCAAGTTTTTCCTCAAAGAACTTTGATGGCTATTTTTAATGGTCCTGATAAAATATTTTAGTACAGCACTTCTACTACAGAATACATACGGCGATAGATTATTCCATTATTATCTTTTTATTACATCGTTTTCATTTTATTGTTTTCATCTTAAAAGTTAATTGAAAACGAAGGCAAATGATTGACTGCATTTATGTAAATATTTCCCAGCAAACAGTTTATTTCTCTTGCAACTACAATTAGAGTCGGCAAAATGTCAACCAGTTGTAGAATAAAAACGCAAGGAAACAAAAGAGGAAGAGTGATCGGTCAGCGAGTTCTTGTTATGACCTTGATGTTTCTTTTTAAGCTTCTCATTTATTCAAGTGGTTGGGTAAAGGTTCCCTCATGATCTGCATTAGCTCCAGTGAAATGCGCACAGAAACTAGCTCAGCCCCTATCAATTGATCACTTTGAAATTTTATATAACTTTTAGGAAAAAAAAGAATCAGCACGAAAAAAGTTATCAAGGAAAAAAATATTTTTAGTTTTTTAGTATTTTATTCAAAAAATATTTAGAAAAAAATTGAACATAAAACTTGTATTCTCTCCTGAAATTTGATATGAATTTCAGCAGACATAAAAGAGCTTCGTAGATTTATCGTGCAGTAACCATCCAGGGTTAACATAAACATTGAGACTCTTAGCCAATCAAAGTTAATTGAATGTTTCAAACTAAATATTCCGCTGAACTGCTTTCCTGACTCCCACTGTAACTGACCCCCTCCAAGTTATTTAAAAAAATTACAAACTCTATTCTTCACTACAAATAAACACTTGTGATAAATTTCAACCAAAATTCATGTTTCAGCTTTAATGAAAATAAATTTTCTTTTCAATATTTCCATATTGATTCATTATGGCCAAAAACACGATTCCATATAATTCTCGATGACACGAGAACACTAGGAATTGTTGTTATTGATTCGAGGTCGCGTTGTTTAAATATTTATTCAGCTATAAACTTTGATGTTTTTATATGATTATTTTAATTGTTTGTAAATTGCGGTACGCATTGAAATTCATTAAAGTTATTTTAGTAGTTTATTATAACCCAAACAGGCCATTTTGCTGACGAGTTGGCTAATATGGTTTTGTTGTTGTATGCGAGTGAGTGTACTCTTGGCCATTATTCAGTTGCTTATTTGGCTGTAAATTTAATCCAAGTTCGCTGGCTGGTGAATTAAATATCATATCGAAATGAAATTAATATTTGCTTAGTCATGGCGTATTTTAAAATAAATTAAAAAAAGGTGGGGGGGAATGTGCAATTAATTAAATTGAGAAGAATAAAATTCAATTTTTAGCCGCCTTGAGCTTCAATTGATTTAATAAATTCGCATTTAAAGGGTTTTATTTTTGTATTAATTAAAACTATTGGAAAATTAATTTCCTATTAAATAAGAAGATAAAATAAACGACTGATTTTTCCAGCTCATAAGATATAATGGAAATTTCTTAACCCTAGAAGCTTATATGAAAATCTCAGTCTGTATTTTTAAACACGTTTTATTATCTTCACTTCAGTCTTGTGCATTCACGCGTGTACTTAATAATATTAATAATAATACTCATACGCCACATTGTACTCGTGCGAAGTTTTTTTTTTGTGTGTTTCATGTTCTTATCTCTCATAATGTGTGAGTATTTGTGCACTTTTCCGAAGCATATTAAACTAAAAAATTAATTTGAAAAATATTTAAAAACAATTTTAAAAAAATCCAACTAAACAAATAAAAGTAGCTTTGAAAAAAACAACTTATAATAATAATGAACCGAAATACGAGAATTATTGTGATTAAAACTCGTGATGGTTTTGTGCCCTCTATTTTTTCCTACATCGAGAGTCCAACGCTTTTTTTTATTTCAAATAAAACTTTTATGCTGCTTTATTATTGTTTTAAGCTTTTTTCAGATTTATTTAAAATTTTATTTTTAGCCTGACTATTGACTTTATTTGTATCTGCCCGGTTTCGATTCTCGGAGTAAACAATTTAGCATAATTTTATAAAATAATTTATCGAAAAGTGTCCAGACATGATAATTATTCTAAAGCATAAATAAAAATATAAATCAGTTTCTTAATATTCAACTTAGACGGCCGAGCGGAACAGTTGTTTTCAAAAGCCGCTACACTTTAATCATCGTTAAGCATGAGTATTTTTATTTTATTGCCACTTGTTGGGTTGGCTCAATCACAAGCGATAAAAATTAAATTCTTCTAAAACTTTTATTATGAAAACGTATACGAGAATTATTTCAAAACATTTTGGAAAAAAGATATCTGCATTAATTTTTAAAAAATTAATGAAACATGCTTTTGAGAGAACACAAATAACCGAAGCCATCACTCCATGTAATTTTTCATAATTATATTAAAAATATATTCCATTAATAAACTGCATTTGGAAATAAGTTTTTTTTTAAATAAAACCTCTTTTGGCGCCACCCTGTATTTAATGTGCGTGCACATGAAAAAATCTGATAAAATTCTTTTTGTGTGGATTTAATTAAATTTGTTTAACGTTTATAAAACCATAAATAAATACTAAATAATACAAATTAAAATGGAAAAGTTTCAAAATATTTCTTTGAATCGTTGTTGCAGTCATTTAATTTGATTTGTTTGTTGCGACACACATGCCTGCGCACACACAAATGCAACGCAGGCATTGAACACAAACACACTGCACGTTGCATTAATAAGGACACTTTTTCTTTGTGCCTGCCCACAGAACAAGTGATGAAGTTATTATCAAAGGCAATAATTAAATTCTTTTTTATTAGTTGTTGCTGTTATTTATTTCTCTAACAACTACAATTTGAGTTGGAAAAAGCCAACCAGTTGTAGAATAGAAATGTAAGAAAATAAAAAAGGAAAAGTGATCAGTGAGTTCTTGTCATGACTTTGATGTTTATTTTTAAGCTTCTCATTTATTAATGCGGAAGCTTGAAATAAATATCTATAGTCATTCTAAAAAATGTTGGGTAAAGGTGCCCTATAGCGCCAGTGAAATGGGCATAGAAACTAAAACCTCTCAATTGACCACTTTGAATTTTTTAGTAACATTTTGGGGAAAAAAGAGAATCAGCAGGAAATTGAAATTTAAAAGAAAAAATTTTTTGTTGGACCAACACTTCGAAGATGGCCCCCATACATACTGCGAATTGTGCATGGACTAGAAAAGAGAGACAGATAAATAAAGAGAAAAGACAGTTTGGTTTTTTACTTGGAGCACCACTCAGGGTCTATACCCTGATGGTGATATGAATTGTGCCAGAACTAAAAATTAGTGAATTGTTTTTAGAAGACACATGAAGACCGATCAGAATATCAAGCAGTTTTGTACCTCCTTTTAATTTCCAATCGCCGATGAATTTTTCGGTATTAATGAAGGAGAAGGAGTTAATCGCTGTCGATTATGTTCAGCGAACAGTTATTGAGAAAAGTCGACAACAATTAATACAATTCTGCACGAACTCCATAATCTTGACCGGGTACGGAGTCGAACCCGTGATCTAAGTCATCGTAGTCTTGTGTTCACTACTTTAACCAACAGCACCCACATGCTGTCCGCGTGTTTTTGAGTATTTATCGTCCCGATGGCACAATGATTTTTTTACGCCGGTTTGAAAAAATTTTGTTTTTATCAGATCCCTACGCTTTGAGTTCTTGGAAAGCATTCCTAATACGCTTTTTTTCAGGATGTCAGTATGTCTGCATGTTTGTCTATGTGAGTGTGTGTGTGAGTTTGTTTGTGTGTGTCTGTTTGTGTGTGAGTTTGTTTATGTGTATGTGTGTGCCTGTCTATGTGTCTGTTTGCCTGTATGACTGTGTGAGATTGTCTGTCTGTGGGAGTGTGTTTGACTATGTGAGTGTGTCTATGTGCGAGTGTATCTTTCTGTGTGAGTGTATCTGTGTGTGTTTGTGTGCGACCTTTGAATGGTTGAAACGCATTAAACGCTAAAGAGCGTTCTCGAGCTGAGATTTCCTGTTAATTTGAATTTAGAAAAAGAGAACTTGTCAAAGTGGTTTTTTAAAAACACTTTTAAAACGCTTCACCGACCGATTTCACAATCAGCCATTGATATTAAAAACTCAAGTCGATCAACGTGAATTGGATAAAAACCGATCAATTCATTTGTGAGATACAGTGAGCGAAAGAAGATCCAAACAATTTATGTTTTTTAATCTTTCAAGAACTCCAAAATTATAGATCCGATCACGTCCACTTTTTAATAGCACTCGAAAGCTTCATTAATCACCGCTTATCACGTGGAAATCGCTTGATTTGAAATATAAAATAATTTGTGCAACACAAGAGCTCCTGTCTTATACTGCCATAGTGCAGCTGATTTTCTCTCTCCTTCTCTCTCTCTCTCTCTCTCTCTCTCTCTATTTTTCTCTCTTTAACACCGTTTTGTCTTGCACACAAAAACAGCACCACTAATTTTTATAATCATACATTTTTGCTGGAAACGCGTGTGAATATAATTTTTCAAATCTGAATGTCATACCTGGAAACATGGACTTTGATGGAATCCTATTTTATTGCGTTGCTGGATTTGTTTAATTAAAATTGTCGCATGTTGTCCTTTAAGTCGGTCTCCTTTTAACTGTTTTTTTCAAAAACGTTCGGGTTGTTTATAAAACAACTATTCTTTTATTTTATTTTATTTTATTCTATTTTATTTCTTTTCAAATTTAATTTTATTACGGTCTGTCCATTCGTTAAGCTTTCGTCCACTGTTTGTTCTTTAACAGTTGCAGCGCACATACGGGAGCTACAATTCGCGGGGTTTTAGTGCAGTTATTAACTGTTTTTGCTTTTCATATTTTATAAAACATATTTATTGTGTCATTATTGTTAAATAATTGTTGGTTGCATGTTTCACTATCAATTAAATTTCATTCTTTTTTCTATACCATTTCCGTTTTTGAACTATTAATTTTGTTAATTTAATTTTTATTTCTCTTTTTTTTTTTGCTGCCTTGTATTCTTAATAAATCGAATAGACAATTGAAAAAAGATTTTTTCAGTAAATAATATTAATAGTTATTCGTTTTTATTTATTTAGTTAATTATTTTCATTCAATTGATGCTGTTGATGGCCGGTTATACAACGCAAAAAATAAAAATTAAATATAAATAAAAAAATAAACAGCTTCCATATTCACTGCGGAGCTGTTGTTTATCCCCAGATCTTTAACTTCCCGCTAAGAAAATTTAAAATTAAAAAAAACCGGGAAGTTATTGGTGTTACGCCGTTTTGAAATAGTCGACTTCTTATCAGAAAAAAAGCATCCGCGACTTATTTTAAGAGCCTGTCAATATGTCTGCAAGTGCCTGTTTGAACGTTTGAACCAATTTGGAAGAGTTCTGAAAACAATTATTGAACTTAAATATGTTGTGAAATTTAACCGATTCGAAGCGGTAAATTTTGAAAATATTTCAAAAAAAGAACTTAAAAAGAAAACGTTTATCAAACTGGATTTTTAATAGACTAAAATTTAAATGGCTTCATAGATCGATAACACAAATTGATCAGTTCTTGAAATTTAATAATCACGTTGAACACCGTAAATCGGGTAAAAATCGGGTAATCCGTTCATGAGATCTCGTAAGCGAAGAAAAAAACTCGGAATAAGTGATTTTTTTTTTAACTCCGATTCTATATCTGATCATTTCTTGTTCTCAATTCTTTTATAGCAACCGCAAACTATGTCACTATCCCTTGGGAATCGGTTGATTTGAAAATTAAAATAAAAGCGTTTTAGCTCGATGGGTTTGCTATTGCAAAAACCAGTTTACAATGGCGTTGCACTTAAAATTAGCGGGAAGTTACAGAGATGGCCTTTAGGGTCAATCATTTTCCCTATTTTCATTTATTGCTTTTAAGTTCCTCGAACTAAAAGGGGGTAAAACCGGGTAAAATTGTTAATTTTAATTCCCGGACACTACGAAAGATGAGCTGATATTTTTGAAAGGATAGAAATAGTTGTCAAAAACAATTAAACACGTGTTGGGTACTTTTTTAATGTGTGTACTTTTATTTAGTAAAACAAAAAGAGGTAACAATTAAATTTGGTACTTTTTCACAAGTCACAAAATTTCTAAGTTGTGGTACGTATCGAAAAGCTTTTTTGGCACGTTTAATTCCTCCGAAAAATATCTCAAATATATTGTGGTACTTTTAAAAAATTCCCCGTTACCAGGGGTAAAAGTGTACCCTTCTACGGTACTGTTTTTGCTAAATCAAGTTTCAGTTAATTGAAAAAGGGGAGTTTTAAAAGTACTTGATTAATTTTTAGAGGTTTTAAAAACTGGTTTTTGTTATTTATAAAATTATGACAAGAAACAGCCGGTTAAAATCGATGATTTATTATTATCGATGAGGTACTTTTGATGTGGTGACGGTGCAGGTGCCAACAAGCGGTTGTAAAACTTTTGCCAATTTATTTATTATTCTTCGCAACAATTTATAAGCCATTTAATTTGCAGCTGTAATTTGCCACAAGAAGGTCGTCAATAGGACGCAACGACTGTCTAACCTCAACCTTTTCACGTCTTTTTATATTTTTTAAAAGTCAAGGGTTCCTTTTATGCTGCATTTTGCTGCTGCTGTTTCTTGTTTATTTATTTCACTATTTTTTATTGAAATTCTTGTAAAAACGAGTGCGTTAGTTTTTTTACTTTTATATTCCGCGTAAAAGTTAACAAAAAAATATTTTTTTTTTGTGTAATTTTCTGTTCACTGCACTCTCGCTCGCGATTATTTATTTATTTAAATATCCTTTTAGTTTGATTTTCATTCAGAGTTGCTGCTTCTTTTTCTTGCAAGTGAATTTATTTTTTTATTTTTCACTTTTCGAGTGCTTTCTCATAATTGGAATAAAATGTTAGAAGATTTGAAAAGGTAAACTCAGGTGGTAAAATAAATACAAGAGTTTTGCTATTAATTCTTCTTTTTTGTAGTTTAAGTTGAAATCACAAAAGGCACGCCCGGCCTGGCCTGGCAGTTTAAAACGTGTTTTGTGTGCACAATTTCGTTGCCCAAATTAATAAGAATTTTGGACAAAAGATATTAAGATTTTTTTGAAGTAAAAATACAACGGGGATGCAGCAAAAAAATTTTATTTTTAAGGGTCATTTCTGAATAGCAAACGGTATCTAACTACAATCGCAGCTGCGAATTTATGGGTGCCACAAAAGCTCTTAAGAGGTTACTCCCCATTTAATTGATTTTTTGTTCTGTTCGAATATTTCAGTCGGTCGAGTAACTCAAATAAATAAAAATGTTTCAAACAACTGCATCGAATTGAAGAAATATGTTTGTATTTGTGTTGGTTTAAATATTTTTATTGTGTTAAAAATGAAAAATTTATTGTAAAGGCCATCCCAGAAACTACCCGCTAAATTTAAGCGCAACGCTTTCCGCTCTTCAAGCTAAAACGCTGTTGTTTTCATTTTCAAAACAATCGATTCCCCCAAGATAAGCGATGAATGATGTAGTTTCCGATCACTTTAAAAGAAACGAGAGCACTTGATCAGATATATAATTTGAGAATTAAAAATAAAACTTTTTCGAATTCTTTCCGATTCACCGATTTATAGAGTAGGTTCACAATAATCGATGTGGTTTTTGAATGTCAAGGGCTGTGGAATCGTCAATGAGGCAGTTCGAAAGGCATTATAAAAAAACTTTCATATATACTTTTTAATTTTTAAGTTTTTTTTAGAGATCTACGAGCCTACCGGTTCGAATCGGTTAAAAATAAAAGGAAATCTAATTTCGGAAACACTTTTCTAGTTTCGTTTGATTCCGTTTGGCGTTCAAATGTTATGAAGGCCACATACTTAACACACACACACACACACCCGCACCCACATACACACACATAAAGATATAGTAACGGGGTCTCCGATGGGATCTCACAACCTGGCGATCTATTGAGAACTAGATTTTTTTTCAAAACGGGGTACAACTAATAACTTCCCGGTTGTTTCAAACAAGTCAAAACAACAAATTTAATAAATAATAAAACAAACAATTCCCTTGCGCTGCCATAAAGTTTCAAAACTTTTCAATAATTATCGTGTTTCGAAAAGAAATATTAAAAATAAAATTGTACTTTTGACGAGCCTTCACTCTCATCTTTATATTTTAAAATTAAATTTTGTCCAACGATTTTAAAATTTATACTAAAAAAGGCCTTGTTTATGCAACAACAAACAACATTCTGAAAAACGTGCAACATTATTTACACCTTTTCCAAAAAAAGTGCCAATTTGGAGGAGTTTTTAAAAGACAAATAATTTTTCGAATGTGATTTATTTCGACTACATTTTTTATTTTCAAATGACATTTTGCCTCCATTTTTTATGAAAAAGTATAAAAAATGTTGCATTTTTTTAGAAAAGAATGTGCAGGAAAATACATGTTTTATAAACGATATAATCCAAAACATTAATTAAATCCAATTATCTTTGAAAATCAATGTGGAGTCCAGCATGAGCGCGGTACACCAGAACAATGTCAACGCAAAGTCAGCGAGAAACCCCTCGGGGGCCACAAGAGGCCCATTGTGAAGCCCCGAACAGAAAGCGTCTTGAAGTACGCTGATAGTCAGAGACTCCAAAATTAAGATCTAGTTTATTGAAGCGATTGGATAAATAGAAATGCGCTTGTTTCCTCGACCATGACAACTTTTGGCTAAAAATCGTCCTCTTCGTTATTAAGAATTCGATTTGGCTCTACAGCAACTTTCATCCGGCTGAGGCACTCACTACCTGACGCACGGTTTGTACTTTGTAAGGCAACATGTTCTCAAGTCTTTCTTTAGAGTTCCATGAAACCCATTCCGCACTACTGAAGTAAATAAGCAAGCGGCGGAATGTTTTACCACTGAAGGCAACACGATTAGGAAATCGGTATGGAAATTCATGCTGCGCCTCTACTGCCGGTGTGTTTTATAAACCCACAGCTGTTGAGTTCACAAATATTAAATATGAATTGATTGATGTATGACGCCGTTTGTTAAAAAAAAAAAAAAATAAACTATTCGATAGTGGGTTTAATACTGGGACACTCTCTACAATCGCAGCTACACTATTGAAATCGTACTCCAAATAACTTTTCAGCATTTTTGCAAAATTCAAAAAACATTTAAAGTTTTTCGTATGAGTTTTAAAGCGTTCGAGTCATGATGGAATTTGTCTTGAAAACCAAAAACCAAATAAAAAATTGTTTAATTTTCATTTTGATCTGTCAAGCCAAAAAAGAGAACCGCATACGAAAAAGTTTTTAATTCATTTTCTATTTCATTGTTCGACAATCTTTTGCTGCACGTGTATTTTCCGGATAATTGTAGTTTGACTTGCTTGTGCAAATCAGATCAAGCAACACACACACACACACACACACATACACACACACACACACATACACACACACACACACATATATATATATATATATCCTCATGCCTACACACCATTGCCCTACTAATCAAAAGGAAAGGAATAAAATTTGTTTCTGTTATTTTTAATTAGATATTCAGTCCAACAGACTTTCTGCCAGAGAATATTCTTTGGAAAAACGTTCGTGAGTTTATTAAAGAATCAGATAGAAACTGAAAGGTTAATTAAAACAGATTAAATTAGTTTCATTTAAATAATTATATTATCTACCAACTCGTTACGCTAACATTTTTAATTATATTGATTTCTTTTCTAGAAAAGAAGGCAAGTTTTTTTTACACTTTTTAACGAAATAAAAATTGCTATATTTTGTTCTTCAAAAATAAAAATAAAATAATTAGAAATTAGTGCAACATTTCAAGCGATAAATAGTTTCGGTTTCAAGCTTTTTTAAGCTGACACCATTTAGAAAAAAAGTGTAAAAAATGTTACATGTTTTCCAGAAAAGAACACGCCCTTAGTAACACTTCTGGAGCACGAAACAAAATTTTTATATCAAAATTATGGATTGTAAAAATAATCTTTTTAATTATATTGATTTCTTTTCTAGAAAAGAACGCTTTTTTACACCTTTTAATAAAAATAAAAGAATTACAATATTTTGTTCTTCAAAATAAAGAAACTATTAGAAATTAGTGCAACATCTCATGCGAAAAATTCGATTTAATTTTTTAATAAAAAAAATTGGGAAATTTTTTTTCGAAATATAAAGAAATTATTAGAAATTAGTCCAAGACTTCAAGCGATAAATAATTTCGGTTCAAAGCTCCTTTAAGCTGACACATTTCAGAAAAAAGTGCGAAAAAATTATACATGTTTTCCCGAAAAGAACATGCCCTTAGTAACACTTCTGGAGCATGAAACATAATTTTTACATCAAAATTATCGATTACAAAAATAATATTTTTAATTATATTGATTTGTTTTGTGGAAAAAAATGCAACATTTTTTACACTTTTTAACAAAAAAAAATTTGCTCTATTCTGTTTTTCAAAATGTATATAAAGAAATTATTAGAAGTTAGTCCAACATCGGATACGATAAATAATTTCAGTTTAAAGCTCCTTTAAACTGACACCTTTTAGAAAAGAAGTGCAAAAAATGTTACATGTTTTCCAAAAACAAGAACACGCCTTTAATAACATTTTTGAAACAAATCAATATTATTGATTATAAAAACAGACTTCTTCTCGGTTTTTTCTTTTTGCCACAGCGCCACATGGTTGTGAATACATCATGCTCACTTGTTTATTTGAATTCTTTTGTAACACAGTGTAATTTTATTTGTTTGCTAAGTAACTTTAAATCCCCTACAATTTGTTACAAATTAAAAACGCATCTTCATTCAAGTTAATACTTGACTTCGAATAACTTAAAAACTCATCTGAATTCTTTTGTAAAACTCAAAAGTTTGAAATCATGATTTGAAAAGTTGGTCTAAAATGTTAAAAAAAAAATTATTATTATTATTGTTAGTGGATTTCCAAGTGTCGTTAGTTTTTAGCAAGAAATCTCATCGTCTATGACATGATAATCTTTTCATTCGTAGATACAAACAAACTTTTGCAATTCATCTGGAAACTTTCGCAGGCCGCAGACAAAAAGATGGCCAACACAACCCGACTGCAGATTAAAGCGGAGGGTTAGCAAATGGGAGTGGCACAGGCACGGGCACAGGCACACAACTGTTTTTGCTTAATAAAATGTTACAATTGAGTTGACATACTTTCGAAGCAATAAAATCGTTCAAAAAAGAGGAATAACACCAGCAACGAAACTAAATAAATCCGCACAAATTGATGGCTGAACTGAAAGTTCAGTGGTTGTTGTAGTATGAAGAGGTTGCCGGAGAGGTCATGGATGCATAAATTTATTTGATCTCCTTTTTTCTTCCTTTTTTTTTCTCTCTCCTCAAACAACTTTCTGTGGTTGTGCGTGTGTATTTTAAATTTCTATTCTATATCTGCAGCAAGAGAATATAATGCAACGAGCTTTTAACAGTTTCCGTTTTCCGTTGTGAAATCAAGACGTTGAAATAAATTGATTTAAAATGAAATAGAAATTCTTTGAAATCTTGCAGATTTTCTTTTGCGGATTTCTTCACAAAACCGCATCTAGAGATTATTTTCTTTCTAGTTTTGCGACATGCACACATCATTTGAATGAAGAAGGACGTATTCATCAAGGGAACGGGTGCTGCGTTAAGGGGTACTTTTTGCGAAAGTATTTTTGGTCAAACTCATATAAAATTAACAAGTCGATTTGGCATAGTCGAGTGGTTTAAAAATCAGAAAAAACACGAGATTTTGTTTGTTTTTTTTTTTTACTTGGAGCGGCATTTTCGGGGTACGACACGAGCTCCTGCAATGCATTGAGCCGACATTATAAAAGAAGGAGATGGTGTCAAGAGGTTAGATGAAAAGATAGAGAGTTTCAGGGTATGATTGAGCCAACACTATGAGAGGAGGAGATGGAGTCAAGAGGTTAGATGAGAAGATAGAGAATTTGTTGTATTTATTTAATTATTTTCTGGCGAATTATTTCTATTAACAAAAATTTCTTTTATCATGCACTTCTCGTATACAAGTTTATCACCGAGTTTGTATTGCGAGAAAGTGCCAGGATGGCAAAATGAGACCGTCAAAATTGTACCAACAAGCCTGTATTATGGTACGGGCACTTTTGAGTCTGGATTTGTTACAATTGTGGCAACTTTTGAAAACTCTGATGAGAACTGTTACCAGGAGTATGACAGCTTCCTAAAATGATATTCTGCTGCTGGGACAGAAAATGCTCAAGTTAACGTCAGTACCTGGCTTTCGGCCTTACCTGACAGTGCTTCCAAGCACTCGAGTGAAATTAGGTGTCCACCACCATCCCTAAGGGATCACAGGGGCCGCACCAGTGCAACCCCCTAGGGCTTATACAGGTTGCAACTTCATTCCTATGGTTCCGCCATAAAACCATATTCATACACCCTGTTAAGGTGTTCGGGCCTATCTTAAACCCTTGTTACTTCCGAGGAAAGCATGTCGACAGCACCAAGAGGAACCAAAGATCAAAGTCATTAGATTTGTCTCTCCTGACACCCCCAGCACCAACAACACAGCACCGCTTCTGTAACGTCTGCTGATTCGCATCAGCCCATAGAGGCCACTATCAGCTGGGTCGAAGTCCCAGTATAGTGTGAATATGCCAGAACATCGACCCTCATCTCTATCATCTCTATCAGCGACTCTTGGTATTAAACCACAGCCACCACGTGGACTCATTGAAGAGACCTCAACCAACAGCTGGCCACAAAAGCAGTTAGACAAAGGGGAAGAACGAAGTCCGGCACACGCCATCACTTGGATGAATGTGCGTTAAACAGAGTTTCGCCAGGGAAGCAGATGTTTCACACACGCCCAGACAAAATTTTACGTGTATGGCAACATCGTCGCTGCACCCCCGAGCAAACATCATCTGTGGAGCTCAACCAGATCTCGTGGCACCAGTGTAAGGAAACCGGTTACGCCTCGCAGGTCAAATCAATGTAGAGTTGTAGCAAAGCAATGTAGAGTTGATTTTTGATCCTTTGCAATGGCGGGACCCAGGTATCCTTCCAGCTGTATTTCTTATCTTTTCCCCAGAAAGCACTGCAACAAGGCGTTAAGACTCACCAAGTTGCATATTGTGCCGCCCGGGGGGTCTGCTGCTAGGACAAGTAATCCTCTACTAATTCTTTCCGAATATTATTAGCGATTTAAATGTTTGATACTCAATCACAAAAAGCCTTAAGATGGCAGCTGCTGAACTGCAAACGAAAACCAGTCATATTGAAAAGGATTAAAACGAAAGGGTAACTCCCTTTCTTTCTATCATAAAGAAAAATATTTAAAATATATTATAAAAACGCAACAAGAAAAAAGAAAACCTTGAGAATTCATGCTTAATGCAGTTCTAATTGCGTCAATTTCATGTTGCGCTCGATGAAGTTTGAGTGAGAAATTTATGTTGTGATTTTTTGTGCTTTTTGCACACGACTGCTGCTTAAGAAGGATTTCGTATTCTAAAACTTCTTTAATTAATGTAAAATTTAATAATCATAATGCAGTTTCATGTTCTTCTCTTCTTCCGTGGCTGCATTTATTTCAGTGCGTTTTATTTAAGGATTTCCACTTCGTTATATTTCAATTCCATTTCAGTTGGAGTTTTTTTTTTAACAAACTTGAGAAAGAATTTTCATTTTTCCTTAAAACTTTTTTGTTTTTCTGCTCTTTAATAAAACCCTTTACATTTTAAAGGCAACGTGCAAGTTTGCTGTTGCCCTTTTTTTCTTATAATTTTGATTTGTCTTCAATTGTTTTTAATGACGTTGATAATCGGCTTGTTTGCCTAACGTTCACTGCAAATATATTTAATAATTTTGATCGAAAATCAATAAAAAAAAGACAACAACAAATAATGAACTTGAAAGTAAAACTAAATTCACATTCGCTGGTCTTAAACAAACAAGATGTATGACGTCATATAAATGCAAACACTGTGGCAAAAAATTTTTGAAAAATGCATTCAATTTTAGTTTTATAGAATAATTATTCGAAAAGTGTTTTACATTCAGAAAAAGAAAGGAAAATCAGCATCAGTTTTCCAACTTACACAGCCGAGCAGAACAGCTGTTTTCGAGAGCCACTACACTTGCAACGTTTTTTAACATTTTTTAAATGGCTCAATTGAATTTGATAACTGATTTTACTTGTGCCAATTTTGTTATGGAAAAAGATAAGAGAGCTGTATCAAACCGATGGTCACACACCTTCCTTAAGCCCCAGAGTTGCCGTCTTGATTATTTTTCTTCATGTTTTATTTTTCGGAATTTGTTGTTCCGTGTTTATTAAGTCAAACTTTTCTGGTTTCAGTATTTTCTGAAGTGCATTCGAATTACCTTAAATTTAATTTCGATATTTAAATCGATCGTAAAGATTTTTAAATTCAGACAAACTTGAAAATTATTTTAAATCAGAAGGGAAAGTCAGGCCCAAACAAACTGGAGGGGATGTTACAAAGCATAAGGGAGAGGTGTAAAATATTTTTATTAAATATTTTATGGAATTTTATATAAAACGAAGTTGGTTTTATTTCATGCAGGTTTCAGTTCTTAAATAAAATTGTTTCTTCGCGATAAAATTTTTAATACCTTTTTTTTGAGTGTAGTTTTTAATAAAGGGTGTTTTTTATAGAGTGATACAAGTTTAAGTCATAATGAAACATAGTAATATATTTTTGATATTAATGAAACGGTCTTTATTGGATAGAAAATTTTATGAAATTAATGTTTAAATAAGATTTCCTCAATATGGTCGCCACAGCTGGCGCGTACAAGGCGCGATCTGGGACACAAATTTTCACAACTAGTAACATTCTGACCAGCATCGGTTCTGAAGACTTGAAGCCTATGGATTCTCCTCACTCCAAATGCGACACTTCTGTTTATTTACGTACCCATTCAACCAAAAATGGGCTACATCGGAAAATAAAATATTTAATGGACGAAGTGCACAATAAGTTCGACGAACAGAACCATTATGTTGATTAAAAATTTCCACAATTTGCACGCGTTGCTCTGGTGTAAGTCGATGCATAATGAAATGTCAAAGCAGACTTAACAAAAAGCAACTATCAGCTGTTAAATGGGTGGTCGAATAAACCAGTGATACCAACTCCAAGTTGTATCACACTATAAAAAACACCCTATATAAATTCCTACTTTTTTTTCGGGTGTTATTTTGAAAATAATTTTCAATTCTTTTTTTTCCGGGTGTAGTTTTTAATATAATTTTTTAGCAAGTAAATGTCCATGTCTTGCAGATAATTGCGGCAGTTGTCCCCACAGGGTTCGTGGCCAAGTCAACATTTTACTTTGAACACACATTCTCACAAACGTAGACTTTGTGCAGTAGTTTTTTTTTCCTTTAGTTTTCATAGTATCTGCTTAAGTATGTGTAAGCATGTGTTTGTGTGAGTGTGTGTGCACCTCAATGTCCCTACAGTTTAATTTCACAGTCGATATTGACTTCTGTTCCAACAACGACATGTCTTTTAGCAAATTTGTTGTTGCATTTGTTGTAAAAAAAATATATACGAACTACTATTTTCTAATTTCTTTGGTGCATGTCAAAGTTGGTTTCTTTTTTCTTTCGCTTCTTTTGTACCAGTTGCCCCTTTTAGATTTTGTTTATTTTTTTTTTGTAACACACACACACACACACATATGCACAACAAAAACTGACAGCTAGAACAGAAAAAAGCAAACGACGAAAGCATTGTGTGAGTGTAATAACACTGTAGAACAAAGTAAATGAAAAGTTTGTAACGTCTGACTGTAGTAGGGGCCTCTGGTTGGAGTTGGTAAGTAGAAAAAGAACATCATGAATATGGAATATGGTTTTTCTGATCTGGGGATATTTAATCCCCGGGTGTACAACAGACAACTTATGTTGTTTTCATTTTTTTTTTTAAGTGTACCAACTTTTACACCTTTTTTAGAAAATGACAACACTCTGTTATTTGAATATAACAATTTTATTAGAAATCAAACCAACATTCGCTACTTTTTATAGAAAACAGGTGCAAAAATTTTGCATATTTTTTAGAATAAGAAACGTCATTAGTGACACTCTGCACCTTGTTGAATAGCAGACTCGGGGAAAAGGCTTTCGAGAGCAACACTTTTGGCTGATTACGCCCTTTAAACTTGTGTGGCCGCTACCCCATCTCTGAGATAATAGAACCACTGGAGTGGACTTCAATCAAAAATATAGTTATTTAAATATTTATTGTCAATGTAGTGATTTTGGAAACGTTTTTAGTGCTTTTTAGATTAAAAGTTGGTGTGCGGTGCCTTTTGAAATCATTTCTGTTGGCTTTTCGCTCAAGACGCATAAAACTTGTGTCAATTAAGATTTGACAAGTCAGAAGAGTGTAGTCAACGCAGTGCTTTTCTCAAGTTTTTTTTTTTTTTGTGAAATATTTTGATGCTGGTAATCCGGTATTTTTTAAATTAGTTTTGGTGCTTTTTTTTATTGCGACGCCTGACATTTTTATATAACAAGATTTGACAAGTCAAAACAGTGTTGTCCACATACTACTTTAAGCCACATTTTTAGTGCAAAATAAATTTTGCGTTGGTGCTCGGTGCCTTTTCAAATTAAGTCTGCTGCTGTTTTGATCAAGACGCATAAAGCTTGTGTTAATTATGATTTGGCAAGTCAAAAAAGTGTTGTCAACGCAGTGATTTCTCAGCGTTTCTTGTGTGAAATATTTTGAAGCTGTTGATCGGTTTTTTAAGATTAGTTTTGGTGTTTTTTTATTGTGAGGCCTGACATTTGTATACTTAAGATTTTACAAGTCAGAACAGTGTTGTCAACGTAATATTATTCACAACGTTACTTATGTGTCACATTGTACTCGTGTTAAAATGTTAAAATGATAATTTTCTATTTTTTATAAAAAGGTACCGCTTGTCGGGCGCTCGTTATACGAAAAGTGGAGTACGATTAATTCACAATAAATTCTTCTTTGGGTTCGTTATTATTTTAGCGCTTTTTTCAAGTTTATTGTTAACTTTTTAGTTTGATTTTTTGAAAAATGTTTAGCAAATTAAATTAATTTTTATGTTCTAATTTAAAGTGCTTCGAAAGCATGTAAAAATAAGTTGTAAAATAATGAGAAGATAAGAACACCAACCAAACGAGCACAATGGGACGTATGAGTAACATTATTAATAATATTAAGTATACGCATGGAAGCCCAATATAAAAGGATAATTCGATTAAAACAAAAATACAAGCGAAGCAAATAAAAGACATTTAAAAAGAAAGTGAATTTGCCTGCAATAATCTGGACCGAGTTATTCAGCACTACGAAACTTTGCCCTCCACTCATAAATAGTTTATGTTGCCACCCGATCTTTGGTTAGAAAAATAAGGAAGTTGGCTGCGCTACAAAAAGTTTGGAAAGCACATGCAGAGACACTTGACATTCCCCCTTCCCCCACAGAGCCTAAAAAAGTTTGAAAAAATTCCAAATTTCCATTTCAAGGACATCACAAAGTGATTACATTTCTGGTATCCTACTTGGCAGGTCATTGTTGCTGCTACACTTATCCGCCAGGCAATTTAATAAACTCAACTAACCCGCTCGTATCGTATGAAAATGGGGCTTTAATAATTACAAGTGTTTGTAGCACAACAACCTGCCCCTCCAACTGATTTCTATGTTTCATGTTAATGTATTTTTAAATTCAGGATAACGATAAGAATCGGAGCTGCTTTTCGCTAAATAAAAGTCAGTATTATTTGTCGATTAAAAACAATTTTAGATGTAGAAATTAGATAAAAAGTTAATTGTATATGCGGACCAACTTCCGTCACTACTTTTTTGTTAATAAATTGTTAACGTGCGTTTTGAAAAGCCTAGTCAAAGGAACAGCGATTATCCTTCTCATATGCAAAGTAACAATTGTGCTGTTGTTGTTGTTATTGTTGTTTCAGCACACCAACACATGCCCACATACAACAGACATGTATCCGGCCGGCTTGTCCTTTTTGGGTGCTTTTTTTTTCTTTGGCATGAAATAAAACATTTTTCAAACAGCGCAATCGAAGCAGGTGACATTTATCTCTGAATTTCTAGTTGTCCTGTTGAAATTATACAACAATTCAATGCGGAATAAGAGGAAAAAGGAAAAAGAGAGGCAAACAGATAAATGAGACAAGCAAAACACAAAAAAGGCCCGGCAAAAAGCCAAAAACTCACACACAATTATGTGTTTGTGTATGTGTTGGTGTAGCTTCGTTTTTTGTGTTCCCATTTTTTTTATAAAAAAGCCAAAAAATTCGATTTGTTTTCCAACGGAATTTGTCACATTTCCTGTTGGCTATTTTGGGACACATTTTAATAACAGCGGTTGTAAAATCAGAAACTGTGATGAAGATTCAGGGGAATATTTTCGGAAAAGGTTTTTACGAATTTTTTATTTGTCATTTATGGGATATATTTTCTTTTTGAGCTGCATAACAACTATTGACAGCGATAATTATGATTTGAGCGCTGACAACAGCGTTGTCAACGTAGTGATTTTCGTAACGTTTTTAGTGCTTTTGGGATTTATCGACTTTTTAAATTAAATTCTGCTGCTTTTTTGGTCAATACGCATAAATCTTGTGTTAATTAAGATTTGACAAGTCAGAAAAGTCTTATCAACGTAGTGATTTTCGCTATGTTTTTAGTGCTTTTTCGATTCATCGACGCAAAATATGTTGCAGTTGGTGCTGGCTGCATTTTAAGCTTAATGCTGTTGCTTTTTTGATCAAGATGCTTGATTAAGATTTGAGAAGTTTGAAAAGTGTTGTCAACGCAATGTTTTTTGTGCGAAATATTTTGAAGCTGGTTATCCAGTATTTTTTAAAACTAGTTTTTGTGCCTTTTTTAATTGTGAGTCCGGACATTTTTATATATTAAGATTGGACAAGTCAGAACAGTGTTGTCAACATACTGCTTTTAGCAACATTTTTGGTGCGAAATATTTTCGCGTTGGTGCTCGGAGGCTTTTCAAATTAATTCTGCTGCTTTTTTTTGCTCAAGACGCATAACACTTGTGTTAATTAAGATTTAAGAAGTCAGGAAAGTGTGTCAACGTAGTGCTTTTCATAACGTTTTTTGTGTGAAATATTTTGAAGCTGTTGATGGATATTTTTTTAAATTTGTTTTGGTGCTTTTCTATTGCGACGACAGACAGTTTTATATTATAAGATGTGACAAGCCAAAACAGTGTTGTTAACCTTTTTAGTGCGAAATAAATTTCGCGTTGGTGTTCGGATGCTTTTAAAATTAATTTTGTTGCTTTTTTGTTCGTGACGGTGGCTCTAACAACAAAACTCACAATGAAAATTTTTATCAGATAAATTTTTTAATTGACAAGATGTTCATCTAAAATATATTTCAATGCACAATAAACAGGCGGACAAGGACAATCAGACAAAACAAGAACATTCAAGCGAAGGCGGTCCAACAGGCGGTGAGAACGCAATAATTACTCAAGAGTACTGATGATGGGAATGCATTGACTTCCTAGAACTTGTTTTCTCTGTTAAGCGTGTAAGTTGAGCAATAAAACTTGTCCTGATCTTCACTTCCGCCTGAGCCTAAATAATAATTCTTGTCTTGGCATTTATTAATTAAATTGGAAAACTTTAAATTTCGTAGTATCTAAGAAATATATTCGTTCTTTCAGTGAAAATTTTGTTCATCAAATTGTGTCGTTGTATTAATGAAAGTATTTCACTTATTGGAAGAAGTTTTCTTTGAAGTAAATTTAACGAAATTCGTTTCGTTAATCCAACGAAGGGTGACGTTAGTTGATTATTAATAAAATTTTTCGAGTGAATTATTTTCGGAATATATCCGCTTGTTATTTATTTTTTTTAGGAAATAATATTATAATCTCTTGGATTTTTTCTATCTTGTTTTTACGATACAACACATGACTACTGTTTAGGCTTGATTTTAGCCTGAAAAACTGGTAGTTTTACACACACATTCAAATGCGGACTAGAACTTTTCTAATTATAAACGGCTGTTAAAATGCTTTTGTGGCACATCTTTAGGCAATACAACGATTGCAAACGAAAGTTTTTTTTAATACAACAATTATACAGACGTCTTATTGTTGCTACACATACATGTAAACAACACAGCAACGGCAATTACATACATGAGATCAAAAATTAATATGTCACTGTCACAAAAATATTTTGTTTTTTTCCCATGATGATGTACCAACTCAAACGAAAGTCAATGTGACAAAAAAAAAAAAAAGAAGCTGTTTACCAGTGTAATCAATCAATTGATAGATTGAATTTTTTTTCTTTTTTTAAGAAGCAGCTCAAAAGGAATAATAACTTAATAAAATGTATTTAAATATTGTTTCCTTTTTCTGTGGGAAAAATGAACAAAAAATAATTTAAGGAAAATGCATAAACTTTTAACTGGATCGAATAGTAAAAACGAAAATTTAAATTCAAATACACCCTCTTAATAAATTTCCAAATATTTTTAAATAAACAATTAATATTCTGTAGCATGATGAATTATTAAATTGGGGTAATACAAGTGACGCCTTTAAAATTAAATTGGAAAACCATCTGCTCCACTAAAATTTGTTGTTTCCTTCAAACAACTGAATGAAAAAAAAAAAAAGAATTTCTTTATTTTGTATTCCGATTTGTTTTATCAATACTTTTTCGCTGGTGCCATTTTAGCAATCAATTCATTTTTATTTCATCAATTTCTTTTTGCACTTCTTCCATGTACTTGTCAATTTGCTGATCAGCAGTGACAAGTTGAATATTTCACATCGTTCATATTCCTCTTGTTGTTATTGTCCATCAAAAGTGACAGTTGAAAAGCATAAATTATTTCGCTTCATTTATTTGCGGTGAAGTGAATCAACATAAACAGGGATTTGCCTTAAATTGCTTTGACTTTGTGGCCAAATAATACGACGTCAGCAGGAGTATATTTTCGTTGTGTGTCTAGACAGGAGTTGGAGGTTTCTAAGACAAGAAAAATATCTGCGGTATATTCGATCAAAATTTATATATTTTGAAAAAAGATTTAGAAACCACTTTCATTGACTCTGCAAATGATTTATGGGTTTGAATTTCAAAATATTATTTTAAAAAATTAATTGAATATGCCGGTGGCCCCCAATAACAGCAAGGACTTGAGTTCTTTGAAACTTTTGAAAAGTATTTCTTAAAAGTATTTTGTAAAAAGGACTTGGGAAATTATTTCTTTTCACAATTTTGCAACAGACAGCTTGAGGAGTTATTTGTGTTCCGAATTAAAAAAAAAACTTGGGGGCCTATTTTTTATAGTTAAAAAAAATTGGGAAATTATTTCTTTTCTCAATTTTGTGAAAATGCGTTGAGAAACAATTAATGAAAAAGGCCAAATCTTGTAACATTAATTCTCATCAAACAACATTTCAAATTAACATTTAAAAAAAGGAGGGCAATTATCAAATCAACGAACCATTATTTTGAATAAAATTAACATTTAAAAAAAGGAGGGCGTGTTCTTGTCTGGAAAACATGTAACATATTTTGCACTTTTTTTATAAAAAGTGTCAGTTATTTATCGTATCCGATGTTGAACTAATAATTTCCTTATATATATTTTGAAGAACGGCATATTGCAGTTTTTTTAAATTAAAAAGTGTAAAAAAAGTTACCTTCTTTTTTAGAAAAGAAATCAATATAATATAATAAATAATATTATTTTTATAATCGATAATTTTAATGTAAAAGTTTTGTTTCATGCTCCAGAAGTGTGACTAAGGGCGTGTTCTTTTCTGGAAAACATGTAACATATTTTGCACTTCTCTTCTAAAAGGGGCCAGTTTAACCGAAATTATTTATCGTATCCGGTGATGCTCTAATTTGTAATACTTTTTTATTTTCAAGTAACAGAATATTGCAATTTCTTACAAAAAGGTGTAAAAAATTTTGCACTTTTTTCTAGCAAACAACTCAATATGAAATTCAACAATAAAACGCCTTGTCACATTGCAAATTTTCGACAACAGTGGGCAGTTAATAACATGCGAGTTTTCACAATTAATTTGTTTTTTAATTTCACATTTTATTTGCCATTTTTTTTTATAAAAACTATATAAATGATAAGCAAATTCTATAATTTGCTTTTATAATTTTCGACTGATCTTTGAAGCAGCTCAATATTCAAACAGCTGGCGAAAGCCCACCATTTGACCAAATAGGCCGCTGAATTAGCCTTCTGCAGCTGGCGCTAACGATAAAAAAGAGCCACAACCTTAAAACGTACTTGAGAAAATTCACACCAAAAATGTGCGGCTTAAGAAACATGGAACAAAATATTAATTGAAAAAGGACATGAAGAAAATAATTAAGCGTTAATACTGGGACTTCACAGAAGTGTGTTACCATCGTTTAGTTACAGTTCTCGTATCCTTAATTTTTTTAATAAAATTGCCGCAAATAGAAACTGTGGAAACAAACGAAATTATGCACGGTTACTGATGGAAAAAGTGCAGCGACTTTCGAAAACATCTGTTCTGCTTTGCCGTGCAAGTAAAGATACTTGAGATAATTCACACCAAAAATGTGCGGCTTTAGAAAGATGGAACAAAAAATGGATTGAAAAATAACATGACGAAAATAATTAAACGGCAACACTGGGACACTGGGTAACACAAAAATGTGTTACCATCGTTTAGATGCTACTCTCATATTCTTTTTTTTACAAATAACAAATTTGGTAACAGGTATGCGGGGGTATTGATGGAAAAAAGTGCAGCGGCATTCGAAAACAGCTATTCTGCTTTACCGTGCAAGTGGTATAATCAAGTTTATTAAGTTTTTTTTATGAAACCCGTCATGAATATTAATAGAATTTAAAAATTTAATATGTGAAGCTCCTTCAACACCTCAGCGGCCAAGGCCTACATGCTGCTAGCAAGAGTGTCGAAGCAAATACTTTATCTTTTCATGAAGGCCTTTTTAAATACGAGATAAAGTGAATTCTTATCGCCCTAATCCCGGACAGAGGTCTCTTCTTCATTATGACCATTCCCCTACAGGATATATTTAATATGCGGCGAAAGTTGTTCACAAATATTTCGTGAATCCGAATTAACTGTTTCTACAAAACCGCATCATGCAAAATATTACAAGGAATTCATATATCACATTATAATTTCAAGGGACTGGTACATCCCAATTTTTATTTTTTTTTTCTCATAGTTTGCATGCTGGTAGTCACGATCAAGACACAAAACATCTCCAACAGGATTCCTTCAATAAAACAGCACCTTCAGCATTCATAAAAGCTAATCTGCTGGGAGCTTAACAACACTGGATGAAGCCTTTTCTTTTTCTTTTTAATTGAAATATTTTTCATTTGGAGGCTGCTGAACCTGCAAAATTTGTTGAGCAACTAAAAATTAATTTCTGGCCACTTCCATAATTCGTTAACAGCATGACGCACAATTGCAATTTATGTGTTAATAAACCACACACACACGTTTAAATATTTTTCAATTTCACACGCATGAATCATTGATTAGAAGACGGCCAAACCCATCTTTTTGGTTTTTCTGAACCAGAAAATCTTGTTCGTTATTATTTTAAGTTTAAATCCATTTTGCCCTCTCGTTGTTGACTCCTTTTTTTTCCTGCTATTAATTTATGAAAAGATATTTTCATTATTTATACGAAGAGGGCGTTAAGTACAACACACACGCACACACACACTCACACACACACTCACACACGTACATTACACATATATAACACTAAAATCTCCTACACTTCTGTAACTCTTGAGGGAATTTGAACAAAACACGAGAAATATATGAAACTTTAAGTGAAAATAAAAATTATTACAAGAGGAAGTAAAAGAAAAAGTCGAAAAAGCGTTCAACAAAAAAAAAATCCTTCAGTGAACAGTAGGAAACAGTATCCTACAACAACAACAAAAACAGTACAAAAATGCTATAAAATACCATTTTGTTGGCTAAAAGGAAAATAAAGAAAAAAGAAAATTTAAGAAAAAAGAACGATTTGAAGCTCAATTCTCACAGCAACGCATGTATTGACATGCTGCAATATTTTAAGTTTGTGTGAAGGCAGGACCGTAAGTCCTATTGTGTGAATGAAGGACTGGATGAATGAACGAATGAATGAATGACTGGAGATGGGTAATTTTATACAATTGGGTTTTGGCAGCTGTTTCACAGCATTAAATGTATGAACCGTATAAGAGAGAGGTTAAAGGTGCACAAGCACACAAGCACGCACCAGAACATGCATGCACACGCATGCACACACATAGACACACATATGCCCAGAGTATAAAAAGAAAGAGTAAAAATAAAAACATACACAAACTGGGCAAATATATTTTGTGAGGAACTGTTGTTGGCAACACACGCTGCTGCCTGGACATAAAAAAGTTAACCAGGAAAAGTTTGTTTAAGGCAGGTGAGCGTTTGAAATGTAGTGCCGGTATAAAATTAAAACCGATACATAAAACGAGCATAAATCAAGTAGAACACACAATCACAAATGGGCAGATAGGGCGGTTGGTGCTGAGCTTTCCTTGACAGCCTGTATTTCTTAAATTAAAATTTCAATTATTAAAGCGTTTTCGTAAGGATTATAAAACGTGTGCCGCTAAAAAAAAAGAAAAAAATAACTAACAAATAATGTTTTCCACGTTTAACAAACATTTTGTAAGTACAGTGGTCCCTTGATTTGATAGACTTTCCAGGTCCCTTGAAAAAACTTTATTCTTCAATTCACTTACTGCTCATGACGAGTTGTATTAAAAAAAGAAACTCGATAAAAAGCAAAAAGTTAATTTCATTAGACCACTTGCACGGCAGAGCAGAACATCAGTTTTCGATAGCCGCTGCACTTTTTTCATCTGCACCTGCGCATATTTTCGTCTGTTACCACAGCTTCTATTTGTAGCAATTTTTTTATAAAAAAAAGGATACGAGAGTAACATCTAAGCGATGGTAACACCCTTTTATTAAGTCTCAGTGTTGCCGCTTAACTATTTTCTTCATGTTCTTTTTCAATGAATTTTTTTGTTCCATGTTTCTTAAGCCGCACATTTTTGGTGTGAATTTTCTCAAGTACGTTTTAAGGTTGTGGCTCTTTTTTATCGTTAGCGCGCCAGATGCAGAAGGCTAATTCAGCGGCCTATTTGGTCGTATGGTGGGCTTTCGCCAGCTGTTGGAATATTGAGGTCCTTCAAAGACCAGCCGAAAACTAAGAATGCAAATTATACAATTTGCTTTTTATTTATATAACTGTTATAAGATAAATAGCAAATAAAATATGAAATCAGAAAACAAGTTAATTGTGAAAATTTGCATGTTTTTAACTGCCCCCTGTTGTCGAAAATTTGCAACGTGACAAGGCGTTTTATAGCTGACTCTCATATTGAGTTGTTTTCTGGAAAAGAGTGCAACATTTTTTACACTTTTTAATTTAAAAAAAAAAATTGCAATATCCTGTTACTTAAAATATTAAGAAGTTATTAAAAATAAGTCCAACATCGGATACGATAAATAATATCTGCAACGAATATTCCTGTTTAAAAAGAAACGATGGATATCTGTTTTATTCTGCCAGTAAAAAATTTATATACGGCGTTAGAAGATTTTTTTAATATATAGAATAAATATTTCTTGGGTGTTAAGCTTATCTATAGACTTCATTGTAGTTCTGCTAAGGAACCGGATATCATTTGCCCAAATCTTTTGCAAAAATATCTGTTAAAAGTGACAAAAATTAATTATTCCTTCGTTATAAAAATTACCTGTTTTGTTTCGCAAATAATTGAAAGGCAAAGGAAAAATATTTAAAACAAAATTGTCTATTTTCTGGTCTGTTTTCATTTTTCACTTGTCCTCTTGACAAGATCCTCTCCCTTCTAGTTCTGTCTTAAATGCACTGCATGTGTAGGGGTCATTCCAATACAAAAAATAAAATAAAAGTTTTCCCTCGGAATTTTATATTGACAACCAAATAGTTTTCGATTTTTTCTGTTGCCTCAATACAAATTCCCAAACAAACATTTTGATTTTATTTTAAAAATTAGGATCTCATCCAGTTTCTTGCGTTTTAGATCCACTTTTGAAAAGAAAAGATCCTTTAAGAAATTTAAATATATAATTTGCAACCACAAAAAACAGCTCAAAGTTTTCCATTTTTCAGACAAAAATGTCTGGAATGGATGTGCTCATTATATCAACAAAATCGAGAGTCAGGTGGAGGGGCAGATAATCAGTCCATACTGAGATACTTGCAAAGAACAACTTAGTACTCCTATCCACAGATCATCAAAACTCGATGGCGAGTCCCTGTTAATAAGTTGAAACTGATGTAGCATAAGAAACACATCGACGGATCGACGTAAAGGAAAGTAAAACCGCAGGTTGAACTGTAAAACGGAGGATCTGCTGTGACTTCGAAGCCTTGATTCCTCAAAGTTTTAACTCCAAACACATGGAAGGCTGGCAAGAGAGGACGACTTGTACGAACCATCAAATGGCGCGAAAGAAGTCCGCAGGCAGGACAGCAAACAAAATTGTTGGGTATAAACGAAAGACTTTGGCCTGGCTCGGCGGCATTAATTGCAGGACGTGGAAAGTTCAGCAACCGCCTGACGAGGAGAATGAATAAATATGTTACTTATAAAGTGTTTCGGGTACAGACTGAGTGTTTAACACTTATTAAGCGTGAGTAACCAGCCTTGGCTGGTGGTAGATTGGGAATCACTGCCTAACACTTGTTGATGGGACAGGCTCTGGGAAACTCCTGCTTCTGATACCAGAAGCTGATTATAACAAAACGACTTCCAGAAATTACTAAAACCTGAACGTGGAACCGGTGAGGGCGCGTACCTCAGACATCGGCAGGTTTAAGCAAAATATTGGGCTGAAAAATCAACTACTGAGACTCGTGCATGGATTGAAAAGGCAGCTGCAGCAGCTCCTTAAAATTAATGGAAAAAATAGGCCGTGATTTCATATAAATAATAAGATCGTCTAGTGGCCAAAGCCTCTGCTACTTCTCAACCAAATTTTAATAGTTTTAAATTGGAAATTTAAGAACACTACGGATGTTGTGGGAATCTAAATAAAAGTAGCTCTCAGCCTATATATATTTTATCAATATCCGGGGACCATATGACATTCAAAAATGTACCACAAAATCACTGCGTTAGTGTGCTCCAATAAATAATACAACGCAACACTTTAAATTTCTTACGAATATTTGATTAAAAGAATTTCAAGTTACTCGATTAGCTGAACATGAATCTCGTGAAATTTTATTGGCATAATTTTGAACATAAAATAAATTGGATCAGAAATGCTTTCGCTGCACTTTTATTTGAATAATTTTTTATGTTATTTTTTAGAAAAAAATTAAAACAACTTTTTGAAGTTTAAATTTCATTGAAGGCCATTTAATAAACAACATGTTTGAAACAACAGCACAACTTATGCTTGCAGCCCGTAAAAATATGAATTCCTTTAAATTGTTTATGATTTTCTTTCTTTTTTTTATTATTAAACTTTTCGCATAAAAATAATTCGTCAGCACTTATTTAGGAGAACTTTTGTCAATTGTTTTACTTTTTTTCTCTTTTTTTCTTATTTTTACTTCGCAACTATATTTAGTTTTGCTTTTTTATATAAAATTTTTATTGCTGTTGCTGTTGTTGTTTGAATTTTGTGGGGAACCTGGGTTTTAGGGAACGTCTAAGAACACACGCACTCGCTTTCACAAGGTACACACAATTTTCAGTTTCGTTTGTGTTGTTCGTTTGTAATTGGTTTTGGTTTTGATACTGGATTTTTTGCTGGTTCGTTATTGTTGTTGTTGCTGCTGCTGCTAATATTGGTGTTTGTTATCGTTTTGTTGTTGTTGTGGTAGAGTGTGGTAGCAACTTTTAACTTGATTAATGCCAAAAAAGGTATGGCAGTTCAAGTTCAATACAAAAACTGAGAGAGAGCGACTCGGCCGTATTTTTCGAAGGCAAAACTTAACTGAAACTCCAAATGAATGGAGTAGAATATAAAACTAATGAAAGCATTATAAAGAGTTTATTAAAGAGAAATAAATCCCCTCATACACTTTTAATTTCTTTTGCATTTTTTTATTATTAAATATCATTAAATTAATCAAACCCACTTTTTGCTGTTAAATTTGTAACATCAACTCTTCTTCATTTGAAGACCGACAACTTTTATTTTCAACTGCAGTAGAACAAACAAACTTCCAACCTCTTTTGCTTAAGTCGTTTATTAACTTTTAACCGTTTCCCCGGCTGCTTCAACCGCTTTAATTTTTTATATTGATTCTATATATCTTTTCAAATATTTGCTTTCAACTGCCTTTTCATTTTTAATACTTTATCGGAAACTTTTTTTTAATCTTTTTTAAAGAATTATTTATAATTATTTTATTTTTTTCACGTATTTTATCGTTTCACAAACGTCAAACAGGGGTGTAAACACAATACAGACTGAAATCAAGCATATACAAGCACAATCCAAGTAGCCTGCCTGTATTTCAACAGCGGAATCATCATCATTTTCGTTATCATTATTATCATTGAAACCAAAGCCGTTTTGCTATCATTCGCAGCACCAGCAATTCACAGGCCACGCAGTATGAAATCTGTTAAGGGAAACAGTTGGGCAGTGAAACATAACAGGAACCGCTAGAAACACACACACTCTCTCACTCTCTCACTCTCTCTCTCTCTATCGCTCTCTCTCCGTTTTAAAAATACTAGTGTTAAATTTACGGGCTCGACTCACTGTAACATTCATGTTTGTACAGTTAAATAGCCGCCACTATATCGAGCCATAACTGCCAAAAAACATCAAGTGACAGGACTATTCGAAAGTGGATTTTTAGCGAACATCTGTTTTATACGCTAACATGCAGCATCTGTCAAAAAATCGGTGTTGAGTCACGAACGGTTATTGAAATAAAAAAATTGTTTTTAGTTGAACCGAAATTTCAATTGAATTTTTTGTAACCGCCATATTAAATTCCTTAGAACACACTAAAGCAGTGATTTTGTGGAACACTTTTAAATGTCATATATTTTTGTCAGAAATTGACAAAATATATAGGGTCTGAAAGATACTTTTATTTAGATTCCCACAACATCCGTAGCGTTCTTAAATTTCCAATTTAAGACTATTTAAATTTGGTTGAAAAGTAGCAGAGGCTTTGGCCACCGGACGATCTTATTATTTATATGAAATCACGGCCTATTTTTTCCATTAATTTTAAGGAGCTGCTGCAGCTGCCTTTTCAATCCACTTACTGTCTCAGTAGTTGATTTCTCAGCCCATATTTTGCTTAAACCTGCCGATGTCTGAGGCACGCGCCCTCACCGGTTCCACTTTCAGGTTTTAGTAATTTCTGGAAGTCTTTTTGTTATAATCAGCTTCTGGTATCAGAAGCAGGAGTTTCCCAGAGCCTGTCCCATCAACAAGTGTTAGGCAGTGATTCCCAATCTACCACCAGCCAAGGTTGGTTACTCACGCTTAATAAGTGTTAAACACTCAGTCTGTACCCGAAACACTTTATAAGTAACATATTTACTCATTCTCCTCGTCAGGCGGTTGCTGAACTTTCCACGTCCTGCAATTAATGCCGCCGAGCCAGGCCAAAGTCTTTCGCTTATACTCAACAACTTTGTTTGCTGTCCTGCCTGCGGACTTCTTTCGCGCCATTTGATGGTTCGTACAAGTCGTCCTCTCTCGCCAGCCTTCCATGTGTTTGGAGTTCAAACTTTAAGGAGTCATGTCATCGAGGTCACGGCAGCTTCTCCGTTTTACAATTCAACCTGCAGTTTTACTTTCCTTTACGCCGATCCTTCGATGTGTTTCTTATGCCACATCAGTTTCAATTTATCAATAGGTATTCGCTTATGGAGTTTTGACACTCTGTGGATTGGAGTACTCCGTTGTTGTTTGGAAGCATCTCAGTATAGACTGATTATCTGCCCCTCCACCTGACCCTCGCTTTTGTGGATTTGATGTGCACATCCATTCCAGACATTTTTGTCTGAAAAATGGAAAACTTTGAGCTGTTGTTTGTGGTTGCAAATTATATATTTAAATTTCATAAACGATCTTTTCTTTTCAAAATTGGCTTTCAAACGCAAGAAACTGGAGGAGGTTCGAATTTTTAAAATAAAATAAAAATGTTTGTTTGGGATTTCGTATTGAGCCAACCAAAAAATCGAAAACCGTTTTGTTGTCAATATAAAATTCCGAGGGAAAACTTTGATTTTATTTTTTGTCTTGGACCAGCACGAAGGGAATGACCCCTACACATGCAGTGCATTGACCGAACTAGAAGGGAGGGGATAATATTGAGAGGACAAACTAGAAGACAAAGAATTTCGTTAAACACATTTTTACTTTTTCCTTTGCCGGTGAATTTTTCGTTACTACAGGTACCGACAAAGGTGAAAAGGGGGATACTGTATTCCGTTCTTTTATTACATGACGATGTCAATCGGCCAGTGCTACGCCTTCATCATTGAGAAAGCAGCGTACAATTAACACAATCCTACACTAATCCAAATCAGAAATGTTGAACACCATTTTCATGACTGAGTGCGGAGTCTAACTCTCTTATCGTATCGAAGTTTTAAGCACTAAATTAGAACGATCTGAACGTGTCTAAATATTTAATATCTTTGTCAAGTCGCAGTATTTTAAAATGGGCGTTACTCTAAAAAAAAAAGAATTTAATTTTCAAGATGCTAACGAAATTTTTAAGAAGCATCAATTTAATGCTTTTACTTGATTTGACCGAAAGCTTAAAACTTGGCTTTTTGAGGCATTAAAAAGCACTAAAAGCAGTGGCAAAAATACGACGTTGGCATCACTGGATGTGTAACAGAGAAGAATGCAAAAATACTCTCTCATACATTTCCCAGCAAAAGTTATTTTCTGTTACCATATTCTCTTACACATTTCAGCCAGGTTAAGCGGAATTGAACTCGGCTAAGCAATAACAAAACGAGGCGAGTACGAAAACAAAGAAACCTTTTCAGATGTCAGATATCACATGTGTGTGTGTGTGTGTGTGTGTGTGTGTGTCTGTCTGGCTGCCAGTCTGTTAAGTTCAATTCCAATTTTGTTTTGCTATTGTTTTTATATTTCTTTCATTTCTTTTATTTATTAAATTTTTTTAATTTTTTTCCTCTATTCGTTTGTTTTGGAAGAGTTACTACGACTAAAAAAAGCTTGAATTGAAGTCAATTTGCATGTATAAATTCTTTCGTAAGTTGCAGCAACGTAAATTTTATTTTAGATGTTCTATATAAAAAACGATAAGGAAACAAGTGTGTGTGTGTATGACTGTGGGCTGGTGATCAATTTCGTAACTCCCTACATGAAAGCAGAAGACGACATGTTGTGGCACGCAATCCACTCATTTATGTCTCCACTGACGACACAAAGACTCGCTTAAGAGCTTTTTTTTTGTTTGTTTTTAGTTTCTCACATGCAAATATTCACGCACACATACACACACGCACATGACCAGTGCAGGGGATGAGTTGTGGCTTAAACGATTAGTTTCATTGAAGGCGAAAACAAGTGTGTGTTTAAAAGTGCTGGTGTTGTTGTTTTTTCTTTAATATTATTGTTATTATCTTTTTTATCTTTGTGTTGTTGTTTTGTTAGCCATCGAGTCTGTGTGTGTCTAATTTTTTTTGTTCTACTTAATTTGTACGAGTTTTCAAAGTGCACGTTTTCCTTAATGTTTCATTTGCCATTTTGTTCCCTTCCGCTTTGCTGCGTACGTTTATCTTTATTTTCACACAACGTACTCATTCGTCCGTAGTAGTTGTAGTAGTTTCTAGTATAATTTTATTTGTATTATTTCTTTTTAATTCATTTTTCATTCGATTGTAGAGCAGAAGTGCATGTTTTCCTGGAAAGTCTCCTTCTCTCATTGACTGTCCGGGAAAAGGACAATTAAATTTTGTTAAAAGATGCCACGTTTATTGAGTTCCACCGCAAAAGGCTATTCAATTCCTGCAACTGAATATTCGTTACGACCGTCGTTTTTAATTTACTTTTTAAAATCTTCACAGTTTTACAAAGAGATAGTTTTATGGAAAACAAAATATTTTTCATTGATGAAGTGTATGGACTTATTTTCTCTATGCAAAATTCATTTATTCCATTTTTAACCTGTTTAGAACATAATCACGAGAGTCAAAGCAATAGCCGATTTAGTAGTGATTAATTTAGCTCTTAGTTATTTTAGCTCTTAATTTTACTTATTTTCTTAAACTTCTCAATCACTTGAAGTGTAAGACAATATCGTCAGTTTTTCTAAGAAAATTTAGGCAAAAAGCTCAGGTAAGACAATTAAAATTTATTTATTCAGTCGAACGTCACCTCTAATTTATCGGAAGCCTATAAAAATTCCGCATCAACCAGCATTAAGAAATCAGAGGACCAGCTTTTTGGACCTGTTAGCCCGTCAGGGTCTTTTAACAAATCGAAAATTTTTAAGTTTTTCTACGGTTTAAAAGAGAATCGGATACTTATCAGATTTACAGATTTTCAGTTCCTAGAAAGCGGTTCGCGACGAATTTTGAGAAGGTGTCCCTAATGCCCTTCTGTATGGGTGAGGGTGTGTAATTGTATGTGATCCGCTTAAAATGCTTGTGCGGATTAACCAAACCAAAACTAACAGCGTTTTCTGTGAATTTAAACCGATTCGATTCGACAGATTTCAAAAAATCTTTAAAAAAACTAGCATAGGGTGTTTTTTATAGAGTGATACAAGTTTAAATCATAATAAAACGTAGTAATATATTTGTGATATCAATAAAACGGGGTTTGTTGGATAGAAAATTTTATGACATTAATGTTTAAATATGATTTCGGCCATGTGGCCGCCAGGCTGGCGCGTACATGGCGCAATCTGGAACACCAGTTTTCACAAACAGTAACATTCTGACCATCATTGTTTTTGAAGACATATGGGCCAATGACTCCGCCAGCCCATAAAGCGCATCAAACAGTAATTTTCTGTGGATGTCATGCTGTTTCGACAAAAGCTTGTAGATTCTCCTGACTCCAAATGCGACAATTCTGTTTGTTTACGTACCCATTCAGCCAAAAATGGGCTTCATCGGAAAATAAAATTTTGAATGGACGAAGTGCACGATAAGTTTGACGAACAGAACCATTATTTTGAATAAAAATTTCCACAATTTGCACGCGTTGCTCTGGTGTGAGTCGATCCTTAATAAAATGTCAAAGCAAACTAAACAAAAGGCAACTATCAGCTGTTAAATGGGTGGTCAAATAAAGCAGCTATGCCAACTCAAAGTTGTATCACTCTATAAAAAACATCCAATAGAAAATTATGGGCTGGCGGAGTCATTGGCCCAGATGTCTTCGAAAACGACCGTTTGTGAAAATTGGTGTTCCAAATTACGCCTTGTACGCGCCAGTCGTGATATCAAAAATATATTACTATGCTTTATTTTGATTTAAACTTGAATCACTCTATAAAAAACACCCTATATTATGTTTGTCGATAATGGCCTTTAGGGTTAAGCATTTTGCACTTTAATTTTACTTCTTAATTCGCCAGTGAATTGATGCTGCAGTGCCCGAAGATGGAGAGAATAAAATAATAATTCTTATTATTATTTCATTATTTTTAATATGTTTCCTTTTTCAAAAGCCTCCACTGTATGTCGCTGGTTTATTTGAAGAAATTGATTAAAATATTCTAAACGCATCGTTAACGGCTGCTAATTAAGTGTCGTACAAAAATTAAAGAAATATTTTAACACTAATTAACGTTTATGCAAATGAAAGCTTATGCCAGCAGATACTCGGTTAAATAACTAAAAAAAAGTAACACTCCCACCACCACCCGCACTCATCGTTAAGCCACTTCATTATTAAAATGTCATGCCAGAATGAATAGTCAACGGCAATAGAAACGCTGAACAATGAACTTTCGATTTTGTGATGTACAACTTTACGGGAAAACAGTTTGTACAACATTTAAACGAGTGTGTATGTGTGTGTGTGTGAATGTTAACAGTGAAATACTCTTTTAAAAAGACTTATTTGAGGAAATAAAAAATAAAGAGAAGAAGGAATAGTTTTCAAGAGAACTGTTGTCGCACAAGTTCCCAGAGAACTGTTAAATGAAAAGCTTTTGCTTTTAACAGATCCCCGAAAGCTGCTGCTGTTACACATGATTAAGGGAAAATAGGAGCAGATGGAGTAGGGAGTCACAACTAGAAATTATGGCAGGTCGGTCATATTGAATGCGAGTTGTTGTCATATTTTTGATGTTCTTCTTTTTGTTGCTCTTTTTTAATGTCTATTTCTATTTGCTCGGTTGTCCTGTAAATCATTTTAATGTTTCTGGCTGTTGGGGAATATTTTTTTAAAATAAAAACACACACACACCAACATATCTACAACAACACCGTACACATTTTAATATCCTTTCGCTTTATTAGCTTGTTGTTCTTGTAAAAAGTGGCCAAATTTGAGGTTAGAAAGTAAGTTGGCCTAAAAACACACTTTTTTCTTGACAACTTTAATTTTGTTGACGCTAATGGAAAGTAGAAATACGGGAATTAATAGAAAATTATGATGTTGGGAGAATGCTCAACTCCAACACGTTGGCAAACACCTGCGCTTTTCATAAAATTTTGAACCAACTTTTGAAACAACTTTTTAGCTTATCTCGTCAAATTTAACCTTTAAGTGCTTCAGTAGTTTTTGTGTGTGTGTGTGTGTGTTCACATAAAGATGGCTTTTTAATAACGCCGGGCACGGCGCTAAAGGACAAGAACAAGGCGGCTCATGACTTAAGATTAAAAATATGTTTTTTAAAACAGCCAATTCACATGATACTAAATTTTCACAGCTAAAGTACTTTGCTCGAGAGTGTAGGGTTCCAGGGTTAAAATTTCCCAACTTTTTACTAAACAATTGTCAAAGGACGGCAGCTCAGTTGTTTGTAATTTTATATTTAATAGCCGATTTACTTTATAACCTCAAATTTGCCCACCCTGTTTTATTGCACGTATTTTGAAATGACGGTTGGGTTACATCAACCAGCTCTCTTTGCATCCAAGTATGCCACACAAATAGCTGCAACACACACACAAACACACATACACACGTGCATAGTTCAGATTTATTATTAACACATGCGGCAAATATGAAGAATTGCAATTTTTCATTTCGGCATTTACCAGGCATTCAACGATGCCTCCCTTTTCTTTTGGCTCAATGAAAAGCTCACTCACGTTGGTTTTACTCCACTCTAGTGGGGCAAAACTTTACAAAAATAACAACAATAAGGCAACATAAAAACATACATTCGAGTGGCTACTTTTGTTTTTAAGGCAGAAGTGTCATCAAATACTGCACAGTGGGCAAAGTACAGATAAAAATGCTCTGACTTTGTGAATAATTAAAAGTTAAATAATTTTTTCGGAGCAGCATTTTCTTGCTTTAAGAAAACTTATTTGTTGTGGATCATGCTAAAGAGAAGGTGTCTTATATGCCCCATTGAACTGAGCAAACGCTTGCACACAAGCATACGGGCTCTCAGTATTAATCGGGAAAGGAAGCCTGATGAGTAAAAACTTTCAGATTTTTTTTTTATCTTTAATTTTCTTAGCAGGAAGTTAAAAAGTGTTACAATAAAATCGTCAGAATATTCGCCCAAAAGTCTTGGAATTAGTTTTTATTTTCGATTGAAAATTTTCTTCTTACGAACAAAAATTAAAAAATGGTGTTCGTATATTCGAATAAGTCTCCGTCGAATAGCAACTCTTTCACAAGATTTTTTTTGAAAACTTTACAATTTGTGGCAACTAAAACAGGCGAATGGCAAAAGTAGAAGAGCCAAAATAACTCATCTGGTGTTTTTTTTATTTGCAACAATTCATCTTGTGCGAGTACAACAGCAGAAGCAGCAGTATTTTAAGTTAGTTTGTGCAAGTTTGTTTATAGTGTGCGTGTGTGTATGCTTGCCATGCCCAGTTGACCAGGTCTGCAAGCTATTAACGAAGAAGATCGTAACGTGTTAATGCAGGCTTAAGTGTTGCATCTTTCTTTTAAGAAACTTAAAGTTGAATTTTTTTCTGTTATTTTTTCTTTTTATCAAAAATTTTTTTTGCTTTACTTAAAGTCAACTTTTTTTGCTCAGCCTAAACAGCTGATTAAATACCGCTATGCCGGTTAGAGGTTTCTAACACTTTCATGTTGGGCTAAGCAGTTGTCAACAGTTTAGAAACAGTTGGGCGCTACAGCTGCGCATTATGAAAACTTTAATGACAGCTTGAATAATTAAACCCCGTATTTTTCACACGACGTTATTGAAATCATAAACGACATCGTGAGTGACAAGGCACTGCCCATTATTTGCCAGGATCATATTATCGGTGAATGTTGGAAAAGAGGCGCATGAGCAAAAATAATCTTGTAGGTTCTACCAACTGCAGGTAACTTTTCACTCATTTCAAAAGCGACCTATTGAAGTGATTCCACTGTTTCTGAAGCGAATTTCTTGTCATCACCACGACCTGCAATTGTGTTGAAAACAGTTTCACAAGATATTTCGAATCACGTTAGCATAAACTCTCTTATTATCACACTTCTTCCGCATTTTTGTTAAAGCCAAACAAGTCATAAATTGTTATCAGGACCTCATCGGAGAAACTATCGATCACGACCAATTGGTCACTTGGGACTGGCATCACTGTAAGTGTATTTACCACTCCTACAGCTGCGTATGTGATTGAATCATATGAACGAAACACAACAACATCTTAAACAATAACAACAACAACAAACAACAGCATGTTTACAAAATTTACAAGCTGTTTCGGTTTTGCAAGCTGCCAAATATGTGGCACGTGTTTGCTTGTGCGTTGAAGTTTTCAAAAGCAGTTAATAGAAAACAAACATAATTTTAACTCGAATGAGCTGCCAAGTTTGCAGTTTGTTTTACAACATTTTTGCCTTTTGGCTTTGATAAACAGCAGTTAAATATATTTTAACGCACACATACTTGGCCAGAAGATTCTAAATTTCATGGAAAAGAAAAGCAAACAACCAGAATAAAAAAAAGCAGAGAGTGCACATCATAAGTTTTGGGTTAATTCGTTTATATGATTTTCAAAACATGGCACAGTGGAACGCGTGTGCAATAAAATGAAAGTGCATGTTAGTGAGAGTTTTAAATTAATCCAAGGAAATTTTGTTTGTGAGAAAAGATCAGTTTCAATAGCTTCAATGGCTCGTTCGTTTTGCCTCGAAATTAAGTTTTTTTTGTCAATTGTCTTGATATTGTTTCCAGTTGTGTGTGTGTGTGTGTGAATTTCTTTCGTGGCTTTTTGCATTCAAAAATTTAATTTTATAAATTTTCGCCTACCAAAATCAAATTTAATATTTCTGACATTCTTTTACATAAAACAGCTGAAGTAAAAGAGAAGGAAATATGAAAGAAAATGTTCAGAGAAGAGATCTTCACAAGAACTTAATAAAAACGTACACTTCTCGTATCCTTTTTACGAAAAAATTATTACAATTAGAAACTGTTATCAAATACAATTAAGCCGCCTAACAAAAGGTTAAATAATTTATTTATATATGAGCACCAATTATGAATATGCAGCGGATTTCGAAAACAACTGTTCTGCTCTGCTGTGTAAGTTAAATAATGAAAACTCATGTTGACTATTTCTTGAGCTTTGGAATATTTATCATGCCTTTTTGAATGAAAATCAACCTTCGAACAACAGACCTCAATAAGGGAATGTAAATTTGCCCACAATAATCTGGAAAGCGTAACTCAAATACGTCAAACTTTATATTTTACTGGATAACACTGATCCATCTCTGATATCATAGAGCAGCGGGAGTGCTTATAAGAAGAATTAAAGGAAGTAGAATCGTCTACAATAGTTCTGTAGGAAAATGCAAGGACTTCTAAGGACCTCCACAGGGAGGTTATAAGTCTTAAGGAAAAATATTCTAGTAAAATTTTTTTTGGTATTGAAACGAAATCGGGATATATATGAAAAGGAAAAAAGAATAGTTTGAAAGACATAGATTCCAATCGATAGCCACTAGATTTAATTCAAGTGTAAAAGCCCTATTAGCCTGGCTAATAGTTTTCAATTTAGTATTTCATAAATAAATTTAAATCGTGATGACTCGTACAAAATTTTAATCAACATCGAAAAGTGCACATTTTTTTTGTTCCTGTTCCACTGTGCATTATTACTTGCTCCCTTATGTTTATATGATTCTCCTTCCAGACCTGCCATAATCATAAAATCAAAGTTCTGAAATTCTCTTTTCAAAGTAGATTTAAAATTGTTCACAAATTGATTTTATGCCAACAAACTTGAGAGTTTCAATTCATCCATATCAAATTGTCTGCAAAGTTTTGCGTTGTTGTCGCTGTATTACGTCGCAGGCAGATTGCACTGTTTGTTGTTTAATAACAAAATCCGATAAAAAAAAGTTTAAGTCAATTAATTATAAAAGAAATTTAATAAAATATCAACAGCCCGCAGGGTGTTTATTCCTGCAAAAGTTGTATTTTGTTGTCTTCAGTTGACAGAAGTCATTCGAAATCACACCAGTCTTGAATACAACTTTTCGCTTTGTGTGGACAACTTCATATTGAAGGAACTTCAAATTGTTGTTAGTATTTTTACCACCGGGCCAAGTGTTTGTTTTATAATTCATTTTTAATTTATTCCTCTCAACAACCTTAAGAACTGACCAGCACTAACACTTTAATAGTCGAATATATAAACAGATCAAAATCAACACCTTCAAGTTCGAGCAGAAGAGCTGTTTTCGAAAGCCGCTACACTTTCTTCATCAGTAACCCTGAAGCAGTTGTAGACTGTTTCTCAGCCTGTTCAGCGAAAACACATAATATGGAATGGAAAATTTCAAAAGCCGCTATTAGAATAACTTTTCCGATATGACGTAACCATGAAGAGAAATTATTCCCCTTCAAGTATTTAAAAAACAGACTGAATCAGTGACAGCCAATTTAAAAGATTCGATTTCAAAAAGATGGCCGTTGTAAACTGGACAATTTCAAAAGCCGCCTTAAGAAGAACTGTTACGACATGACGTAAACATGAAGATGAATTATTTGCCCTGAAGTATTTTAAAAGACAGACTGAATAAATGACAGACCATTTGAGAGATAAAATTTCAAAAAGATGACCATTGTAAACTGGACAATTTCAAAAGCCGCCTTAAGAATAACTGTTACGACATGACGTAAACATGAAGATGAATTATTTTCCCTGAGGTATTTAAAAATACAGACTGAATCAGTGACAGCCAATTTGAGAGATACGATTTCAAAAAGATGGCTGTTTCAAACCGGAAAATTTCAAAAGCGCCTATTAGAGGCACTGTTACGACATGACGTAAGCATGAAGACGAATTATTTGCCCTGAAGTATTTTAAAAAACAGACTGAATAAACGACAGCCAATTTGAGAGATAAGATTTAAAAAAGATGGCCGTTATAAACTGGACAATTTAAAATTCGCTATTAGAAGAACCGTTACGACATGACGTAACCATGAAGATGAATTATTTGCTCTGAAGAGTTAAAAAAAACAGACTGAATAAATGACAGCCAATTTGAGAGATAAGATTTCAAAAAGATGGCCGTTTTAAACCGGAAAATTTCAAAAGCGCCTATTAGAGGCACTGTTACGACATGACGTAAGCATGAAGACGAATTATTTGCCCTGAAGTATTTTAAAAAACAGACTGAATAAATGACAGCCAATTTGAGAGATAAGATTTCAAAAAGATGGCAGTTTTAAACTGCTATTAGAGCTATTAGAGGACCTATTACGACGTGGCGTAAACATGAAGACGAATTTTTTGTCCTGAAATATTTGAAAAAAAAAAATAAATCTATTTTGCCGATCATAAAAATGTATTATAAAAGACTAATTTACGAAATATATTCAGTGAAAGTTTGCCATCTCCTCTGCGATAAAATTATATTGACTGCATTCTTGCACAGCTGAGTCTGCCGGATACGAGTTATTTTGCAATTAAGATTTTCTTAAAACTTTTAAAATTCAATTTTATTTGCATGCCTGCTGCTTCTTATCTATTAAATGCACTCCTCTTGTTTTTCTTTAAAGTTCAAACATTTTAATCTGCATTTTATTTGCATTTTATGTTGCAAAATGAAACGGAGAAAGAAAAGCCCCGACTGCTTAAATGCTGCATCTAAAACTTTATGGAGTGAAAAAAAGGCTTTAAGATTTTTTAACTTTTAAAGGGTGATTTTTAATAATGATTCTACAGCGATCCTTACTGACTGTAACGTTTTGACCAGCATCGTTTTTAAAGACCTACGAACTCATGATTTCGTGGGCCTAAAAAATCTGCAACGATGTCCCAAAATACTCTTGATGATGATCCTCAAGCAGGGCATTTTTGGTTGGTGACGCATCCATTTAATAAAAAAAGTGGGCCTTATAGTTAAATTAAATTCGCGCGATACGTATTTTGAATAGAACCAAGACTTTCAAAACAAATTTTCACAATTCGGAAACGTTGTTCAGGTGTCAATCTATTCATGTAGGAATACCAAACCAAACTCTACATAAACCACTTGACAGCTGACAAGACGTAATATTGTACGCTTTTATAAAGAACACCCTTTACGGAGCAAAAGTTTTAATATAAAACAAGTAAATGTTCTACATTCGAATCATATATGCCGAATCTTATATACCCTTCACCAACGCACGTCTGGTGTTACATATGCTTTTAAGTACCTTTTTAGTTGCTTTTGTGAATGAAAAAAAATCAATATCCCACCCCTGGAATCGAAACTTTAATTTCCAAAATTTTTTTTGCCAATGTAAATCTTCATGATGTATAAAGCGGTTTTATTTAAATGAATCTTAAAATTTGTAAGCATTTTGGTCATTTTCGTGCTTCACAAAATATTACAGTTATTCAGCCCTGGAATCAAAATTTTCTTTTCTTTTAATTTGGAAGCCAAATTTGTTTTTCATGAATTAAAAAAATTGTTTTAGTTAGTAAAAAAAACGACGTTAGTTGACTTTTTGGTTAATTTATGTAAAAAATAAATACAAATATCCCATCCCTATAAGCGATATTTAATTTCTTAAATTATTTTTTTCCAATGCAACTCTTCATACTGTATAAAGCGGTTTTATTTGAGAAAAAACTTAAAATTTTTAAACATTTTAGTTACCACATGTAATAAAAAATATTGAATGTGCCGAAAAAACAACTTAATTTCCCATCCCTGGAAAAAAAAATTATTATTTTAGTTTTTAACAGACAATTGAGGCTTTGCAAAGCATGAAATCGGTTTCAATTTACAAACAAACAAGAAAACAATTGGTTTTTGGTATTAATTTTGCGACGACAAACAGGTGTATGCTTCCCAGCTCTGGAACCGTATATGGGATGTTTCTAATTCCACTCTATTTAAGTTCATTTCCAATCCATCAGTCCAAGAACGAAGTTATGTAGCTCCTCTGGTTGCTTGGGAAAACTGATTTCACAGACAGACGGACAGACAGGCGGACAGACAGGCGGACAGACAGACGGATATCGCTCAATCGTCATCGCTATTCATAAGAATCCAGAATATATATATTCCTGGGCTCCCATATTAATATCGCAGAAACTGCACGCGGAATGACAAACCCTTTCACTTCGTTGGGAAGTCGTAAACAATTATGATTTGGCTGCTTGACATCCACGATAGCGTGTTGTCATTCTTAATGACAAAATATTTTATTTAAGTGAATATTTTATATGACTTTTTGTTGTTATTTCAGAAGTTTTAATTATTGATTTTCGGTCCGCAAATAGCTTTTAGACTCTAAAACGTCGCAGGTGTCACCATTTAGTTTGTTTGCCGTGGCTAGACTCTGTTTGGATATAGTTTGTGGTTGCAAAGTTGCTTTTGCGGTGGGTCATAATAAATCCATTAATTTCCCTAAATAGAAACAGCAAATAAAAATATAGAAACTGCCTTCGGCTTGATGGCAGGTGTTACTCTACGCGAATTATTTTTTTAAATCTATTTTTATTTAGTTAAATCGAAATAGTGACGACTTAAAACTCCTCAATTGCTGCAGTTAAACATGCTGCTGCTGTTTTACAAACTTGTTTAGCGACACCTCCGCGTATGAGTTATTTTATTCTTCTGCATCGGAATGCAATAACACGCATACGCCACGTCTGCATGGAGAGTGTCGAACAATAATCAGGCACAAATAAGCAAGTCAAAGAACTTGAAAATAATTCAGATTCGGGTTTGCAATTCCGTGTGTAGTTTCTTCGAAATTAATATGGGACCCCATAAAGTATATATATATACATATATATATATATATAATATGAAATTTATTTGTTGGGTGGTTAAGCAATGTCTATATGCATTTCATTGGCGCTTTTTACCAAATCGTCAGTAGACTTCAACCACAGTTTTGAAAAGTTTCAAACTTCTGAACTTATTAAAAGACTTCCAAAAACCATCTGAGAATTATGTTAAATAAATTAACTATAAAAATTCACAAACAATTTAAAAAAATCACATTATAATAAGTGTAGCAGGCTATGAAACTTATACAAACCAAACCCAACAAACAACTTTTATTCGATACGTTGCCAATGAAATGCATATAGACATTGCTTAACCACCCAACAAATAAATTTCATATTATAATAGTATAATGACAATATGTCAAAAAAAAAAATTAGTTTATATATATATATATATATATATATATATATATATTTTTTTTTTTTTTTTGGATTGTTACGAATAGCGATGACGGTTGAGCGATAACCGTCTGTCCGTCTGTCTATACGTGAAATCGGTTTTCCCAAGTACCCAGAGGAGCTAGAAACTTTTTTCTTTAACTGGTGGATTGAAAATTAACTTAAATATAGTGGTATTGAACTTCAGGAATATGGTTCCAGAACTGGGAGGATTACACCTATTTCTCAACGCAAAATTAATACCAAAAACCAATTATTTTCTTGTTTGTTTGTAAATTCAACCAATTTCATTCTTAGAGAATTCTCAAATTTCTATTTAAAACTAAAAAAAATGTCCAGGCATGGGAAGTTAAGTTTTTTTTGGCACATTCAGTGCTTTGTAATTAGTACATGTAATAAATAAAATGTTCAAAAAATTTAAGTTTTTCTTAAATAAAACCGCTTTATACATCATGAAGATGTGCAGCGGTAAAAAACAAAAGAAATAAAAATTAAATATCGCTGCCAGAGATGGAATATTTATATGTATTTTTTTTTACATAAATAACACAAACTAACGTCGTGTTTTTACTAATTAAAACTATTTTTTAATTCAGGAAAAGTAAATTTAGTTTCAAAATTTTAAAACATTAAAATTTTTATACCAGGGCTGGATAACTGTAATATTTTGTGGTACACGAAAGTGACCAAATTGCTTACAAACTTAAAGTTTCTTTTAAATAAAACCGCTTTATACATAATAAAGATTTGCACTGGGAAAAATATTTTTAAGAAATTAGATCATTTCCAGGGGTGGAAAATTGATATTTTTTTATTCATAAAAGTAACCAAAAAGGCAACTAACTGATGGTGTTTTGTTTTTCTTTTTCCTAACTAAAACTATTTTTTAACTTAAGAAGAACGAAATCGGTACTTAAAACTATATGTAACGCCAGACGTGAGTTGGTGAAGGGTATATAAGATTCGGCACAGCCGAATATGGCACGTTAATGGGTGTTATTTTGCTAAGTAATTTTTTGTTGCTTTCTGCTATTTTTGAGAAGTCTTTGAGACTTTTTTCTAGGAAAATTATTAAGACAACACGATGGTTGTTATTAAAATACTTATTAAATAATTTATCTAAAATGGTTGCCGTTTTGCTACGCCACGAAAGTTGCAGTAAAATTCATGATATTCTTTTTTTTATAGTACAAAAACTTCATTTTGAAAACTTGAATTCTTTTAAGAGAAGCGTATTCCTTCAACACTGTTTTTCTGACGATTATTTTTGTATTATTAAACAGCTTAAGTGTTTTTACAATGACCAGGTTTTAATAGTTATTGGTTTTAGCTGTTAAAACATAATTTTATATATATATAACGATATTTTCAAAACCTTAAACTTAAAACCACTTCGGATTTGGTTTTATAAAATGCAGACTTATTTTTGATTCTTTTGTGATTGTCTTAAGTTAAGTGCTGCCAAGTCACATATCGGAAACAGCTGATAATGTTTGAATAACTGCACAGAATAATCCATCACATCTCAATTTTTTCTTAGAAAATTTTCAAATTTTTAGAAGATCATTTGGCACCAACGCACGTAACAGAAGCGGAGCTGAGATTAACGCCAGTGAACTTATTTGTAATGAAACGCTCTGATGACAACATTAAGGACGGAGAATAATGCAACTTGACATCACTTTGGATTTAACGCGAGCCATGGGAGTAGCCAGGACCTCATACATAAAGAAGTTAAGAAACAGGCGGAGCACACAAGTCTGGCTTCGAATTTATGTTTAGATGTCTGAACTCGAACACTTGGGATTTCCAATTCTACAATGACTTTTTTCAGACTTTTGCAGTTGCGTTGGAATTAAATATATAATTTTTGGTTAAGAAAACGGATGAGCGTATTTGCCAGACTCTTAATATTTAAGTTCTCAAATGCTTTAATTATTTATCTATTAGAAATAAGAAACCATGACGAGCACTCCCTTGAAGTTAAGGGCCTGATGGTAAAAATCACGTCGCGGAAAACAAAAAACCGAATTTTTTAATTTCTTTTAAGTTTTTCATAAAATTGGACAAATAAAAATTTGGGTAAATAGAAACAAATCAAAAAATCATTGAAATTTATTTATTCTTTTACATCTAAATAGCCCCAACGTCTCGTGATTTACACAATTAAGTTTTTTTTAATATTAAAGTTTTTTTAATATAAAAATCACAACGATCTGGTCATATAAAATTCCAAAATAGTTTTGATAGTCTGTAAATGAACACGCATCGCGCTGGCGAACCTTGAAAACACAATTTTTATGTCTTTTTCTGTAGTTTATGAAATGAAATTTTCAGCGTGACATTAAAAATAAAAGATATAAATAGAAATAAAAATATATAAAAAATATTATAGTTAAGCATTAAAAACTGGCAGCCAATAGGGCTGGGATATATATATGATACAATAATCATCAGAGATGGGAAATTCGGCAGTAACTAAATACCAGTTAATATCTGAAATAATAAAGGAGATTGAATTTAAAATCCAATTGAGAATTAAAGGCTGAAAGTTGTATAATTGAATTCAGAAGGACAAGCATGTCGAGAAGATGTGAAGGTCAAGAAGATTTAACGGCCGACGATGACTCAAGCTGCCTCGGCACATCGCTAAGGAATCGAAATTTTAAGAAAGAGAAGAAAATTATTATGCGCCACCCTATTGAATCACTGTTAGAGAACTTGCTGAGAACGCCGGCATGTCCAGTCGGGTCCTGACATGCCCAATCGGATCTTGGCAAGCAATTTTTCCATTCCAACAGCTGTTCGTAATCAGCAGGTCTATGCGAATAACACAAAAGCTTCAGCGGTGGGCAACTTAACCAATTTGCCCGCTATTAAGTCAATAATTATTGATGGCGGTAGGACCCTTTTTTAGGCCCAGCACTCAGTGCTGACGACTAGCCAACCATGCAACAAATTGTGTCGCAGCTAAACAAACGGCAGGAGTGTATTCAGGGAAGAGTTAGTGAAAGTTGAGAAGAAAGGGTTTCGCCGGGAGAATTCCTCGAGTTACCGACAAAAAATTATGTTTTTCAGTAACTGTTTTTTGTGTTAATTATGGTCACCACTGTGCATTGAAATGGCTCTGCATTGGGCCCACTGTAATGCACATGGGAACTCATAATTCTATGATTTTAAATATTTTGGAAAAAAATATGGTTGGTCCTTTTAAGAAAAGAAAAATTGTGAAGTTTAACATCAATTCCTAAATATTTTAATTTTAAAAAAATTAATACTAAAAATATTGAATAAAGAATTCAAAAACTGTCATAAAGGAAAGATTTCATCGCGATTGTTTTGGAAAAATATGATGGACTCCCATCGATTTCGGCAACTACTTTTGGATCAGTCTGAAGTTTTTCACTCTACACTAGAAGATAATGGACATGCTATACAATTAAACTTTCAAGAGAATTTTATGAAAAACTTATAGAAAAATTTCTTAAAAATAGATTTTAAAATTATACACAAAACAAACACGTCACATCTCGTATAATTCTCAACTCATTTTCCGGCCTAAATCATTTTTCATCAGCTACTCGTTTATATTAATCTGCAGCCTTGTAATTAACAAGAGAATTTCTGCTGAAAAATTATTTATTCAATCTAATGAAAAATAAAGCCTCAAAGTTGTCAGTCATTTTTTAGGAAAAACACTTAATGAAAATTTCAATTTGCACTTTTACTTGATATTTAAATAAATTTAAAAAAATTTTGTATTTTAACACACAATCAATTAGCAACGATGTAATAGAGAAGTATTATTTATGAATACAATAACTCGCACGCACAATTAAAATGAAATATATTAAAGCGCATATGTTGGAATGGCTCGCCTTAACAGTGGGTAACAGAAATAATCGTCTTTTCAAACTACCAGTAGTTAGCGCTTAAGAACTCATTACGACTGACAAAATTTAGCAGCTATATTTTCAAAATACTCTCAAATATTTTCAGCAGAGAAATTTAAAAATTTTTAAATAAAAAAGTAGCATTTTTTGATTGTTGGATTATATGAAAAAAAATGGGCATAAAGATGCGGCCCACTATTTAACGTAAATAAGATAAAAAATAAAGAAAAAAATAATTGATAATAAAGAAATATAATTTAAAAAAAAATTTTAAAAGTTCTTTGTATTATGTGAGACACTGTATATACAAAATAACATATTATCATCATATAAATACAAGCACATCATTCACCCCATTTGTTAAAATTAACCAACAACTAGAAAGCAAAAAAATTAAGCAATAAAATAAATAATTTAACAAATTTCCATTGTTTCCTTTAATGCGAAAATTCGTGTAATTAAATGAAATTATTTATGGGAACAAAAATAGCCGCAGCACAAACACCCAGTCAATACAATCAGAAGTGCCAGCAGAAATGCACAGTGGGATATATTTCATATAAAAAGAAAAATATATCATAAAAGAAGTTTCACTTCTAACCGGGAAATGTTTAAGTGAAGAACAGCAGAACCGGAAATCAAAGAGTTCATATTTTATGAAAATTAAAATCAACGTTTCATTAACACCGGAATGAAATAAAACAAAATATTATTTTGCATAATTCAATAGCGATCTATTCAGAACTATTTGAAGTACTTCAATCCCAGAACGAAGTCTAGTTTTTAGGAGGTTTCGAGAATCCGATTTCATCTACAGGCAGACGGCGTTTTATTTTTATGTTTTAAAAAGTTATTCCTGTAAAGCGAGTTTTTTATAGAGTGATACAAGTTAAAACCATAATAAAACATAAAAATATATTTTTGATATCAATGAAACGGTCTTTGTTGGATAGAAAATTTTATGACATTAATGTTTAAATATGATTTCGGCCATGTGCCCGCCACGGCTGGCGCGTACAAGGCGCAATCTGGAACTTCAATTTTCACAAACAGTAACCTTCTGACCATCATCGTTTTTCAAGACACATGGGCCAATGACTCCGCCAGCCCATAAAGCGCACCAAACAGTAATTCTCTGTGGATGTCATGGTGTTTCGACAAAAGCTTGTAGATTCTTGTCACTCAAAATGCGACAAGTCTGCTTATTTCCGTATCTATTCAACCAAAAACTGGCTTCATCGGAAAACAAAATGTTGAATGGACGAAGTGCACGATAAGTGTAACGAACAGAACCAGTATTTTAAAAATGTCCACAATTTGCACGCGTTGCTCTAATATAAGTCGATCCCTAATAAAATGTCGAAGCAAACTAAACAAAAAGCAACTATCAGCTGTTAAATGGGTGGTCAAATAAAGCAGTGATGCCAACTCAAAGTTGTATCACTCTATAAAAAACACACTATATTTCGTTTGAAAGTTCTTCAATCGCTGGTTCACTACCTGTTCGCCTTGTTATGCACGATCAAGTTGTTTTCATAAATTAATGTTTCATTTCACAAAATGTCTGCTGCTTTAGAAATCGATCGATTTTGAATTGATCGTCTGATGAAATATATCGATCATTATGATTTTATGGCACAACATTTGCCAGCATTTTTTGTTTGTTTTTTTCTTTTGAAATCGTGACACTTAAACAAACAATTCCGTGTATTTAAAAATATCTTGAAATGGAAATTCATATTTTTAGAAACTCACGGGAGACAGAAATTCAGAGCGAAACGAAAAGAAAAGATTTATCGGAAGAAGGCTGCAGTTGAAACTACTGAGACAACAATTATTATTCAGGCTCGAGTTCAAACCCGCGAATTTCAGAATTTTAATTTTGTATTAAATTAATTTAAGTTTTTATTAAAAGGGGAATATTTACAATATTTATTACAATCAGCGAACCAGCGGAACTACTTTCCACTCTCCAACGGGCTGCTTGCAAATCAGGGGAACATCAACTACTTCACCGAAATGTGTTTTTTAGTTAAATAGAGTCTGACCAACTTCTTTTATTAATTTACAATTTATATTACAAAATGAATCTCTTTAATACAATCGAGTGAGGTATTTTTTTTAAAGATATTAATTTTCAAAATGCAGCGACCCTATTTTTTAATACTTTTTGTATAAAAAAACTGCCAGTAAATTAAAAAAAAACGCTTCGCATAAAAAGACATGGCGATGGAGTCTCTTAAACTTCATTATTTCCAAAAAAGCATTCTAATTTGATTCAAAATGCATAAATTTATAAAAGAAAAAATTATTTGATATAAACAAAATGTCTGGAGGCGTTAAAAAAGGCGTGGTTGAGCTAAATTTTATATTCCGACTTTATAATGACGATAAATTTATAATCCCATGCACATCATCTGGTATGAGAAGTTTGAATACATTTTCAATCTTATTCCGCTGGAAGACAGCGGATAATGAGCGCTACGCTTCCGTAGGCAGGTATCTCTAACACAGTTTTCACATTGAAAGCTAAAAATTTAATGTGATTTTCCATTCACACTGAAGATTTAAGAAATTCTGGTTGTGACACACAGTGTGTCCAGTAAATTTAATCACAATAAATTAAATCTCTTTTAGAAATCGGCTCGTCTTTTTGCTGTACTTTTTTTTCATTTTTATAAATTTAATTCACATTCTAAAATGCAGCTGTTTTTTTTTTTTTTTTTTGTTTGTAGAAAATATTTACACTTCAATTTAAAAATATTGGAAATTTCTTTTATATTTTGCAAATTAAAATTTTAAAAGCATGAAAATGCTCATAAGGAGCAAATGGATGCTTCGAAAACCCATAATTTTATATAAAACTTAGAAAACCGAAAGAAAATAAAGATTTACCAAATGTTTCCCACGTACAACTTGGCAGCACTCAATTTAGCACCGACATAAATCCGATTGCAGTTTATAAATCCTTCTCAGTACCAATTCAAAAATGGTTGTCAATTGATTTTAACAAAATCATTTTGTGTGATTGAACCAGGTTTTAGCAGTTGGTTTTTAAAGTTAAAACCAGAATTTATCAAAACCCTATAAGAGTTTCTGCATTTATTTTAATTATTTTCGGTTCATGATTTATTCGACATATATTCGCCTCAATAGCGAATATCAATTCAAAAAAATCCTTCTTATAATTATTCTTCAGGCTCTGGACCTAGAAGAATTTAACTAAAAAAACAAGCTCGAATAAAATACAAAAAATAATTCACAAAAAATTGCAGCGGAAAAATAAATTTCATTTCAGTGCAGAGTGCTTTTCTTGCAACCAAATAATTTTATTTTAGTGCAAAACATATTTGAACAGTTTTTAAGTTTTTTATAAAAACAGACCCACTGTGCAATTCTTCCATATTCAGTTCAGCGCGAGTGTTGAGACATTTTCCAATAATAAACACGAGTAAACATAAATACGTGGCGGTGGAGCCTCTAGACAATAAAAATGGGAAGAGAAAAAAATACATCATAGAAACTGAAGACGTCATACTTAAGTGATACACACACACACACACACATGTGCACTGTAAAAATTCATATATTTTTTTTATTTTTTACATGATCTCAAATATGGAGTGGCTATAAAATGGGCTGCAGGCAGCTAAAGGAAGATGCATTTAAAGGAGACATACCGGCGGTGGAGCGCGCTGCTGCGGTTCATTTTCTTTCGATAGAGCACGAGTGTTTATCAGCAACGCTTCGGGCCATAAGCTGCCGCTTTGGATATAACCTTTGGGTTGATAACTTGATGTTGGATGTTTGACTTGCAACTGCTGCAGTTGAGGCTGTTGGCTGCGATGCTGACGACGCTGATGATGACGCTGGTGTTTGTGACGATGACTGCGATAATAATTATTGTGTTGCAGGGAGTACAAACTTTGTTTACTAGTGTTACGCTGAACGGCTTGGATTTGTGATGATGAGCATGACTTAACCAACATTGACGCTTCTGTTGGCGCTGCACTTCCCACAGTGTTTTCGGCCGAGCACTCCGAAGTCGTGTGATAGGAATAACGTCTATCCTTAAGCGGCTTCTTTTCCAACAATTCTGTGTTTATGATCGTGTCACTGTTGCGACTTTCGGCATGAATATTCAAGGGCTGTGACAGAGTAGAGGAGGAAGATGATGAACATGAAATTGTCAGTGAATCGTTGCTGGAACTTTCCAAACTTTCGCGACTTTCTTTGATGGAAGTGATCGTTGAGGCACGTGACGTTCGGGAGATAAGTGATTCAGATCTATTGAGTAACGGTGAGATGGGAATCACACACGGTAATTTGTTGTTGGCAGTGTTGCCAGCCATTTCTGCGGGGCCAGCAGTGGCGGAAGAGGTTGTTGGTCCAGCATCATTTGCTGGGCTGTTATTCTGTTCCATGCATGTACTTTCCGCCTGCTTGTGCTCGTTGAAATGCCAGTGAACCCTCCGCGGTTTGCTGTTTAAATCACTAGAGTTTCAAAACAAAATCAAGAAAACAACAACCAAATTTTTTCCGAATTATGAAAATGAAAATAGAAAATTTTTTCGCACAAAATTAACGCAAAAGCGATAGGGATTTTCAACGTGCTGTTCCCCAGCCTCTGGACAGGGCCAGAGTCAGTCTCTTTTTTTATTTATTTTTTTTATTTAAGAACTATTTTTACTTTAATTGCGAACACAAACAGGCGCACACAAAATACACACTATTTTGATTAAAATCATTTTTAAATCTTTTTGTTTTTTATTTGAAAAAATCAACTCAATAAAAACTTGATATTTTATTGTTCTTTTTTATGACTATTTAAAGGTGGCCTTTGAAAATATTTTCGTTGGGAAATTAACCCTAAACTTTTTATTTATTTTTAAATACTTTTTGTTTGAAAAAAGATTTGATTATAAGAAATAAATTTCTTGAGTTTTTTATCCACTTTTTTTTTGTGAAAATTCCAAATCAATTAAAATTTTACTGCTGAATTTGTAGTTGAAAATTAAGTTTTTACATAAATCTTTTTCTTTTTTCTTCTTCTTCTTTAAATACAATTAAATATATTATTTTATTATGGATCTTAATTTTTATTACTGGCGCAACAGTGATTATTAATCGCCAGCCTATTTTCTTTATTTTTATTTGAAACTTTTAAATAGCGCAACTAAAATTATTGAAAAATAATTTTACGAAAACACAAACAAGCGAGAGGAAAACAATTTTCAATACTTTTCTGATTCAAAAGATTTCCGCGTGTTCATCTTGGCCCGTGAGTTCTGTCGATTTTACTAAAACTGTTTACTGATGCCAACAATGCGTAACGGCCAAAATACAAAATAATCGAAATTACAAATTAAGAGCACAACATCTGTTTAGAAAATATGGGAAGATTTCATTGATCACTCAGATGAAAACGAAACTTTCTTCAACATCATCGTCAAGAACATGATCATTATCAGCATCGTCAGCACACACAAAAGATCGACATGATCATCATCAACGATGATGATATTTACTGGCGTCAATAGAGAGTGAGTGGATAGAGTCAGCAAAATCTTTGTCCGGCAGATGTTTTGGATAAATTATATAAACATTTAAAGAGAGTGAGAGAGAGAACTACAACAAAACTAAGCAATTAATACGAGGGTGATTGTGGGCAGGGTAAAACAAAATTTAGTTAATAACAAATGATTTGTATCTATTTGGTTTTTTCTTTCAGTGTAATGAAAATATGTGTGACATAAAAGCCAGAAAAATTTAAAAACTTTTATTTTACAACAACTCTAGTCGATCTCTGTGCGGCATGAATAACGTGCTCGGAAGATCACATAACGCGCTTGTATTTTCTTGGAAAAAGAAAATACAAGCTTTTTTAATACGAAAGCATTGAGTTAATCGAATAATCGGTGTTTTATTTTAATCGTTTAATCGCTCGTTTATTCGTTTATTCTAGGTTGTACCGGTTATAATTCGATTAAGGGATTATTATTGAATACACTGGTTGGTAATCAAATAATATGTTGTTAATCGATTAATCTGTTTCCACTCGATTAATAAATTATTAATCGGTTAATCGCTTCTTAATCAATTAATCTGTTGTTAGTCGGTTGATCAATTATTAATCGGTTAATCGCTTCTTAATAAATGAATCTCTTTTATATTAATGAATTATTAATCGGTTAAGCGCTTCTTAATCGATTAAACTGTTTTAACTCGATTAATCAATTATTAATCTATAAATCTCTTCTTAATCAGTTAATCTGTTTCTACTCGATTAATAAATTATTAATCGGTTAATCGCTTCTTAATCAATTAATCTGTTGTTAGTCGATTAATCAATTATTAATCGGTTAATCGCTTCTTAATAAATGAATCTATTTTATATTAATGAATTATTAATCGGTTAATGGTTTCTTAATCAATTAACCTGTTTTCACTCGATTAATCAATTATTAATCGGTTAATCGCTTCTTAATCAACTAATCTGTTGTTAGTCGATTAATGAATTATTAATCGGTTAATAGCTTCTTAATAAATGAATCTATTTTATATGAATGAATTATTAATCGGTTAATCTCTTCTTAATCGATTAAACTGTTTTAACTCGATTAATCAATTATTAATCTATAAATCGCTTCTCAATCAGTTAATCTGTTTCTACTCGATTAATCAATTATTAATCGGTTAATCGCTTCTAAATATATCAATCTGTTTCTACTGAATCTATTTTATATTAATGAATTATTAATCGGTTAATCGTTTCTTAATCAATTAACCTGTTTTCACTCGATTAATCAATTATTAATCTGCCAATCGCTTCTTAATCAAGTCGATTAATGAATTATTAATAGGTTAATCGCTTCTTAATCGATTAATCTGTTTATACTCTGTTAATGAATTATTAATCGGTTAATCACTTCTTAATCGATTAATCGATTTTTACTCGATTAACCGCCTAATAATCAGCTACTAATCAATTCATCGGTTATTGCCTAATAAACGGCTATTAATTGTTTACCCGGTTATTTATCGATTAATTTTACAATAATCGGTAATATAATTTTGCAAAAATTAATTGATTTCAAAATGTTAAAACGCATTTGAAATTCGAAATAACAAATCATTCAGAAAGAATTAAGCATCGTTGGCAGTTATTTTTGAAATGCTGATACATTCCTGAACGTTTACTCTTTTCGGAGAGTTGTGGCTCTCACTCTAGTCGGGCTTAAAATCCAAACGTTTAATCGCTAGATTATTTGTTCGATGTTTGACCGGTTTCTAGTCCTCTAGGCGGTTATTAATTAATAAACCGGTTAATAATCAATTAATCAGTTGTTAATCGATTAATCGGCTACTAAGCAATTAATCGCTTCTTAACCGATTAATCGGTTTTTATTCAACTAAACACTTAACAATTAGCTACTTATTAATTCATCGGGTATTACTTAATAAACAGTCATTAATTTTTTAATCGGTTATTTATCGATTAATTTCCCAACAATCTGTAATACAATTTCGCAGAAATTAATGAAATTCGAAATAACAGATCATTCAGAAAGAAACTCTGCGTTAGTCAACATTAAGCCTCGTTGGCAATTATTTTTTTAAATGTCGCCATACCGCTGATCGTTTACTCTCTTTGGAGAGTTGTGCCTCTCAATCGCTCTAATTAATTTCAGTTACAGCTCAGATAATCGGGGTTTTATTCCAAACGTTTGTTCGAGGTTTGACCGGTTTTTATTGCTTTAGGCGGTTGTTAGTAAATGTTTGTTCGCTTTAATAATTAATTAATCGCTTATTAATCGATTAATCGGTTCTTAAATTGTTTTTTTATCTAACTTGGAACAAAACCACCTCAGTTTCTCTATTTCTAAATTAATCACAATTACATTTCATGTAATTTTGTTACCAGCAAAAAGATCTACTATTGGCCAACACATCAAATGCACACTTGCACTTGTCTTTCATTTATCTAACAAAATGATGGTAATTCCTTTTAGTCATCTTTTTTCTCAGTGTCGTACACGTTAAAACATTAATTAACGCGACTCGGCTAAAACAATTAGAAGAAAAGACAACAACTACTGCACGATAAATCAAGAAACACTTAAACAAATTTTGTTAAAACGAAACACACGAATGTCGGTCACACTCGATGAATCATTTATGCGCAATTATAATTGCAAGAATTTTTAAGAATGATTTAATTATTAAAATGTATTTTCTTCTTTTTTTCTACCGATGAACGACGCTTTACACGCATTTGCCATTTTGGCCAAACCATTTATTTGTACGAACAAGAAACAAAAAAAAAGCAAAACAGATATCAAGTCAGTTGAAGAAAATAAATAATTTGATTTAATGCACCATGGGCCAGATGTGATTTTTGGTTACTTATAGACACGGTACTCATTGATATTTATAGCTTTTGCGAGTGCAGTTCAATGGCATGTGATACAAGCAAAAATACATTCCTTTAATGCGAGTGAGGAAAAGAAAATAAATAAAACATAATAAAAAAACTTAAACAAGAAAAACAATGTTTTCATTTGAAATTCGTTCATTTAAGACCAGCCGAACTCATTTACAAAAATCTATTAATCAAAATTGAAGATCGTACAAGTTTTTGTTTTGTAGAAATAAACTTTAAGACTTTTCCGACGGCTTTCGAAAAAGGCTAATATAAAATGGAATATTTGAAATATAAATTAACAGATTCAAATTGTAATTCAACAAAAAGAAGTTGGTCAGACTCTATTTAACTAAAAAAAAACATTTCGCTGAAGTAGTTGATGTTCCCCTGATTTGCAAGCAGCCCGTTGGAGAGTGGAAAGTAGTTCCGCTGGTTTGCTGATTGTAATAAATATTGGAAATATTCTCATCTTAATAAAAACTTAATTTAATTTAATAAAAAATTAAAATTCTGAAGTTCGCGGGTTTGAACTCGAGCCTGAATAATAATTGTTGTCTCAGTAGTTTCAACTGCAGCCTTCTTCCGATAAATCTTTTCTTTTCGTTTCGCTCTGAATTTCTGTCTCCCTTGAGTTTCTAAAAATATAAATTTCCATTTCAAGATATTTTTAAACACACGGAATTGTTTGTTTAAGTGTCACGATTTCAAAAGAAAAAAACAAACAAAAAATGCTGGCAAATGTTGTGCCATAAAATCATAATGATCGATATATTTCATCAGACGATCAATTCAAAATCGATCGATTTCTAAAGCAGCAGACATTTTGTGAAATGAAACATTTAATTTATGAAATCAACTTGATCGTGCATAACAAGGCGAACAGGTAGTGAACCAGCGATTGAAGAACTTTCGAACGAAACCCATGAATAATTTTTCAAAACTCAAAAATAAAAGTCCGTCTGTCTGTAGGTGAAATCGATTTCTCTAAAACTGCCTAAAAACTAGAGACTTCGTGCTGGAATTGATGTATTTTAAATAGTTGTGAATAGAACACAATGAAACATCAGGAAAATCTAGAATACATTTCCAGAGCTGGAGAACGTCAACTTATTTTTGATATATTCAAATAAATAGCCAAAATTAATAAATTATTTTTTGTTAATTTATTCTATTTAAAACTTAATGAACAACAAAACTGTTATTAAAAAGTAAAAGTGTTCAATTCGGCTGTGGTGAATCTTATATACCCTTCACCAACGCACGTCTGGTGTTACATATACTTTTAAGTACCTTTTTAGTTACTTTTGTGAATGAAAAAAAAATCAATATCCCACCACTGGAATCGAAACTTTAATTTCCAAATTTTTTTTTTGCCAATGCAAATCTTCATGATTTATTAAGCGGTTTTATTTAAATGAATCTTTAAATTTTTAAGCATTTTGGTCATTTTCGTGCACCACAAAATATTACAGTTATTCAGCCCTGGAATCATAATTTTCTTCTTTTTTTTTAATTTTGAAGCCAAATTTGTTTTTCCTGAATTAAAAAAATAGTTTTAATTAGTAAAAAAAACGACGTTAGTTGACTTTTTGGTTAATTTATGTAAAAAATAAATACAAATATCCCATCCCTGGAAGCGATATTTAATTTCTTAAACTATTTTTTTCCAATGCTACTCTTCATACTGTATAAACCGGTTTTATTTGAGAAAAAACTTAAAATTTTTAAGCATTTTAGTTGTCATATGAACTACAAAATATTGAATGTGCCGAAAAAAGAACTTAATTTCCCATCCCTGGAAAAAAATGTTTATTATTTTAGTTTTTAACAGACAATTGGGGCTTTGCAGAGCATAAAATCGGTTTCAATTTACAAACAAACAAGAAAACAATTGGTTTTTGGTGTTAATTTTGCGACGACAAACAGGTGTAAGCTTCCCAGCTCTGGAACCGTATATGGGATGTTTCTAATTCCACTCTATTTAAGTTCATTTCCAATCCATCAGTCCAAGAACGAAGTTATGTAGCTCCTCTGGTTGCTTGGGAAAACCGATTTCACAGACAGACAGACAGACAGGCGGACAGACAGGCGGACAGACAGACGGATATCGCTCAATCGTCATCGCTATTCATAAGAATCCAGAATATATATATATATATATATATATATATATATTCCTGGGCTCCCATATTAATATCGCAGAAACTGCACAAGGAATGACAAACCCTTTCACTTCGTTGGGAAGTCGTAAACAATTATGATTTGGCTGCTTGACATCCACGATAGCGTGTTGTCATTCTTAATGACAAAATATTTTATTTAAGTGAATATTTTATATGATTTTTTGTTATTATTTAAGAAGTTTTAATTATTGATTTTCGGTCCGCAAATAGCTTTTAGACTCTCAAACGTCTGCAGGTGTCACCATTTAGTTTGTTTGCCGTGGCTAGACTCTGGTTAGAAATAGTTTGTGGTTGCAAAGTTGCTTTTGCGGTGGGTCATAATAAATCAATTAATTTCCATAAATAGAAACAGCAAATAAAAATATAGAAACTGCCTTCGGCTTGATGGCAGGTATTTTTATTTAGTTAAATCGAAATAGGGACGACTTAAAACTCCTCAATTGCTGCAGTTAAACATGCTGCTGCTGTTTTACAAACTTGTTTAGCGACACCTCCGCGTATGAGTTATTTTATTCTTCTGCATCGGAATGCAATAACACGCATACGCCACGTCTGCATAAATAATAATAAATAACACTACAAATTTTTACATTTTTTTTTGTTTATATTTTAAGAAAAGTTTAGAATTCGATTTCAGGGTTGGACAATTTATGTAAAAGTAATCAACTAAAACAATTTGTTTCTTATTTTCTAAATAGCACATATTTGATACTTTTCAAGAAAAGTTTACGGGATGTAGAAACTAGAAAAGCCATAAAAACAGCTGCAGAGATGGAAAATTTAATTTGTTTATATAAAAGTAACTAAATAAAACTACAATTTGAAAAAGTTTCAAATTGATATTAATGTTTGAAAAATTTTGAAATTCGATTCCAGGGTTGGAAATATAATATATTGTGCATAAAAGTAACCACCTGTTTCATATATAATGGGTGTTTTTTATAGCGTGATACAAGTTAAAACCATAATAAAACATAAAAATATATTTTTGATATCAATGAAACGGTCTTTATTGGATAGACAATTTTTTGACATTAATGTTTAAATATGATTTCGGCCATGTGGCCGCCACGGCTGGCGCGTACAAGGCGCAGTCTGGAACACCAATTTTCACAAACAGTAACATTCTGTCCATCATCGCTTTTGAAGACATCTGGGTCAATGACTCCGCCAGCCCATAAAGCGCACCAAACAGTAATTTTTGTTGTGGGTCGACAACAGCTTGTGGATTCTTCTCACTCCAAATGCGACAATTCTGTTTATTTACGTACCCATTCAACAAAAAAATGGGCTTCATCGGAAAATAAAATTTTTAATGGACGAAGTGCACGATAAGTTTGACGAACAGAACCATTATTTTGATTAAAAATTTTTACAATTTGCACGCCTTGCTCTGGTGTAAGTGGACTCATAATGAAATGTCAAAGTAAACTAAACAAAAGGCAACTATCAACTGTTAAATGGGCGGTCAAATAAAGCAGTGATGCCAACTCAAAGTTGTATCAGTCTATAAAAAACACTCTATATATTAAACAGATTTCATACTTTTGCAGGAAGCAAATTTGGCTTTGCTGATCTCCAGTAGCAAGGAGATCAGCAAAGCCAAAAGGACAGCTCCAGCGCTGGGAAATTGGAATTTTATTTATAAATAAAAAATAATTAATTTTTTAAATAGAACGCATTTTATTTTTGTTATCAAACATATTTTTTATATAATACCGATTTCTTTTCTACAAAATAATGCAACATTTTTCACACTTTTTAACACGAAATTTGCCATTTCGAAATTAGAAATTTATTAGAAATGAATTCAACATCTCTCACTAAAAATAATTTCTGCTGTAAAACTTTTCAAAAGTTTTCAAAACTTTTCCATGTTTTTTAGAAAAAAAAAACTCCTTTAAAAAGGAATTCATTTCTATTAAAAACCAGTTAAACACAAGAAAATGATTCCAGGGTTGGACAATTGAAAATATATCTGCTGGATTTATATATTACAAATAACTGCTTCAGCGTATCGTTTTCGAACTGATCCTTCTCGTTTTTCAAATCAAAACCGTAAACAAGACCACAGAAAAGGGGTGCAACGATGACGACATTTGGATTTTGACCGAGTAAAAAGTGATCAAGGATTTTGTGCAATTTTACCCATCGCATTTTATTAAACACTTTTTCTTAAAAAAGAAGAAACTAAAACATTTAAATGAACGCACACGCGACTCGGGCTCTTCTCTATTATATTTTTATAAAATTTTTATCTATTTCCTGCAATTAAGAATTCACATTTTCGTATTTAAATTTAGGTTTTTACAAATTTGTAAACTGCAGTCTGTTTGAATGTGCAGAATATCTAAGAAAATCTCAATTTATGTCCGAAGACACTCAAGTGTAAACACACACTTTTTTAGTTCTGCAACAGATTTTTCTTTTAATTTATACAATTAGAAAAAATGATATCAGAATCACAGAAATATTCCTAAAAACATTTATTTCGTTCTATTTCATTTATTTAAAATATTTTTCTCTAAAGATAAATATTTTATGGAAACAATTTATTTACTTTCCCCATCACCTGGAACAAATTTATATCCTTAACATTTTCATACGGGTAACTTAAAAAGGCCATCATCATTTTTAGTTGTTGCTGAGATTATATTTTCAATTTCGTATATTCATTTCAAGCAAAAGGTTTTTAAGATTTTAGAAAGAAAATTTTATTTGCTAAGAAAAAATATTTAAATATTTAGTTTTGGTTTGGTTCTTTTTTTTTAATTCTTTAATCAACATTTTTAATGTTAAATATTTTTCAAGTCTTGCAGTCGCCTGTATGCAGTGGAATTATGATATGCTCTTAAGCAAATATACGAGGTCTGTTTGTAATGTCAGTAAGTTGTTGGAAGTCATCAGGCACCATATATGCGATTAATGTTTAACTTGTTTGTGCAATTCATAAAAGTTGGAATGGCGGGTACAGTGATTTGCTGCTGTTGAAAAAAAGCAAAAAGAGTATTATGTTTGTGGGGTTTCTGGACCACTTTTCCCATTAGAAAAATCTGCTCATGCTGTCTGTGTTTCCATATTGATTATTATTAACCAGAATTGGTGATTTTTTTCCTGATATCTTGTGTGTTTACAAATTTTTTATTTTGTTGCGGTAACCCTGGCCGCATAAGTGGCCTTTTTGTATGGGAAACGTGGTCCAGAAAACCCACAAACATACTACTAAAAAGTGTTTTGGTTAATAACACAAACGATAATAATACAGTTATTATTATCGTTTCCGATATCCTACGAACAGATTAAACGATTTTGGCCCGGTTGACACTGATCGACGTGGTTTTTAAATCTCAACAGCTGGTTAGTTTTGTGGGTACCCAATTGATGAAACGGTTTAAAAGTGTTTTTCTAAATCGGTTCAGATTCATAGGAACTCTAAATTTGGCAACGCTCTCTTGAACGTTACCGATTTGTTTTGATGCAGTTCGGCCTTGCAAATATTATAAGCGGGTCATATATTCACACACACACACACACGCATACACTCAAACACATGCAGACATAATGACGGGCTCTCAGACTTAGTCAGGGAAGCTTTCGACAACCTCAACGCATAGAGATCTGATGAGAACTGACTTTTTTAAAAATTTGAAAAAACCATTAACTTCCCGATTTTGGTATATTTTCAAATTTCTTAGCGGAAAGTTAAAGAAAAATAGTTTCCAACTCTGACAACATCTTTTCAGTTTTTCGGATTTTCAGTAATAATTTGTTACTTTTAAAAATATAAAATATTTTTCACTACCTAAACAAAAGTCCATAGTTAATATTCCAAAAAAAAAACAATTTCCAGCTCTGGAAGTGCCATTTCGACTCTTCTGAGTTCCAACACCAAAAAATTTCTTTCAGAAACATTAATTATTTTAAATTTATTAAGAAAAAGAAAAAATAAGTTACTTGTATTAATTTTAAGAGCCTTAAAAAGTTGAAATATCCAACCCTGGAATCGTCTTTTCAATTTTTTTTTTTATTATCGATACGATTTAAAATTTTCCACAAGTATTTTGAAGTAGATATATTTCACATTTTTGTACTGCACTTAGAAATCTCAAACAAGTTCATTTAGCCAAAAAAGCTTTCGAGTAAAAAATGAAATCAAACAATTTAAACGTTTCATAGCTGATAACAGCTGAATTCAAATAGAGGAAAATAAACTCTTCCATATTAAAGACATTTAAGAAAAAGCTTTTTATTTATTTGGATTTTATCCTGTTTGTCTTGTCCCGATTCAAGCGTCATCTACATGTTGATAGAGAAATTAAAGAAAAAAGGATAAGAGCAAAACAAACAACAACACCGAAAAGCTTTTCACCGTTTCACTTGTAAAGTTGTTAACAAAATATATACTCGACCATAAAACAGTGAAGCAGATATAGAATAAGCCAAATAAGCTTAACAAATAATTAACACACACTTTTATTGGCGGCTGCTATTAAATAACAGAAACAGTAGCGAAAGCAGACAAAAGAAAAGCTTTTATTTAGTCCTGAAGTGGCAGCAACAAAGAGTTTAATTTCCTGCTGCTTTTATACGATGGCAAAAGAAAGCAGGTATTATTTTTAAGCTTCAATGTAATTTTTTTTCTGCAAACCAACTACTCGTTTGTGTGTGTACACCCACACATGCTTACGTGTCAGCACTGCAGTGAATTGCAGCAGGATTTGCAATTCAATAAAGTCTCGTTGTTTAATACGACAGCGGTTTGCTTTTTAAATACGATTTTAGCGCTTTTGCCACCGTTCTGACTTCACAATGAGTTGGTTGGTCCTTTTAAGAACGACATCATTTGCCACCAGCGATAACAATCAATGTTTTATTTATATTTCAATAATAGTTTGTGGGTCGTTGGTGGTTAAACGGCATACGACAGTGTTAAATGGTGTTGGCATCGTCTGTTGTTACGCTAAAAATATGCGCATATTTTATGTTAATTTATAGTTTCCATTTACATAAATCGCTGGGTGGACGCATTTCAAGTGGCGGTGCTATCGTTTAACTTGATTTGGCGCTGTAGTGAATTGTATAAAATAATAATTTTCGAAAGCCTTTTAAGATGCTGATATGACAGGGAATTATTAAAAGTGGAATAGAATGTGTTTATCAAGACGTTTAAAGGAATTATTTAATAAATATTTCTATTGTTTTGCTGTCGTTTCAGCATGTTGGCTGATGAGAGTACCAAACGGAGGGAGAGAATGAGAGAGAGACAGATCTTCTTAAATAAGATTTTAGCAGAAGAATGAAATGCTCAACAAGACCTCCTGCCTTATATTATAAAAAGTTATAATAGCAAAAAAGTATCAACTGTAATTTATACCCTTAAAAGTACATAAAACGAAAAAAGTACCAACCACGCATATAATCTTTTTAGCCTTCCTTTTGTGCTTTTGTAAATCTAAAGCTATCGGTCGTTGATTCTAAGATATAGAGTTACCGATTTTACCCTGTTGGTCCCCTTCTTCCCCCTTAACAATCGAATTAAAAAGAAAATTCCCTTAATAAGTGCCACTGGGGGTCAAAATCATTTTTAGATGAACGTGCTTAAGTACGTTGTCATTAACAAAAGAGTACCAAAAGGAGGTACGTTTTTCACCCTATAGATGATACTTTTGAAAAGTACTAACATATCTGCGGCATATTTTACGGAAGAATAAAACGCTCTAAGGAAATTTTGTAGTTTATAAGATATTATACATGCAAAAATAGTACCAAATTAAATTGTCTACCCTTTTTGCCCTCTAAAGGCACGTATATGATATAAGTACCAAACAAGTGCCAAATTATATTTGAGCATTTCGGTGTACTTCTAAAATTTATAGTGCATCTATAGTACTTTCCGAGATATGAAATAAAAGAATTGTCCCGTTTTTTTGCCCCTCTTACGTTTTTAGTTTTTAAATTTCTAAAAATTCCTTTTTGGCGCTACTGAGTGGTAGAGGATCAAAATGATTTATTGTTGCATGTACGCATGTTGTATAAATAACAAAAAAAAAAAAAAGCCTCACAAAGCGTTCCAATTTACTCCATATAACCGCCAATTTTCAAAAAGTACCAAAACATGTTCGTTTTTTTCAGCCCTACCTGCTTTTAATCCCTTCTTTCTAATTTATCTTTTAAACTACCACCAATTCCTTCTTATTTGATCCATACATGAGGATAGGAGCCACCAGGGGTTCCAATTTACCTTTTATAACCGCCGATTTTCTAAAAGTACCAAAACATATAATAGTTTTTTTAAGCGCTTCTCGCTTTTTCTACTTTATCTTTTGAATTACCAACAACTCTGTCTTATATGGACTCTGCATAAGGAGGGGGGGCGCCACAAGGGGTAAAATGTTACCCCTTAATACCGCCAATTTCGTAGAAGTACCAAAACACATTTAAATTTTTTCGGCCCTACCCGCTTTTTTCCCCTTTTCCAACAATTCCTTCTTAGTTAATCTATAAACAAGGAGAGGAGATACAAGGGGTAAAATATTGCCTCTTTTAACCGCAAGTTTTCAAATATATTCCAAATATTTTCAGCGTGACCCGCTTTCAACTCCGTTTTATTTCAGTAGCGTTTAAATTTGCGAAAAATTCCCTCGTAGTTGTTCTGTACAGCGTTAGGGGAGTCCACAAAAAGTAGAGTTTCCAGGTTTAGTAGTTTTGGCCGTCAGTCAGTCACCCAACAACGCTATTCTTTTAAACATTGAAAACTAAAATTCCACAATCAATTTGGTGACCCGGTACATTTTTTAATTATGAATATCTTTGTAGGCCTGTTTCTTTACAAAATATGTTGTAAATTATAGAATTCCTTTACCGAAAACGAACACCATTTCCTTTTGGTGCAAATGAAAATTTCATTTGCATATAAAATATTGTAAATAGATTTTTTTTATTATTTCTTGTATAAAAGTTTAATATCAAAGCCATCATGCATAAATTGTTATTGCAAAACTTACCACACATTTGCAGATACACACACACACACAAGCACACATACGGCGAGTGCTTGTTATTGTGTGTTTGTATTGCCAGAATAAATAAAAATGTGAATACAATAAGTTATTTTATTGTAAAATATTTCTCTAAATAAATACTGAAAGCGTTACTTTAAAAATGGGAAAGGCTAAAGAGGGTGGGGAGGGGTGTTTGGTCAGTCAGTGTGCTCGGCCCAAACGAGCAAACAAATAACGAATAACTTTGCAATTGGAAAACAAGTGCTTGTAGGGTGGGGGAGGGTGGCAGTGTGGTGAAGAACAAATATATTGTTGATGCAGGATAATAAATTCCAACAAAATAATAAATAAATTTTATATAAAAAATTACCATAATAAAATTGCTAACAAGACTTCTACTTTAAAACTGGTGCAGTTGGTGAGAAATTGGGAAACGCAATTATGCACAAACAAACAGCCGGGGTCGTTTTGGGACTTTTTTTTTTTTTTTTTTTTTTGTTTTTTTTATGTGGTAATTTTTGTGACGAAAAATGCAAATGCAAGAGGTTCAAACAATATTAATAATTCTTTATGTTTAAATACCATTTTCGAGCATTGCAGTGTTTCATTAGTGGCCTCTGTGAAAGCTCTTCGAAGTCGCAATTTTCGGCTTTCGGACAATGTGCGGGGCATTAGTAGCACACCCTAAAGGAAAATGTTTTTAGTTGGTAAGTGGCGTTTTGTGTTAAACTATTTTTTGTTTATTTTTTAATTAATAAAATTTATTTAAATAGAAATAAAAAATATGTGATTGAGTAGTTAGAAAGTAAAAGCTGTATTTATTGTTGTTTAAAAAACTTTTACTGTCTGTTCCATGACTTCTTTTTCTTTTTTTTTCGGAATTGGCAAATAAATCAAGGGAATTTTTAAAATTATTTTCAAACGGAATAGTGCAGGTTGTACTTTATATTGACCAAACAAATCCGGGGGATGTACTAGAACGATTTGCAATAAGACCATGAGAGTATAGTCGGTCACAGTAGTAGTGCTACACACACAAAAAAATCTTCTTCAAATTTATTCAATTAACTGCAGTTGTCATCATTTTTCGTTTAGTTCGAAAACTACAAAGAATTTTCGCAGATCAGCACATCTCCACAGACACGTTCACTTTGGCAGGCCACCGACTACAATTTTTCAAAACCGAAATCGATATCGATAGAAATTTCAATACAATTTGAATATATATTTCTGTCGCTATCGAATACCGTAATTTTCCCTCCGGAATACGGGTTTGTGTATGAGTTTATTTTTACGACAACAGGGCAACACGGCTACTGGTTGTTGTCCTTGCTGGTTTTTTTAGTTGTAGTCAATAATTAAACACAATAACGACAGCAGACTGCAGACTACAACTTGTCAAAAATAGAATACATGGGACTATATGAGAATGATTATTTTTACTACAACAGGCAACGCGGCTACTGGTTGTTGTCCCTGCTGTTTTTGTAGCTGTAGTCAAGCATTAAACACAATGACGACTGCAGACTGCAGACTACAACTTGTCAAAAATAGAATACATGGGACTATATGAGAATGATTATTTTTACTACAACAGGCAACGCGGCTACTGGTTGTTGTCCATGCTGTTTTTGTAGTTGTAGTTAATAATTTAATACAACAACGACAGCAGACTGCAGATTACAACTTGTGAAAAATAGAATACATGGGACTATATGAGAATGATTATTTTTACTACAACAGGCAACGCGGCTACTTGTCCTTGCTGGTTTTTTTAGTTGTAGTCAAGCATCAAACACAATAACGACAGCAGACTGCAGGCTACAACTTGTCAAAAATAGAATACAAGGGACTATATGAGAATGATTATTTTGACTACAACAGGCAACACGGCTATTGGTTGTTGTACGAGAAGCGTTAAGATGGCAATTGAATTGCATGGGCGATTTGCAATATTCAAGCTGATATCGACAAAATATCTTTTCTTTTTTTTTGTTTTATCAACTTTCAAAAATTTTGAATCACTCCCTATAGTTTTTGCACAAAATTGCATGAAACTATCCCACTGTGCTTTACACTGCTAAACAAATGGTCTCTTTCTATTCTATAATTATTGTTGTTGTGTTTTATGGGCTTGTCGAAAAAGTAGAATGAGGATTATGGTACGTGACAAATCACAGAGTAAAACGCAAATTAGAGGAAATCATAAAGAACGCAACGCTCTTTGTTGCTGACAATTAGACGAACTACAAAGAGCTGCCAGATTTTTCACTCTTCCCAGTTGATAAAAGATTCTCTTTTCCTTCAAAAGTTCTCCCAAAATTAGGTCAAGTTTCCAAATAAAGTTTTAATTCAACAGATAACTATTTAATCAAATATAAAATTAAATAATTATCTGGCTTAATTAGTTAATTCGTCTCAGAGTAGAGAATTTATCACACAATTGCCAAGAGGAAAATCAAAAGTCTTTCCTCTAACACGAGCAGAAATAAAATTATAACAAAATAAACTTTCGAAGAAAAAAGTTTAACATCTCTTTTGGATTCCACAACTATCCGTCTCGCAATTAAAACAAAATTAACTTCACTAAAACACAATAACACGTACTTCTAATTTATAATGCGCTCTACTTTTGCTTCTCCCAAACTGGGCGTTGCGTAATAGAAATTCATAAGATTGAAGTTGTCTCAAATGGGGAAGGAGAATAACAAGAGAACTGTCAAGGCAATCAGCGGAAGTAAAATGATAAGAAAACCAGTTGACATATCAAAATCTCAAATTATCCTTTAAATACGTTCAGTTATACTCCCAAAGCCACTGAGAAAAAAATCAAAAGGATTTGCAGTTGCTGATTGCTGTTTCACATACAGGATACGTTTTACAGTTTGTAAGTACTGATGCCAGCAGGACGATGCGAAAACAAAAAGCACTTGATTCGGTCACTGCAAAAGAAAAATGCACATGCGATTGTACTGGAAGAGAGGAAACGTTTCATAACGGATGGGCAACCACTGCGCTGACATTTTGCGTCAAATGCAACGCAAAATTTAATTCATAAGATGATTTATTAAAACGCTTTTGAAAGTCCAGGAGCTGCGCCTTTGACGATTCAACACTGCGTGATAAAAATTCACGGAAAACGATTAACACTTGCGAACGACAGCGTTTGATCCACTTCTCAATATAAGCAGAGAGTCTCCAAATGCACCCGTCCAAGACTTTATAAAGGCAGCCAAATTCTGAGCAATTCTTCTTTTAAAAATATATTGAAAACGGTTGACCCTAAAGGACATCCCAGCAACTTTCCCCTAATTGTAACCGCAACGCTTCTGTAACCTGGTTTTTGTGCTGTTCTCTGCTTTTGAGCTCTTCGAGTTAAAACAAATTTTTAAAACAAATATAGTTTTCTATTACTATAGGGTGTTTTTATAGAGTGATACAACTTTGAGTTGGCATCACTGCTTTATTTGAGCACCCATTTAACAGCTGATGGTTGCTTTTTGTTTAGTTTTCTTTGACATTTTATTAGGGATCGACTTATACTAGAGCAACGCGTGCAAATTGTAAAAATTTTTAATCGAAATAATGGTTCTGTTCGTCAAACTTATCGCGCACTTCGTCCATTCAAAATTTTATTTTCCGATGAAGCCCATGTTTGGTTGAATGGATACATAAATTAACAGAATTGTCGCTTGAGGAAAATCCACAAGCTTTTGTCGAAACACCATGACATCCACAGAAAATTACTGTTTGGTGCGCTTTATGCGTTGGCGCAGTTATCGACTTGTATGCCTTCAAAAACGATGATGGTCAGAATGTGACCATGAGTGTTTGTGAAAATTGGTGTTCCAGATTGCGCCTTGTACGCGCCAGCCGTGGCGGCCTCATGGCCGAAATCACATTTAAACATTAATGTCATCGAATTTTCTATGCAATAAAGCCCGTTTCATATATATCAGAAATATATTACTATGTTTTACTATGATTTAAAGTTGTATCGCTCTATAAAAAACATCCGATATAATTTCTAATTCGAAACAAATCACTTCTCCAAAATTGTTTTCTTTCCCAATCGGATTAGCCCATTTTGGCCCGATTTACGGTGATCTAACGTGTCTTTAAAATTTCAAGAACTGATTATTTTGTGAAATCGATCAATAAATTATTATTATTTTAAAGTTACTCCATAAGAAAACCATTTTTCCAAAATCTTGATATCTATCGGTACAGGAATACTTTTTAGAAGGCTGCCACTTTATTTTGATTCCGTTCAGCTGTTCAAAAATTATAAGCGGGTCACGTACGTACACACACACGTACACATACGTCCATACACAAACACACACACATACATATAGATATAGTGGCGAACTCTCAGAATTAGCCAGAAAAGCTTCCTGCGAGATCTTTTGAGAACCATTTCGCATTCGGCCGGTTTGATATAAGTGTAGCGGCTTTCGAAAACAGTTGATCTGCTAAATATTTAATTTTCCCCGGCACTTTGGATAACTTATCAGTTCTTTCTTAATTAAAAACACTATTCGAATAATTAGCCTATCAAAATTGAAGTTAACATGGAAGATCACCATATTCCTTTAACAGATCCCGCAAAATTTTTTTTTTTTTTTATTTCCTTTGAAAATCATTATAATAATTGAAAATATTTCCATTTGTGCCACAAGATGGAGAACAACGAACCGACTGGAGCATTTAAGAAATTCCTAATTGAAATGCAAACACAAACTTATTAAAGACTCGCCCAAAAGCATTTATCCCTCCTTCATTCGTTTTGTATCGGTGAGTTAAACAGGCCATGAAAGCCTTTGAAAGTTTGGAATGTGCCAGCACACAAACTGCGACAAAAAAAAGAGACTTAGAATTATTATAAGAAGCTTTCAGGATATTAAATTTATACTCACAACCAGATGACAACGAGTGCTAACAGAATGGCATGAGTTTTAGTACGAAATATTAACAATAATAATATACGAAAGCAGTTTCATAATTCATGTCGGTAAAAATTTCAACATTTTCCAAGTTGCCTTGTCAAATAAACCAGTTCTTGACTGCCTTCAATCAAAATTTTAAGAGTAACGATGATCATTTAACTGAGAGAAAAGAACCACTCAGTCAAAACAATGAATGAGTGCAAAAGTGCAGTGGTGAATATGCCAACAGTGATTGAACTGGGACACGAACTGTCACCCAAAATTTCCCGTCCTTCCGATTTAACTCTTTTGAAATATTTCTTGATTTAAAGTTTTTAAAAAGCAGTGGTCATAATTAAGACAACAAAAAAAAATAACTTTAGCAGAGAGCAAATTACGACTCTCAATATCGATCGTAATTCCCAATTAATTATAATGAAATGTTGATCACTCCTTGGTCCCTGGTACTTGACAAATCCTGCTTTTGGAAGATATTGAACATATTAAAACAGGGTGAGTCAAATACAACAACTTCAAAAAGGACTTCGTTGAAAACTCCAAGTAAAAGAAATTTCAAAATAGAAATTTATTTTATTGCAAAATAAAACTGTCCTCGTAATTTAGCCAACCGTCGCTTATCAAAGAAATGAATGAATTGGAAATACAAACACAAATGCAAATAAACAAACTTTGTGTAGGTGTTTTGCGCGTGTATGTGTGTGTAGACAAACAAATACATATAAAATACGTGATGGTCGGAATACATTTTTATCACAAAAACATTCGAGATTACAAAAATAATTATTAAAGGATTATTTTTTTATAAGTGGATAAAAGCATATGGGATATTTATGTATTAAAGGGTATGACAGATGGATTTTACTTCCCTTAAATGTTATTTCGCTTAAATACACTGAAAGAAAAACTCCTTGTTACAGATATGAATGCGCGTGGGTTGAAATATTTAAGGCCATGACTGCGAAGCTGCAGGGCGTGGTTTCAATCCTGCACTCTGCCCTGAATATATAAACGAATTTTTTTTATCGTTCTGCTTTTTCTAGGAGACATTTGAGATATTCATTAGCTGCCTCATACGTCCTCTTTACAATTCAATTTAAACGTCGTAACTGCTTTAGAATATCAAAAAGTGTGAGTTTTTGTGATATTAATGCTGTTTTCTTTTCTAAAAAAATGCAACAATTCTTAAACTTTTTAATAGAAATAGGGAGTTTATTAGAAATTAGTCCAACGTCTCTTACGAAATATTATTTCTGTTTTAATACTCTTGCAAACTGCCACTTTTTAGAGAAGAAGTGAAGAAATGTTACGTTTTTTCCAGAAATTAAAACTCCTGTCTTCTTACTTAGACAACCTACACAAACGGAAACCCTATAATATATATATATATATATATATATATATATATATATATATATATACATATATATATATATATATATATATATATAACTTTTTTGCATTTTAAAGAACTTTTTACATGAAATATTTTACAGAGCGAGAATGAAACATAAAGTTGGAAGAAAAGCAATTAAAACAAACGCATTATGGGAACGCAAACAAAAAGCAATACATCTATGAGAGTTTTTCTCTCAGTGTATACCCCACTACAAGTTAGCCACAATGATAACAATTATTTATTGTTGGTTGTCTGGACAATAAAAAGTACACTGGACACAGAGATAAAATATATATAACCCAGGAGAGAAATAAACAATAAACAGAAAACAATAATTTCTTTTTCGGATGAAATCAAAGCCAACGGCTGTTCCCATCAGCTGTTGTCAAATATCGCGATTTAAATCATGTTTCACTAACTTTAAAAATCAATAACGAACAAAATGAAAATGATATGCGGACATAAAATTTAAATAAAATACAAGAGAGCAACAGTTGGTGCAACATACCTGCTTAAATGGCCGCATGCCGCCATTGATTCGTAGGGAGTCTGCCGCTATGCCCGCAATACCATCACTCTGACTCGGCTCGTTACGCAGTTGCTTGAGCGACACGTTAGGCACGGTGTGGGAGTGGCCGCAGGTGTTGTGAGCACCGCAACAGATGGCCAAAGTACTGGATTCGGGTTGTGAGCTTTGGCGTATTATTCTGGAGCCGTTGGGAGGTGAAGACGTTACCAAAACTGGCGGTACATTGTGGGGCAGGGCGTTGTTGGAGCCGCCGTATGCCACCAGAGAAGCGTTACCCAGATTTCCTTGCAGGAAGGCACTTTTTACACTATCACGCGATGTCGAACGATCCATTTGCACTGTATTCGATATGGGTGTGGTCGAGGCACGCCTGCTGCAGTTTCTGCAAGCACGGCAACGCGTTTGGGCACTCGGAGATATGGGGTTGGATGATAAGTTCTGATATGATGTTCCTAAATTCGTGCCATGATTTAAATTCGTTATTGATATGGTTGGTTGCTGTTGCTGCTGCAACTGATGGCTGGGAGCCGCAGCGGCTGCAGATGGTGAGGGTGATGATGATGATGGCGCTGCTGCAGCTGCTGCTGCTGCCGTTAGTTGCTGTTGATTCTTTTGCGTTTGATTTGAGTGTTGTGGCGGCTTTTGATGCTGATTGTGGTCTTGGTCCCCTTGATAAACTTCGATGTCAGGCACTGTGGATGGTCTTAGACCCTGTTCCACATCATCGTCGGCTACATGAACGCTGCGCTCGCTTTCGTCCGAACCCAAACGCGTTTGCTGTGAGATATGTGGACTGGTCAGATATGTTGAGGTACGATCCTGTCGCATCAATGTTGGCTTGCTCGATGCTGAGGATGTCATATTGTTCGTTGTTGGTCCGTTGGCGGAATTCATTTTGATTTGGCGCAAAACAGAGGGTTTGCATTTGGGCGTATTGGAAACCAAAAGGGAATCGGTTTCTTCTGAACTGACATAACCGGAATTGGTGGCATCAGTCAATTTTTGCATTGACATCTGGAAGGAAACGAATGTAGAGGAGAAACTATTTTTAATTCATTTTCAATTTATTTTTATTAATATATTTTTATTTTTTATTTAATTGGTTTTAATAAAAATTAGTTTTGTATTATTTAAAATCTGGCAGCACTTCGTCACATGAAACACGAGTTTCGAAATAAATGTTCACAATTCGAAAGTGTTGTTCAGGCGTCAGTCGGAAATGCCAAACCAAGTGAAACGTAAATCACTTGGCAACAAAAAAAAAATGGCCGCCAGTTAAAAGGTTTTGCCAACTTAAAGTTTTATACCTCTAGAAAAACCACCTGTTATAAAATGGTAACATTATTGAGCAACTGACTGACTGATTTATTATCATCGCCCACCCCAAACCACTATGGATAAAAATTTTAGATTTTTTAAATGAGTTCCCCGGCCGATGTATGGATTTTGGGAGTTTACAATGCGATGAGGGTAAAAAGGGTAAAATCGGTAAATCTATATCTCGCCAACTACAAAAGATGGACTCGAAATTCCAAGAGCATTCAAAAAAGACCAAAAAAAATTTTGACACATTTTCGGAACCTTTTTGAGTGATGGTCCAAATAGAAAAAAAAAATTTAAAACGCAAAGCCATCGTGACCTGGATTTAATTTTCATTTCCCAGTCAACCGATTTCCACGTGATAAGCGACGGCTGGCGTAGTGTTCGATAGAAAACTAACCGATCAGATATATATTTTGGGGCTTTTCAGAACATATCACTTTTTTCGAATTTTTTCCTACGCGACATCTCACGAACGGACTAACCGATTTTAACCCCGTTCACAGTGATCGAACTGAGGAGTTTATGGAATCGATCGATGAAGTCGTTTAGTAGTTATTTTAAGAAAATCACTTTTTAAAATGATTTATTTGTAAGTTGTTTCGAGATATCTCGAAATCTACCGATTCGAATCGGTTTGGATTCACGGGACATCCAAGATCGGGGTGGCCGTCAGTTGGGTTTAAGTTGGTTCAGCGTTAAAAAATTATAAGTGGGTTATATATTTACACACACACGCAGAAACACATAAAAACACACTACACACTTACAAATACACACATACGCACTCATACATACCCATAAAAACGCACACATACATCCAGACATAGTGAGTGTTTCTCGGAATTAGTCAGAGAATAGGGACCCCAAAAGCGTGGAGATCTTTTCAAAACTTCATTTTTCAAAACTTCGATTTTTTCAAAACTTCTTTGAAAATTTTCAATTTTCTTAGCGGGAAGTTCAGAAAAGTAAACTTAAATTATAGAGCAAGACAGCAACGAAACACATTCAAGTGGCTGGGCACACGTTGCCATGATAAACATCAATTAAAGGACGAGTAGTCAAGTGGGCTCATGCCACACAAAAAGGGATTTTTAGGAGAGGATTTTATTTATCTATGGGCGCTTCTTCTGAAGAAAAGCACACTGGCCTGCAAATGGGGCTGCGCAAGGAAGCCTGCAGCAGAAGTCGAATACGTTAAGAGATTAAGAAAAAAGTCCATAAATAAATCAACGGCAAAAACTTCAACATGTTTGTCCTCTTTTTTATTTTTTAACTTTCGTAAGAATGCGGAAAAGTCAGAGCATTAGGAAAAGCGTCGATGAAGCAAAACAAATTGCAGCTGGCGACTGCTGTCTCCCACATAAATTTTAAATCAAATCGTTTGCAGCCACAATTCTGTTTGACTTTTAAAATTAACTGGCAGTCAAAACAGTTGCAATTAATTATTTTGTGCAAGTGCGCAACCCTTTTCTTGTTTCTTTGTAATTTTCTTTGTGAATTTCATAAACAAACTCGAATAGTGTTTTGGAGTTTCTTACGTTTCGGTAAATGGGGCCGGCAGCTTAATGAATACTTTCGGCAGGTTTCATTGCACTGTTGCATGTTAAATAAGAATTACGGAACGCGAATGCAAAAGCGCACAAATAAATTCTGGCAAGAAAATGTTAGCAGCGTGTCAAAGAACTATTTATGGAGTGGCAGGCAGAGAAAAGTCAATTTGTTTGCTAATTTCGTTCTCGTTTCATTTTGTTAGTGAAGTTAAAGTTAAACATGATGTTGCCCCAATAGAGAGTTTACAGGGTTCATCAAAAGTTCAATTAATTATTTCGGCTTCTAGTTTTTACATCTGTTTCTGTTATTTTCTTTAGGGCAACATTTTTTTTTTTAATGACGACTTGAGCTCGAGTCTGGCAACCTAAAAAATCAAATCAGCACATAATTAAAATTAAAGAGTTTAAAAAACGTCAAATCCCCAAAATATGTACTAATTTAAGGCCTTTTGTAGTTGCCAAGCAACCGCACTAATCGTCCATTTCTTTATAATCGGTTTCACTTCAATCGTTTGTGAAATACTGAATTATTACCCGCTACTTCGTTAGAATATGATACTGCGAAGGTTTAATCCATCGCGAAAAATGTGATCTCTTGTGCGACTTGTAGATTGTAACGTACTTATTCAAAAAGGTACCTTCTCCAAGAAACTAGTGTCATTTAAGTATATCTCCTGAAAATTACTTTTTTTAAGTCTATTTTGAGCAAGTGCCATTTTAAACTGAAGAACATGTTCTAAAAAAAAGAAAAAAATTATTATTCGAGGTGTGGCAAAACTTTTTACCGATTTTACCCCTTTTGCCCCCTTCGCTAACGAAGTGCCAAAAACTGATGTTATTAAACGGTCGAGTGTCAATATTATTATGAAATTTACTATTAACAAAAACAGAAGAAAAGAAATTTAAATAAAAATAAAATATAAAATTAAATAAAAAGTACCGCAAATAGTACTATCTTAACCTTTATAACTGGAAACTTTCAAAAAGTACCAAAAATATTCGAGAATTATTTCCGAAGAATTGTTTCTTTCAGAAAGCAAATGATGCATGAATTGCAAAAAAGTACCAACCATAATTTTTAACACCTAAAAGTACACTTATCCAAAAAGTACCTTTTATGTGTGTACATCAGAAGTGCCATTTTAAACTGAACAAATATATACTAAAATAAAAGAAAAGATATTATTCGAGGTGTGGCAAAACTTTTTGCCGATTTTACCCCTTTTGCCCCCTTCGCTAACGAAGTGCCAAAAACTGATGTTATTAAACGGTCGAGTGTCAATATTATTATGAACTTTACCATTAACGAAAAAAAAGAAAAAAAATTTTAACAAAAATAAAAAATTAAATTAAATAAAAAAGTACCAAAAATAGTACCATCTTAACCTTTATAACTGGAAACTTTCAAAAAGTACCAAAAATATTCGAGAAATATTTCCGAAGAAAGCAAATGATGCATGAATTGCAAAAAAGTACCAACCATAATTTGTAACACCTAAAAGTACACTTATCCAAAAAGTACCATATATGTGTGTACATCAGAAGTGCTATTTTAAACTGAACAAATATATACTAAAATAAAAAAAAAGATATTATTCGAGGTGTGACAAAACTTTTTACCGATTTTACCCGTTTTGCCCCCTTCGCTAACGAAGTGCCAAAACCTGGTGTCATTAAAGTGTAGAGTGTCAATATTATTATGTACACGTGTACTTTATTACAAACAAATAAAAAATAAATAAATAATTCGAGATGTTACCGACTTTACCCCTAACGAATTGTCAAAAACTACTTCGTGGTCTTTCTTACTGAACGGGAATGAAGAGGATGACCCCTACACACAAAATCAATAATTTGTTGTTTCGCGCGCATAAGAAAGTCTCCTTCGCGTTGGGGATTTTATAACATCTGATTTTTGAGGTGACCTGTCAGAGTAAACGTCTCTCATTGTAGGCAGTTCTCTAGCTATCTCGTTACCCAGGCGATCAATGTGCCCAGCAATACTTTGTTTGCCAATAGTAGGCTTTTCTAGTGAGTCAAAGATCTCTTAAAGTAGCTTTAAAGCCTTGTAAAAGAGCCCCACAATTTCACTTCTTTGCAGCGAAGATTTCCTGGAGGTTTTTGCAAACTATTCAAACAAAAAGAAGTTTCGAATAAAATCTTAAAATATTAGATTTCGCCGGAGAGCAGAAGCACTCTAAAACGAAAATTGTTAATAGAAATATTTTTTCCAGCAGAAGAAATATCTTTCACATTTGACACGAGGGTATAATTCGCCATAAATAAGACAACTTGAGTTTGAAAATTTTGCTAAAATTTTAAGGATTTTCTAATCGTGCTCTAACACTTGTAATCTAGTGCTTTTCTCCCACACACATGCACGAGCTCACAAGTAGTTTTAAAACGTAAGTGAGCGAGCGAGAGAGCAACAGCACTCACTTAACTATTTATCTACTTGTGGCCACAGTTAATATCGCACACAAGAATCTTAAGGATACTAAAATGTAACGCTCTGTTTGAAAATATCGTTGATGTGAAAGAATGTTTGTTTGTTTGTTTGTTTTTTCAAAAGTTGCATGCTTCATTTAAACACATTTGCCAGCAACACACGCTCGCATTACCAACTTTCCGTTTACAATCAAGACGATAACTGCGTCTGTGTGTGTGTGTGTGTGTAGTAATAAAATAAGAAGTGAATATTAAGCAAAAAATATGGGTCAAGGAATATGAATGCGAAAAGGAAAAGGATGTGCATGATTCGTACAACAATACAACAACACACAGTGTTCAGTTCGAGACTAAGTACTTGTTTATGTGCGGATGTGTGTATGAGTGTGTGTGTGTGTATTGTCTTAAACAACATTATTTAAATGCACGCCTGTTCTGAGGCTAACAATTGCCTGTTCAGTTGGAGCGCATCTCTCGTTGAGGCTAAAATTTATGACTGTCCCACAAAAGTTGCTTCTTTTTAATTATAATTTAAAACTGCACGTTCCAGGCCAAATTACCAAGAATCGTTTAACAATTAGGAATATTTTTTAATACACGGCAATTATTGTCACACACATTTATGCAGAATTAAGAGATCCCTTTAAGGCGTGTTTATCCTGTGGCAGTTAAATTTGAAAATTACTTCTGGCATATGACCACCATGGCTGGCTTGAATATAGTCTTATCTAGAGATACAATTTTCAACAACATTTTCGGCCGTCTATTGGCAGTAATGCGGTAAATGTTTTTTTTTTTTCAACAGCATGAATTCATGCTCATCATCCACGTCGATAATTATATTGAATTTCAAATGTTTTTAATTCAAAAAGACTTGATAAAAATTCGAAAGCTCAAGGGAAAGTAAAAATTAATTTTAACAATTCAACTTATGCAGCAGAGCAGAACAACTGTTTTCGAAAGCCGCTACACTTTCATAGTATCACCACTTTATTACCACTTTTTAAAGTGAATTTGTTAACTAATTCTGTGTGTGCTAATTTTATTATAAAAAATTATACAAGAACTTTATCAAACCGACGGTAACACACGGTAGTTAAGTCCCAGTGTTGCCGTTTTTATTGTTTTTCTTACTGTCCTATTTTTCTGAATTTTTTTGTTTCATGTTTCTTAAGACAAACTTTTTCGGTTTAAAGTTGATATGAACAATCGATAAGTCTCGTTCGACAGTGATCAAGAATCGTTTAACACGAGAGAAACGCCTTTCAAAAAATAAATAAATAAATAAATCTGTTCTCGGCCACTATAATCGGGCTACTGAAGAAGCGATTGGTACAGTTACACTGATTTCCCTCTATTCGATGAAAAAACATCAATAAGACTAAAAGTGCGGTCACACTTGGCGAATATTTGTTTAATAAGCGTCACCGACAAACATTAAAGAAAAATATTTTGATTCAAATATCGATTTATTAGAATTTAATTATATTAGAAACTATTTGACGCGATAATCACTAGTCTGAAATGAAGTTTTATTTTTTATTAGCATTTAGTGGTTACGTTTTTTTGGACAAATATTTCTCCAGACGTGACTCGGCCGTCTATCGGCAGTAACGCGACAAATGTTGGTTGCATAAAAGACAACAATTAATTTTGAATAGTTACTTTCCTATACCAAAAATAAGCTTACAGTTTCCAGCTCTGGAGCCGTATTTTAGATAATACTACACCAATTAATAATAAAACAAAAACAAATTGTCCAACCCTAGATCGGCTTCTCGATTTCATTTGCTTTTATATTTTGACTGCTAAAAAATAGTTTCATTTGTTTATTTTGAACTTCCCAAATATATTAAGTTTTCCAGCTCTGAGGCTATATTTTAAGCCTCTCTAGTTTCTGGTTTTAAAAAGTTTCTATCAAAATATTTCAAACAAATTTAATTGAAAAGAAAAAGAAACAATTTGTTTCAGTTGTTTAGTTTTGTTCCAAAAAAGTTATAATTCTCCAACCCTGGAATCCAGCATTTATTGTTTTTGAAGTTGCAAAACCGATTTGAATTTCTTTTTAATATATAAAATATGTTTAACTGTTGAAACAAAAAGTATTTTTAATTATTTTAATATTCCAAATTCTGTTGGCATTTAATTACTCGTCATTGGAATTATTCAATTCTTGAGCACTCAATTTAAGATATAAAAGCGTTTAAGACTACAAATTTATAAGAAAAAATAAATAAATAAATAAATAACCTTTTCAAAATATTTCCTAATACGAAACAAGTCAATTATTTGTTCTGCTGGTGATTTGAGTTCATCGGATGTCTTGTAGAACATCGACAATTAAGTTGCCACGTTTTATTGTATCCGTAACAATAAAAATCGTATCAAAAATTAACCCAAGAAGCAAAGAAATATTTTTCATTCCCATTTTAATTTCTTTCTATTTACAATTTATTTTTTTTTTTTACAAAAGTAGGAGTAACTCTACACCCTTCTATCTGAAACTACTCATATCAGGCCGGCCATAATAGCCTCTGCTTTTAGTTAATGAATTCGATGGTTGCAGCCCACTTTCGAAAACTCTCCCCTCCCCCCCAACAAAAAGATGTTATTTCATTTGCAACATTTCCTACTCATTTCTCTACAATACAGTCGCACACTTTTTTCCTCTTGTGGCTTTTATCTTACAACGCACTTAAATAATTATTGTGCCGTTCAGTATTGTGGGCTTTTTATTACACCGTCCAACAATTTATTTTGATAAGACGTGGCAGGAATTTAAGTACGATTCCAAAAAGTAACTCCAGTAGAGTTAAGATGCGTTGAGATTTTTGCCCGTCTTAACTTTTTTTTTCATTAGAAAAAACACTCAGGGGATGTGCCCTAACCACGGCGGGCATGATGTAAGATATAAAAAAGAGGCAATTTTTTGGAATCTTTTCTTCAAAAGTTGTGTTTCAAATACAGTGACCAGCGCTGCTACGTTTTCAGCACTAAAATAGGGCCGCTAGATTTAAAAAAAAAAAATTGCGGCTCTAATTATCCTGCAAAGGACTTGTTGTAATTGTTCGAAAAATATTGTAAATTCAGATGGACATGATAAATTTTCCAAACCCCAACTTATACAACAGAGCAGCACAGCTGTTTTCGAAAGCCGATACACTTTCATCATCAGTATTCATGAGCATTTTTATTATTTATTTTTGCTGCACGCATTTCTAAATGTTTACCCCGCCACTGAATTTTTCGCTACAGGTAACGACGAAGGAGAGCGCTGTATTCCAATCTTCTAGTACATGGCGGTGTTAATTGCTGTCGGTAATTTTCAGGGACCAAAGCCTGCGTTATTGAGACAAGTCGCCAACAATTAACACAATCCTTCTTTCATGCAGGTGAGAAAATTTCTACACCATTTTTATAACCGACTGAGAAGTCGAACTCGGGATCTTGATCCAAGACTACGGGTCAAATATTCCAGCCAACAGCACCATCATTTGCTGCGACGCTGTTAATCACCTGTCACAAGCATGCTCCTACGCCTGCACTGTAGCGAAATTTTGCCGGCGAATTAAAACAAATAAAATGGAACATCAATTTATCTCTCTCTCTCTCTCTCTCTCTCTCTCTTCCGTTCTTTTCATTTTTGTTTATCTGCTCTCCGGGATTTAATTCTGGTACCACGGCTGTCAGAAGCCCCTGGAACCTCGGTTCCAGCATGGCAATGGTGCGGCCCTTCGGGGAGCTTCCTGGTGGCTGTGTTTAAATCCAAATCGCGGAAAGTGTTTCGCTCGGTGTGGAGTTGCATTGCAACCGGATGCTGTGACCCAAAGATCGGAAGGAGTTTTAGGTAGGCTCCACTCCTAACCAAGGGGGCGGCCATGGTTTCGAATTGCTACCCATGAGAAACAGTCTGTTGCGAGTGGAGGCGTTGGTAGAAAACGTTTATTCTACACGGTGCGCTGTCAGGTTGGGCCGCAAGGCAGGCACTGACGTTAAACAATTAAAATATCTGCTCTCCGGAATTTGCATGAGAACTCTTGCCCTGAGAGCCGTGTCATATAAAGAAAAAAAAAAGTCGAGTTCAGCCATTGACCAGACCGGGAAGACTTCTTGTAAAGATGCCTGTTTCATAACCAATTTTAAGGTAAAATAATGGAACAATCGATTTCAAACCACTTACTGCAGTGACACACACGCCTCCAAACGTACTCATTCCTGCGATGATGTGGCTTAAGAAAAGTTTTTTTTTTATTGCCCAAAACATTATCACTTTCAGCTATTACGTTTTAATTATCTTTGTTGCACAGTGTCAGACACGATTAGAGACAATAACGTTAATGCGTTCTCATTTCCCAAATCCTTTTGTTTAAGATAAACTCAGTTTGTGGTTTTGTGTTGAATTTCTCTGATTAATAAAGCAAAAGAATGTCTTTATGGTCCCATCAAAATGCTAACAAACTGTCGTCTCTTAATAATTTTCCTAAATCATATCCTGTCGTGTGTGTGTATGTGTGTGTGTGTTTGTGTGTGTTTTGTTTTCTTTTTGGAACGCTACAAACGCAGTAAAATAATTTTCTATACTCGTACACCTTTTTGTTCGACTTAATTGCAGGCCTTTTTGTTAAACACTGGCAGTTATGTTACGAATGTAACGGGTGTTTTTTTTCCAACAGCATGAATTCATGCTCATCATCCACGTCGATAACTATATTGAGTTCCAAGTGTTTTTAATTCAAAAGGACATGATAAAAATTCGAAAGCTCAAGGGAAAGTAAAAATTAATTTTAACACTTCAACTTATGCAGCAGAGCAGAACAACTGTTTTCGAAAGCCGCTACACTTTCATTGTTACCACTTTTTAAATGGCTCAATTGAATTTGTTAACTAATTCTGTTTGTGCCAATTTTATTATAAAAAATTATACAAGAACTTTATCAAACCGACGGTAACACACGGTAGTTAAGTCCCAGTGTTGCCGTTTTTATTGTTTTTCTTCATGTCCTATTTTTCTGGATTTTTTTTGTTTCATGTTTCTTAAGTCAAACTTTTTCGGTTTAAAGTTGATATGAACAATCCATAAGTCTCGTTCGACAGTGATCAATAATCGTTTAACACGAGAGAAACGCCTTTCAAAAAATAAATAAATCTGTTCTCGGCCACTATAATCGGGCTACTGAAGAAGCGATTGGTACAGTTACACTGATTTCCCTCTATTCGATGAAAAAACATCAATAAGACTTAAAGTGCGGTCACACTTGGCGAATACTTGTTTAATAAGCGTCACCAACAAACATTAAAGAAAAATATTTTGATTCAAATATCGATTTATTAGAATTTAATTATATTAGAAACTATTTCAAGCGATAATCACTTGTCTGAAATGAAGTTTTATTTTTTATTAGCATTTAGTGGTTACGTTTTTTTTAACAAATATTTTTCCATACGTGACCGAGTCTTGAGCAGCGGCTGTAAGGAAAGAGATATTCCTGCTGCAGCTTGAAGTATTGACGAGCACTACGAAATTTAGTCCTTTAACTACGCACACCGATTGATATACAAAAAAAATATATGAAAAACAATTGACGCTAAAGGTTATCCGGGTAACTTCCCTTAATTTCATAACCTGGTTCTTTTCTGTTCCAAGCTTTTGAGCTCTTTTTTATTTTCAACCGATCACTGCGTGATAAGCGTGGATTGATGTAGTTTTTGATTACTATAAAAGAATCTAAAAGACAAACTGATCAGATTTATAATTTCGGAGTTCTTTAAAATAAATCACTTTCCTTGAACTTTATATCGCCTGAACGGATTAAACGATTTTTAGTCGGTTTAGGGGATCAACGTTGCTTATAACCGATCGGTGAAGCCGTTGAAAAGTTTTACTAAATATATATATATATATAATTTATATGACCGGAAAGTTATAGGGTTGGCGTTTAGGGTCAACGCATTTTCCCAATTTTTTATATATTTTTTTAATTTTCAATCTGTTTAACTTTTCAATGAATCATTTTCGAGTTCTACAAAAGAATCGAGAACACTAATTGATCAGATATATAATTTCGGAGTTGAAAAAACACTTCTTTCGATCACGTTCTCAAGATTAACAGATTTTGGCCCGGCTTGCGGTGTTAAACCTGATTTTTAAATGTCAAGAGCTGATTGATTAGTTTGTGTTATTGATCATTGAGGCCGCTTTTTTTTATAAAGTTTTTTTAAATATCTCGAAATCGATCATTTCGAATCGGTTTAAATTTACGGGAAATTTAAGTTCAGAACTCTATGAATTTCATTCAATTCACACACCCATAAAGACTTAGTCACGGGCTCTTAGAATTAGTCAGGGAAGCTTCTCGGGACATCAAAACGTAGAGATCTGATGTGAGCTTGGTTTTTTCAAAATTGTTTATAGACTTTTGAAAACTTTAAATTTTCTTAGCGGGATGATAAAAATTCATTTCAATAATGTTTCTTTTGAAATCGTCTCAGACATCCAAAAACAAGCACCCGATATTTTTCACCCCCAAATAATTTGCATTGAAATACTAAAAAAAAGAACAGAAACAAAAACAAAAACAAAAACATAGACACGCAGTCTAACAAAAGAAAATTTCTTAAGCCACCCACAATTTATTTACATACGCCGACTTTTTTCACACTAAAATTGCGTTTTAAAATACATGAATAACCTTAAACAATTGGGGAAAATTTTGAAAAGAGAATAGAAAAATTGTTGTGGAAGAAGCAAATAAAATTATGTGCGGCACAATAAGTCCAACAGAGTGAGAGGATGTGGCATTTAAAGAAGGCGGAATATGGAAATGAGTTCGTGGATACACCAACGAAATTCACCAGCAGCTAAATAAACAGAAGTTTATGGATGACTAAATTATTTTAAATGGCCCCCACTTGAATGAGTACTGGCTCAGCTCTGCATTCCATTGAAGCGCTGGGCCACAGTGAAATAGGAAAAAGGAAACCAACACATTAAATCTTCTTCAGTGTTCGTGGTTTTCTTTATATTTTGATCTCTGCTTTTTTCAACTTAATTGAACAAACGCCAAACAATTTTTTCCTTTTTTGTTTTTCATGGGGGGGGTCAGATAGTCATCCAGGGCAATTTTTTTACCATACAACTTTGCAGAGGCATCAAAAAAAATATGTTTCAGTAAGAGTGGAATATTTTTTATAAGCGTCGTACTATCAAAATGGGTCAGTATAAATCTAGAGTCCACTATGCTATCTCATCAGCGTTCAGGGTTCAGTTTTTCCCCTCGGGGGTCCAAATTTTTACATATAAGAAGAGAATTAGTTATTCCCCATTTTGAGTTTTAATATATATAACTTTTGGGAAAAAAGAATCAGCACGAAGATAAGAATTAAAGAGTTAAAACGACAATTCCCAAAAACATGTACTATTCCCCATTTATTTTTTAATTGAACACCCTTTTCCTCAGTCGAAAATAAAATTTTTTAAGTGCGTAAATAAGAAAGAATCATATAAAATATACAAAAGTGCTACATTCGTATCGAATTGTATATACCCTACACTGACGAACGTCAGTTTTATAAATAATTAAAACGTTAAAATTATCCAACCCTGGAATAGTCCTCATGATTTTATTTATGAATTTTATTGTTTATGATGTATCAAAAAAATAAACAATTAATTTTAAATAGTTTCTTTTATATAAAAAAAAATAAATCTCCAGCTCTGGTGCGGCACCATATTGGATATTGCTGATTCTCAAAGGCAGCCTATTTGGGATTAAATCCAAAATATCGCTCTACAAAATATATTGTTGTCCAACCCTGGATCATCTTTTCCATTTTTACTACTTATAAACTTCTTTCTAACTATAAAACATATTTGACTCCTCAAAAAAAAAAATTCTTTTTTGTTATTTAAAAATTCTAAAATACATTAAACTTTCCAGCTCTGAAGCTAACTTTGAAGTTATTATGTTTTCTAGATTTAAAATATTTCTTTCAAAAAATGTATAAAAGAAGCAACTGTGTTTTAGTTGAATACTTTTATGCTACAAATAAAATACAATTGTCCAGCCCTGGGGTAAAATATTTATTTTTGTTTGATTTTTAGTACCAATTCAATTTTGTTTCTATTAAATAAAAATTGTTTAATTGCTTGAACTGTTTAAACAAAAAGTTATTATTACGAATTTTAATATCCCAAATGTAACTTTCCAGCTCTGCATCTGTTTTTCATAAAATTTTATTAATTTCCACTTCCAATAAATTTCTTTCGCAAATAATTTCCAAATAATTTCTTTTTTGTATGTCTAATTTTTAATAAAAAAAATTAACAAATTGTTTGAGTTGGTTTTTTGCATGTAGCAAAAATAAACTGCATTGTCCAACCCTGGTAGGGAATTTTAAATTTTGTTTAAACTTTCTTATCACTTTAAATTTTTTTTATTAAATATTAGAAGTGTTTGAGTGCTAAAAATATTTAGTTTTTTGGGTTACTTAAATAGTCATATATATGCATGTGTCCAGCTCTGAAGCTGTCTTGCTGGATTTTATGGCTTCTTTTGTTGATAAATTTCTTTCAAAAATTTCAAGTATATTTAATTTGCAAAGAAAAATAATTATTTTCTTTTAGTTGGTTATTTTTAAATACGAAAAAACAATTCAATTATCCAACCCTGGTATTGAATTTTCTTATTTGTATGCTTATCAATACCAATAAAAATGTCTTGCTAAAAATATGCGTAATATTGTGTTTAATGTTCCAAAAAATATTCTAATTTACCAGCTCTGGAGCTTTACTGATTTCTAGTTTTAATGAATTTCTTTCAAAATTACTAAAAAATGTTACAGGTACAATGAAATTGAATGTTGATTACTTTTAGGTGCCTGAAAATATGTCCAACCCTGGCATTGAATATTTGATTTCTTTGATTTGTAACAGCAGTTTATTAAAACAAAAATTAAATTTAACTTGAATTCCTTTTTTTCATACACAAAAATAAGTTAAAATTTACCAGCTCTGGAACTAGTTTATGGGGTCGCATTTTAATATCGTGCAAATTACACACGAAATGACATTTTTTATGAGGAGCATGAAAAAGGCAACATTTAATTTGTATGACTAAATTGTTTTTAACCACGTTTCAGACAAAATTATTCCTGTGAGGGAAGCAACTCAGTGCGGGGCCGAGAACATGGCCTTTTTAGCCATCGCCAGCAAGCACAATAGCGCGTTAATTGTCATTTTCCTTTATTTCGTTTCAGGGCATTTCGTCTTAAACTAAAAGTTTCTAAATAACAGACACAAACGGAACGCCAAAAGATTCCAGAGTGTGTTTTCTGCTTAAAGCTGCTGCTTTAAACAAGTTGAAAACTGATGCAACAACAAGTACAAACATTTTGTTATTTTGCCCCCAAAAATTTTGTAAAACTCCCATTCAAAGTTTGTGTATTCCTTTTCATACTCTCGCACTTCGATTGTCCAGCTCAGCACCGCCATTAAAAACTGAAATGCATTTCAATTGCATGTTTGCTGTTGTTTTTATTTAACAACTTTTCAGTTGGCTTGTTCTTCATGTTGTTGTTCTTGTTGTTGTTGTTGTTGTTGTTGTTGTTGTTGTTGTTGTTGTTGTTGTTGCACTGGCCATTGCTAAAGTCCAGTTTTATATTTGTATCGAATTCATGTTTTCTTTCTTCCTTTTCTCGCTTTTACATGTTATTGGCTGTCACTTGCCACGTTGTTAACGTGTCCAGTTGTTGCACTGGCAGGTTGCATTTGCTTTGGCGCACTTGTTTGCAGTCGTCATGATTTGTTAAGCAAATAGAATGTTTTTAGCAGCAGTAACAGAAGTTTATTTTTATGTTTATACGCCAGTGTTGCCAGGGGAAAAGTATATTCGTCGGAATTTCACAATTCTTGGGAGAAATTTTATATTCAATAGAGAAGAATATATCGTCGTCTTAAATTCCAAAAATATTTAAAAAAAAATGCCAGAGAAAGATAAAAAACGTTATTAATAAAAACTACTTGGATTATTGAAACAAAATTTTCAAGTCTAGATGAAATGAAACTCTCTGATTTCAATCTAGTTTTAAAAATTTTGTTACAATATTTTAAGAAACTTCCTTTTCATGACGTCTCAGCAATTTTTGAAATATTTTTCGTTTTGACTGATGATATATTTTGAAATTATACAGCGAAACCAGCAAGAGAAACTGAAGCCCCATGGATGATGCCGGTAATTTCAAGAAAGCAAATTATTTAATTGAATAGATGGCCTATTAATCGGCCTTGAGAGAACTCATAAAAAACTTGAAACCAACGGAAATTGCAACAAAAAAAAACAATAACTTCAACACAAATTTACGAAATATCGGGGTGACTGAGGCCTTATACTGACGATGTTGCCAAAACGCATTTTTATCCATTCCTGTGACTGACTGTACGTGGCTTATTCCTTCACACGAGAAGCGGCAACTTAGTTTGACACGAAAAATTCCTGAGAAGAACACTTATCGGAGGTGTAGAAATTATCACCAGCAGAGTAAAGGATCAGTTATCTGGCCGCATGTAAAATGCTGGTTGCCGACGAGGCTTTACGTTGGACCTACTCAGAGTTGCTTTGGGACTCTATTCAAATCTGCAGTTAAAAATATTTGAATAATTTGACTGCAGAACAACCGAAATGCCGGAAGACGCTACATCCGAAATCGGATGTTGTGCATGAGCGATTTGAGGGCATGGTCATCTCACGTGTAAGTGAAGTCAACGTTAAATTTAGTTTGATTTATGCGTCAGAGTCATGGAAAATTTAACATTTCCGAAGCACTCCATTCAGAGAGGAATTGGCATCAGCAAGACTTTCAAACGAATCATATATTTCGGAAATATTTCACACGCACACACACACAGTGTTTTACTTCAATTTAAAGAAAAGAACCAACCCCCTTAATGCAACACGCTTTATATCGAAGAGGCTGCTGAGACTACTTTGCCCGAACTTAGAAAAGTTGACCTTAATCTTACTGGAGAAGTCTAAGTTAAGAGGGCGTTTGCAACGGATCGAAACTATGGATGTCAATGAATGCACAACATGCAGGGAGGATACGGAGACAGTTGTGTGACAGTTACCCCAGCATCTAGTATTCAAGCCCAACCGGATGGAGCTTTTGGCACCTTGTGAGTTTAGGTGTCCTCCACCACCACCCACGTACGAGTATACTCGGAAAGAAGGAACATACAGGTGGCAACTTCTCGTGCATGAGTCACAATCTCACACAAGCATGTTCCTGTTGTGTTCGGGCCTCTCTCAAACTCTGAATGCTTCTAGTGACACATGCCACCTACGTGGCCTTTGTTGTTTTGCAACAGGCCTTGGCGATCTATACTATCGCTTAGATTGCATTATGTTGAAAGGAGGGGGTATTCAAAGAGACATTATCCGTTAAATCCGTCCCCTTGTGATAAAGGCAAAGAAGGGGTATTTTTACGAATTACACTTATGCCTCGAATGGCAGGTTCAGCACTGTGATGAGAAACTTGGGAAACGCACAATATAAAAATCAAAACCCTATTAAACTTGGCTGGATTAAAAGCCTGAACGAGTCCGTCCTTAACTGACATCTCCAAAAACCGCTTGGTAACAAAGCACAACCACAACCTGGACTCCTAAATAAGACCTCAACCGATATGGGGCCACACAATCATTCCAACTCTTGTTGAGGAGGCAGCGAATTATTCCACATAGCAAAAACTGGAAAGCGCGCGAAGGGAATAGGGTCTTAAAGACCGCTATTGCCACCACATTTACACAGACCTGTGAAATCGATCTTGCTGGGGAACAAAATTCCTCCACCTTCTACAAGAAATTTTACTTGCTGAACATTTCGCACCTCTTCGAAAGAAGAACTTTTGATGCACTTTTGGAATAAAAGGAATGCGTGCACGTTCATCCTTCCTTTTAACTTTCTTATATGCCCTCCCGTTGGCGGTTCATTTCAGAGTTTAAGCAAAAATTCCGTAAGTTTTATGGGTTACCAGTAAAAATTGTGCCTGGGAAAACTGTGTGATCTTTTAATCCATTTAGCACCGCCAGAAGATGTAGAACATGACCAACTTTTATTATGGTACAGACGCGGGGGGAGATGCTTTCCCAGCAAACACTTAGATCACTTCGATCACTTTGTTTTTCAATGTCCTGCTTTGGAACAACAAAAATCGGGATACTGAATTTTTATCAAGGCGGCCTTTATAGTGTTAAGAGTGTGCCCTGGACATGACCTCTATAACTATTCTCATCTACGCAACTAAACCAATAATTTTGGGTTAATTTATTATTTATTTAAATATTTAGTTTTTTATTTTTTAATAATTTATTTAATTACACTGTGCAACAAAAAAAAATTTTACTAGGTCCGACCTATAAATTTTGATAGAGGAGACAAAAAAATAAAACAAGTATATCGGCGTTTCCAAAGATTACATCTGAATTTCATTTGAGTTGGCATTAAAGTTTCCCAGCTCTGGCACATTTTTATAGTTAATCGTCATAAGAATTCATGTGATCCTTCCATTTTAGGTATAGAATGTGTTCGGCAAATTTATGTAAAATCTTACGCAGAACATTTTTTTAGAATATGTTAACCCTCTAACTCTTCAAGGTGTGGGTCTTTTTTGTCCATCTTTTAAAAAATAATATTTAACGTTTTTTATAGTTGATATTTCGATTTCCTCTGAATATAATCTTCTGGACATAAATTAAAGTTAATAATTTAATTAATTTTAATTCAATTTTACTCAATTTTTATTTATTTATTTTTATTAATTTATTTTTATTTGCTTTTCTTCTATGGCCTGGCGAAACTTCCCTCGAATCAGGAACTTAATCATGCGTAAAAAATCTATTTTCAATTAAAATTAAAATACATTTACAAAAGAGTTGTGAATGTTATTTACACGGAAACTATTTCTATTCAGTCTTTTTAAATGCAACTAAAAGATAATTTAATTTCAGTTATTCAAGGCCGACAATTCGTTTGGGATTTTCCAACATCTTCAGGGATACTGATTTTATTGAAATACATTTTATCTTTTCATAAAATTTGCACTTAAAGTTTAGTCCTGTAATTGCAATTTTATTTCTTAAAAACTCTCCAGCCGAAACAAACAGAATAAATATAAATACACACAAACACAAACACGTACACACACACACACGTAGCAACCAACAAGTGCTTAGCTAAAATTGCAAGAGTTCTGTTTTTGTAGCTTTTTAATGGTGTCCATTAGCAAATAGAAGAAGACTTGCAGCTACTGAAAGATGTGATTTGGACTGTAAGGATAATGACACAAAGAAAAGTCTTTATTGCAGATAATTTTAAGAAACTTTCTTCGTATTAAATATGCTGATAGCAAATCAATATGGAAATAAAATTGGAAACAACATTATGGAACCATATTGAGTCGAAATTTTTATTTCCAAAAATTAATCAACCGTGATGCAACAAATTGCAGCAACTTGTCAAGCAACGCGTTTAACATTCGATTCTATGCAAAATCAATTGGGTGGCAACCTCATTTCCATGAGGGCTTCTCTACACTCTGGTCTCTTTGTTCAAGAGATTTAACGTCTCTGTGTTACTTTTAATGCAACTCCGTTGATTCATTCAGGACTAGACAGCAGAAAAAGAAATTTCAGTTTGAAATTAATTGATCAAAAAAAAAGATGCAAATTATTTTATAATAAGAAAATATTTATAAATTTTTCCCAACATAATAAAATGGACGTGCCTTTAATAAAATCGCAAATAGACAGAACGTGTATTGAATTGCAATTTTCAATAAATATTTCACTCCTGACTTTTTTACTTTTTCACAAACATTCACTGGAACGAAAGTTAAACGAATGACGGCTGTATCCTTTTCTTATTTTCACCCTGCCAAAGTAAGATATAAGTAAATAAATAAGAGAGAAAAAAGTGCAAATAAAATATCCCCGTTTAAAATATGTTTTTGTGTGGAGTTAATTTTGAGTTAAAAGTTTTAAACCGGTTATTTGTTTCCTGTTCTAACTGCCAGTAGACACGACGATTTTGTAAAGTTACTTAAACATTCAAGAAGACACAGAGAAAAAAGGGTCCAACAATCGCCTGCTTGTATTCGAACGTTGATAAAGAAAGCGCCAGGGCCTGGATAGCACTTGCAAAGCCAGCAAAACAACTAACGTACACAGAGAGAAATATCTTTAGTTTACAGCGAATCTTTGTTTCGCTTTGTACATACTAACTTTACAACGAATCAAAAAACATGTTCCCAGCGAAGTTAAAGAGTTTAGACAAGAGTTAGTTTAATTAATAACAACCACGATGTCAGCCTGGAGATGAAGCGAGGGCGTAGCAGGAAATCAGGAAAGGGCAAAAATAAATACATATTCCCATTCTTTTACATACTGTTGGAACATGGAAGATGAAAAAAACGGTATGAGTTGAATGTTTGAGAGAAAAGTCGTCCAAAAGATATACACGACCGATAATGGTTTCTGTGTTACAACGAACTACGCGTTTTTTCAACCGTACAAGGACATCGAAATAGTCAGACGTGGAAAAAAGGAAATAATTAGTGAGTCATTTACAAGTGCCCCTACGAATGGGACTACGCAAACAGGGTTAAGATTAACCTTAGAAAGACGCAGAGTTGCATGCTGACGCATAGACGGCTAGTGGAAGATGCACATCCCGATCCGTATTTCTAAAAGGGGGAGCCAGAAGCTCTTGATGTTCGGTGCATGAAAATACAGTCCGACTTTCAATGGATTGAGGACGTTTTTCCGGGACGTCGGTTTTTTTAGGCGTGTGCTTCACTCTCTCTGAACTCCCTGAGTATCCTACATCCAACCGAAAATGCAATACAACTCTCATGCATGGGCCGGAGCTCCAGTCTATTTTGAAGTTACTGGACCGCGCAACGGATCGATCGAAGAGAATGGTAGAATATTTTATTTACTCTCTGTAGTAGCGACGCAATGTTGGGTGTGGACCAGCGCTCAAGAGATGAGCTCTAAATATGCAGTGGATTGCGTCAGAATTGGAAAGGAGGAGGCCGATGCAGACAAATTAAGCGAAAAAAATTTCGTGGTCGTCATTTTTGCTTTTCACTTCACCGTTGAATTTTTCGCCACAAATAGCGACGAAGGATTAACAATTATAAAAACGGAATGTGATCGCGTGATATTAGGGAACCGCTGAGCCCCGACTGTTTTGCGAGCAGCACACTTTTCCTTTTGTATTCCAATTGCCAGTGAAGCGCACCACGCATTGCAGAGTGAATTCATTCTTTGGACGGCCCGGGTAGTTCGTATGTACACGCTATTGTGTTGGGTTGCGATGTCACAAAGTGCCGCAATGTGTTCTAGGCTTAAATTTTAGTATTGGGGTTATCACTCTAACGGGGGCTCATGCAGACGATGAGCCAAAATCTCTTATAAAACCGTTACGACCCGATTTAATCGCAAACACAATTTGATTTCTTTTTCCGGTGTGAAAGAAGAATTTAAATAAAAAATTAGCACAACCGTAGAACACAAATTTCAGTGGAGAAACTATTCGTTAGCAGTCGTTGCACTGGCAAAAGGGTTCGCCATTGTTGTACCACAACTGAAACAACAACAGCAACAATGTTGCAAGCACAAAGAACAAGAAAAGGGAATTTCGCTGTTTTACTGAGTTTAAATTTAAGTGAATTATTTCGTGTGTCGTATGTGTGTGTGTGTGTGTGTGTTTATGGATGGCTGATTGTACACAACTTAATAGTCTTGCAAACTTGTTTTTGTGTATAAACAACTTCCTCACTTTCCGTTTCCTCGAGCATGTTTGTACATGTTCATGCTTTTGACCTATTAAATTTTATGTGTGTGTGTGTGTGTGTCTGTCTGTGTATGTATTTTTGTGTGTATCTTTTTTTCCTCCTTCCTCTCATCGATCTAAAATGGCAACGTAATGAAAATTGCAAACATTCTAACACCAACAAACAAAAACTCACTCAATCACTGCATTAAGAATGTGTGTTTGTGTTTGTTTTTTATGGGTGTACTCGTGTACGTTTAATGGACGTGTTTAGATTTGTTGGCTCAATTTGCCGAAAAGGGAAAGCCGTCTAGGCGAAAGTGATGAAAAAAATTATTTTAAAAAAAGTCCCTTTAAGTTCAGCAACGCATGATTTAGTAAATTGTTTTACTGCTGTTTTTGAAATTCCTGCAGGGAAAATTTAAAATTTTTTAAAAGTCGGGAAGTCATTCATTTTGACTCGTTTTCAAATAAATCGAGTTCTCATCATTTCTCTACGTTTTGAGGTCCAACAAAGGTTCTGTGAGAGCCATCACTATGTTTGTATGCGTGTTTGTATATGTGTGAGTATGTGTGTATATGTATGTGTATGTGTGTATATGTGTTTGTATGTATGTGCAGTGTGTGTCTGTATGTGTGAGTGTGTGTGAATCTTTCAAAACGGTTGATTTCATGTGAATTTGAACCGCTTCAAAACGGTAGATTTCAATAAATCACAAAATATCTTTAAAAAAAATATTTTTCAAAGTGTTTTTTTTAATAACTTTTCAACGGGAGGGAGGGGACAGTGTCAAGAGGAAATGAAAACAGACTTGAAAATGAAAAATTTTATTAATTTTATTTTCGTTTTCTAATTGTTCGCAAAATGTGTTTGATTCAGACACACATGATATAAATTCCCAGCCAGAGGGGAAGGTCAGTTTTATATATTCAACTTATGCAGCAGAGCAGAACAGCTGTTTTCGAAAGCCGCTACACTTTCATATTTATTAAGGAATTTTGTCGCACGCATTTTTTTCACCTTAACTTCGTCGGTGAATTTTACGCTTAAGGTGCCGGCGTAGGAGGGTGCTTTAATCTGGTGAGACGATGTTAATCGCTGCTCGTCAGTGTTCAGAACGACCAGTACGACGCCTTCGTCATTGAGACAAGCCGAAAACACAAAACTCCTGCATTAACGCAGGTGAGGAAAATTCTACACCATTTTCCCGGCTGAGTGGAGAGCTAAGGCTTATGTTCACTACTGTCATAATAAGCTATTGTTTTGACGTGACTCGACGTGACGTTGACAAATAGTTACAGAATAAGGGATATTACATTTTGACAAAAAAATTTTGCAAATAAAAACCAATTCCGAATTGCTATTTTTGTAATTTCAAATGGATTTTCTTTACACAGAACGCCCGCCCTCTTTAAAATAATACAGCTCGTTTTAAAGCGGCAGATTTCTCTCTTTCCCTTCATACATTTTGTTTGGCAACAGTGCGCGATATTTTCTTTTTGCTCCGATAAGTTCATTAAAATATGGTCATGGTAAACTTTTTCGGAAACCCGATATTAACTTTTGCTTGTGTAAAATGGCAGGTCATTGACCTCAATTTGCCAAACAACGAGCAGGAGGGATACCTTCCCTTTTTCAAATTACCATACGATCTAGCAAATGTATACATGCTTACAACTTCATATGCCACTAAGCATGTGAGTGTGCATGTGTGTGTGTGTGTGCGTGTGTGTGTACGTGTAAGTGGTGTAATTTAGCATGGCGTATATCAGTATGCATTTCCTGTTTAAACATGCTGGTGCTGTTACTTATAATGTTTGCCATAATTAATGTTGTTGTTGTGTTTTTATACGTTGTTAGAGCTTGTCATTACCCCTTTGTGTTGTTGTAAATTCTCATAAACCAAAGTTGTAAATTTGATTATTCGTTTTATTTTCTTGTTTATTTTTAAATGAAAACGTACAAAAGGAAACTATCGCTGGTCTTTTTTTTTTTTTTTTTTTGTTCTTAATGGCAAAATGAATGCATTTGGGTTGAATTCTACGTTTTTTACACATTTTATGGATATTTTTTTTATTTTTTATTTTTATTTTAGGGAACACATAATTTTATTAAAACTTTCTGCAACTTCTTTTTGTTGCTGCCAGTTTTAAATGTTATAATTTTGTTTTATGCAGCCAAAAATAAAACAAACAGTTCAAAGAGCAAAGTTTAGTTGAAAAATAAACTCTGAATGTAACCAAAACTGAAATAAATTTTATAGTTTGAGATTTATTTTTTGTTCCGTCGCATGCGGTACAATTATTGTGAATTTTGGGGTTTTTCTTTTTTGCCTAACAAGCAAATAATATTAAATATTAAAATAAATGCCTGTTTGTGTTGGTCGGTGACTGGCAGAGCCGAAAATGAGTTTTTAAATTGAGTTGAAATTGATGTCAACGAAAATTTGTTTTAGATAAAATTGTTTTGAAATATTAAATCAAATTCAGAGTTAATGAAAAACACGCTTAGAAAAGCATTTTTAATTTTTAATAATTCCATTTAAAGGGAATAAAAATTAGGAAACAAGTTGTGTCCATAAATTACAGACTACATTTTATGTATTGCACAGTGGGAAATATAAAGAAAAAAATTTTATAAATCGGTAACCCTAAAGGTAATTCCTGCTACTTCGCTTTTAAACTTTCAGGAGAGTTTTATAAAACACAATTATTTTAATTGTAAATATTTTGTCTCAAACAATTTAAATAAACCGATTTTAATTCACAAAAACATGATAAATATTCCACAAGCACAAGGGAAGTTAATCATCAGTTTAATGGTTAGAAGTTTCATTTTATATTATGAAACAGAAAAGAAGCCGAGTAATTTTCTTTTTTCTTCAATTTGCGCTCTCACTTTTTTGGTAACCATTTTCACAAAAAGATTAGGGCGATTTTGAAGTTCCTGCCGTCGATTAAGTTGCGGACTTATTCTGTTTCAACATTTAATTATTATTTCCTGAGTTCTAATTTTCGCTTAAAAAATTAAAATTGTTTTCTGAGTTTTACTTGCGTAGAAAAAGTAAAAGTTATTTTTTGGAAAATAAAAGTTTTTTTCTCGATTTTGATTTGTTAATCAGAAAATAAAAGTTATTTCTTAACTTTTATTTTTCGCTTGGAATATAAAAGTTATTTCTGGACTTTTATTTTTAGATTAGAAAATAAAAGTTATTTCTTAACTTTTATTTTTCGCTTGGAATATAAAAGTTATTTCTTGATTTTTATTTTTCAACTTAGAAAACAAGTCATTTTCAAACTGAATATATATAAAAATATTTATTTAATACATTAATTAATATTTAATATAGTAATCAAATTAATTATATAATGAAATAAAAGTTATTGCACGAAATAGGGTGACAAATTCGATGTGACATCTGTTAGTATTAATTTTTGTTAAACAAAAAATAAAGCAATAACTTTTGCTTTCTGATGAACAAATCAAAATCGAAAAATAACTGTTATTTTCCGATCGAAAAGTAACAATTAAGAAATATTATCCGATGGAAAAATCAAAATCGAGATATAACTTTTATTTTCCGATCGAAAAATAAAAGTTAAGAAATAACTTTTATTTTCTGATGAATAAATCGAAATTGAGAAAAAGAAATAACTTTTATTTTTTGATGAATAAATGAAAATCAAGCAGATCGAAAAAATTAAAGTTAAAAAATAACTCTTATTTCCTGATGAATAAATCAAAATCTAGAGAAGAACTTTTATTTTCCTATAGAAGTAATAAAGGCCAAGAAATAACTTTTATTATCTGATGAATAAATCGAAATCGAGAAAAAGAAATAACTTTTATTTTTTGATGAATAAATGAAAATCAAGCAGATCGAAAAAATAAAAGTTAAAAAATAACTTTTATTTCCTGATGAATAAATCAAATTCAAGAAATAACATTTATTTTCCAATCGAAAAATAAAAGTTAAAAATAACTTTTATTTTCTGGTAAAGTTGAGTTCCAAAATAAAACTCACAGAAAATAGTCGAATTTTATGAATGTAACATAACGAGCTGCCAATTTTGTCAATAATTTTTGACAATTAAAATGTTGTTGAATTTTGTCCAACATATTTTTTAGTTCTTTTCTCCAAAAACGAACGGCGCAAGTATAACACCGTCATCGCATTCACCAAATTTAGCCGCCTCCACCGTTTTCGTGGTCCTAAAGTGGGAGAGGTCAACGAAAGGCCGCGTTTTGCAAAGTTTGTGACAATTAAAACCGAATCCCTGAGTGAGCTCAAGAACATACTAAAAAAGACATACGATAATTGCTGCGAGGGCTGGAAAAACAGGTGGCGCATGCGCGTCATATCTGAGAAGAACGACAACTATGAAGGGCATAAAATAAATTATAAGGAATATATAAAAAGAAAATTCAATATATTTGCTGAACAGACCTCGTAGCCACATGAAGATAATCCTTGGAAGTTCCTAGCCAAATATAACGCAGCGTGCAATACAACTAAAGCAATTGAGCGTAAATGGGATATCAGTTTTCGATTTAGAGAAATTTATTGAATTGATTGTTGTTCGTTCGTTTCATAAACGCAAACGAAAAGCATGTGAAAATGGTTGACGACGCGCTTATAAAACCCTCGTACAATAAATAACTGATGCCCGAATGTTAATCCAGGTTGTAAACTATCTGCGTGCCAAATTTCATTTAAATCCCCCGGGGCATATTTGCGACATTCACTAACAACGAACGAACAACCATCCCCCCCACACGTACAAGCAAAGCAGTGAACATGTACACATGGACACACACACACAGACCCACACTTGTCTATATGGACATGTGCTATAAATAGGAAACTATAATAACATTCTTAGAGGGAAATAACAATATTTTATTCCGAAATAAACTCAAGTTTTGTCCATCCACAACGGAAATGGAGTGCAAATGTCACGTCAAGGTCGGTTGCATGCTTTTGAAATTTAAATTTGTCTGCTTTAAGATGAAACGAAAATATTCTCTTATTTGAGCGATTTTTTTTAAATTCCGCCGCAAGAAATCATAAATTTGAGAGTCATTAAAATAAAAAATTATAACAATATTTCCAACAATTTCAAAAAGTCGATTTAGCTGGTTTACACTTTAAGGGGACGCTGTTATTTCTAGATTATGAAGCACTTTTGGGATTGTGGTGTAAATATATGAGTGTTTGTTTGTGTGTGTGTGTGTCTGCTTTAAGCAGCATAATTATTTATAAAATATTTTGTTCCAACGGATGCTTTAATCGATGTGCAAGTAAAAGTGCGTTCGTTAATTCCTCGGCGAGTAAATATAGGGTGTTTTTTATACAGTGATACAGCTTTGAGTTGGCATCACTGCTTTATTTGATCACCCATTTAGCAGCTGATGGTTGCTTTTTGTTTAGTTTGCTTTGACATTTCACCAGAGCAACGCGTGCAAATTGTGGAAATTTTTAACCAAAATAATGGGTCTGTTCGCCAAACTTATCGTGCACTTCATCCATTCAAAAGCTTATTTTCGATGAAGCCCATTTTTGGTTGAATGGGTATGTAAATAAACAGAATTGTCGCATTTGGAGTGAGGAGAATCCACAGGCTTCAAGTCTTCAGAAACGATGCTGGTCAGAATGTTACTGTTTGTGAAAATTGGTGTTCTAGATTGCGCCTTGTACGCGCCAGTCGTGGCGGCCACATGGCCGAAATCATATTTAAATATTAATGTCATCAAATTTTCTATCCAAAAAAGACCGTTTCATTGATATCAAAAATATATTGATAAGTTTTATTATGATTTGAACTTGTATCACTCTATAAAAAACACGCTTTACATACATACACAAAGAAGTTATACGCGTACATGCTGTTTGCATTAGTATTAGTAACAATTTATTTTTCCATTATTTTAAGCAGAACAGACAGAATTTCGGTTAACTGCACGAGAAATAAAAACATTTTAAAACTATTGGGTTCTTAATTAAAAGAATCATCTGTTTCAGACTGAAACCCTGTAAATTTCACTTTGGTGATGCGTTTTACAGAATTACCCTGTTAGTTTGTTGTGTTATTTTCTACCATTCAAATTCATGTATTTCCATTTTAACAAACAGTTTTACAATTTTTGTGTAGAAAAAGAATTTTGTTAGTGGGATATTAAAATTGAAGTTCACATTCTTTCAGATGTCTGTCAGAATACATAATACGAATTACGGTTGCCCGTGATTTTTTATACGATTTTTCTGCGATTTCTATTAAACGCGATCGAATAATTTAGAATATCCCAGCTCTTGTCTGCCGGAGAAATCGTGGCAACTTTTTTTTATATATTTTTAGGTCAGAGGTCCTGATATATAAAAAAAAGTTTTTAAATAAAAAATAAATTCTTCAACACTTAATTATAAAATAAAATATTCATAATTTTTTCGCTTAAATGCCACTGAAAAGTATGAGATTGTTTTTTTTTCGTTATCAAAATATGCGATTTCAGTTAGTCAGTTTTCGCTCTAAGCCGACAACATAATTAACTGCAAAATATATTTAAAAGACTCATACACAAACAAACAAAAACCTCCATCCACACGCTTTAAATCAACATCACAGTGTTTATGAAAATGTTCGCGTTTGTATGTGTGTGTGTGCTGTCGTGTGAAAAAGCACATCGCAGCGAATAACTTAATCGGGATTTTCGCAGGATGATACACGCACATTCTCTGGCAAACAAAATCACTTTATCGAAGGAGCACAGGTCTCGCGTGAGTGTTTGCCATGGCAGGAAGTGTTCATTTAAGCTGCTTACAACGGGTTACCCATTCTTGAGCTTTCGAAAATAAAGTTGAACAAAACTTCCCATAGAATTCTTTTTTTTTTATTAATATAATCCTGGGACCAGGAAATTATTAAGGTGGGAAATCTAATGTTGGATTGATGACATCAATAGATCGTTTTGCGGTGGTCTTTTAAAACTCCTTCGCACGTTTTGAACGAAATCTCGGCAGTGATTTGAAAAATCTTCCGTTTCGAATGTTGCCACGTTGCAGGATTTTATGTGTCAACAAATTTTGTGGTGTAGCTTAACAAAAAGATCAACGGCTGCTAGACCTGAAAGCATGTCTAGGAGTTTTTAAACGCGCCAATTGCAAAGAGCGTTTGCAATCGAAAAATTTCCGCCACGCTTTCACTAAAAAAAAAACGTTATTTACTGCAAAGCGCACCGCTTACGTGTGTAATGCTTCCAGGACCTTCTAAATATCCTGATAATTTTGCCAAAACCCTGCGCAAAAGGTCAACTACAACTGCACTCGTAATTTGCGAAATGTGGACACGTCGGAATCGCCACATTTTCAGTTTTAAAGGGTGTTTTTTATAGAGTGATACAAGTTTAAATCATATTAAAACAAGGTAATATATTTTTGATATCAATGAAACGGTCTTTGTTGGATAGAAAATTTTATGACATTAATGTTTACAAATGATTTCGGCCATATGGCCGCCACAGCTGGCGCGTACAAGGCGCAATCTGGAACACCAATTTTCACAAACAGTAGCATTCTGACCATCATCGTTTTTGAAGACATACGGGCCAATGACTCCGTCAGCCCATAAAGCGCAACAAACAGTAATGTTCTGTGGATGTAGTGGTGTTTCGACAAAAGCTTGTGGATTCTCCTGACTCCAAATGCAACAATTCTGTTTATTTACGTACCCATTCAACCGGAAATGGGCTTCTTCGGAAAATAAAATTTTGAATGGATGAGTCTGACGAACAGAACCATTATTTTGAATAAAAACTTCCACAATTTGCACACGTTGCTCTGGTGTAAGTCAATCCATAATAAAATGTCAAAACAAACTAAATAAAAAGCAACTATCAGCTGTTAAATGGGTGGTCAAATAAAGCAGTGATGCCAACTCAAAGTTGTATCACTCTGTAAAAAACAGCCTATATTATTTTTTTATTAAAAATATTAATTAATTAAATTATTAATATTAATTTATAAAAGAGAACAGATGTTTAACAGCTGATGGCGTTGCCAGACCTTCAGTCTGTAGGTGAAATCGGTTTTCCACCCGATTGAAAATCAGCCAAATTCAAAGTATGCTTCCAAGGCTGGACAATTTTTTGATGAATATTTATTTTTTTTTTTGTTAATTAAAGGTCTTATTTTTCAAGTAATTTTTCTGTGTGTGTGTGTGTGTGTGTGTGGGTGTGTGTGTGTGTGTGGGTGGGTGGGTGTGTGTGTGTGTGGGTGGGTGGGTGTGGGTGTGTATGTATGTGTGTGTGTAAGTCCCACTTAAGACTTCTGAATGAAACCAAACTGGTAGTTTTCTGAAGACCTTTTTTGTATTAAGAAATCTTGTGATTTTGAACCGATTCAAGCCGGAAGATTTCAAGACAGTAAAAAAAAATTGGAAACCCCGTATTTTTCAAAATGGTTTTTTAGAATAAGTTTTCATTTGCTTCACCGATCGATTCCACTAGCGAATCAGCTCTTGACACTACAAATCCCATGGATCACCGGAAATTGAGTCAAAATCGGTTAAGCCGTTTGTGGGATATCGTGGACAAACAAATTCGAGAAACTGTTTTTTTTTAAATCCCGAAATTATATATCTGATCCATTAGCGCTCTCGGAACTAAGAAAAAATACTAGAGTGTTGAGAGAATAGATGAAGAGATATGAGAAGATAGAAGATTTGTGGTTGACTTTAAGAATTTTTTGCTGCAAATGCTGAAGAAACCACAAAATGGATAACCCATTATTTTTCTTTTCCACTGCAAAAACAAAAAAATCAAATTTTTTACACACTCATTTTGTGTCGCACATACGAAAATGCGCTTTTGTAAAGTCAAACCCAAAAAGTTCTTTTTGTTTCCCTGCTCAGCTTTTCCGTTCAGTCAACTTTTTATTTTCATTTTTATTGTTTTTAAAAATCCCATAAATAATTATTTACATAGAAATGAAAAATGGTTGGAAAACGAAAATATTTCCAAATAAAATTTTATCCTCCATAAGGATGTATGAGATGTGGTTGGCTGTGTAGGTGTGTTTGTGTGTGTTTATGTGTGTGTGTGTGTGTGTGTGTGTGAATGTGGTTGCAGATTTAGATTTGGGACACAAAACAGAGATTATAAAATATTTTATTTATAGAACAACAGCAGCAAACATGTAATAAAATCAATAACGTGGCTGGAAGCGTTACTAAATTGTGGTGCTTTAAGTTAATGTGTGCATCGTTATATTTCCTCCAATATTTTTCAATTATATTTAACAAAATATTTATACAAAATTATCAAGTTAAGAATCTCATTAGTTAAGGAAAAAGGAAAATATGATTTTTTTAAAGCTGAAATCATTTTTAAAAAGCCTAAGAACTTCAATTTTTTGCTTTTGAAACTCTAACTCTCTCCCTCTCCCTCCCCCCCCCCCCCCCTCTCTCCTTGCTTTACTCAAGAGCTGAATTCATACCAGGGCTGATAAATTTAGTAACATTTTGATTTTTGTCAGAACTTTTTAGAACTTCAAAGAACTGCAGTACTTCAAAAACATTTTTATTAAAACATTTAAATATTTCCAAGTTTAACTTTAAAAGCCTTTAAAAAAAAGGTCGTCGCACCGTGTATAATTTCCTCAATGTTAACAAGTGACCCTATAAAATGTATGAATTCTAGATGATCATGGCTATTTATTTTGTAACGAGAAATCGGTTGTCTGAAACCCTCAGAAGAGAATAAATTGTCATTGAAAATAAGAAAAAATTAAAATTACGTTTCCAGACCTGGAAAACTTTAACTAACATTTGGTATATAAAAATAAACCACTGCGGCTAGTTTTTGCTCCATTTTTTTTTTTTTTTTGTAAATTAAAACTGATTCATACTTTTCAGGGACAACTAAATTGGCGCTGAAAATCAAAAAATTATATAACGAAAGCTCAATTCCACAGTTGGACAATTGAAACTTTTTTCTTATACAGAAAATTAATAAAAACAAATTGTTACTCCTTTTTCTTTATAAACTAAACGTATTTGAAAAAAAAAACTTCTTTAAAATTAAAGATCAGAAAAACAAAATTTAAACAACTTAAAGCCCATAATATTTCTGTCATGTGGAATGATTTTAAGCTTTAATGCCGCTGAAAAAACACCCGCTAATTTTCGATAAAATCTACTACAACGTATTTAAAAAACCAACGATTTCTTTTTTATATTTTTCCAATTGCAAACTAGCGACAGATCAATAAAACTCAAAATTCAGTTTCCTAAAAAAAAAAAAACAAAAAAATCATCGTTTGAAATGTGTCGCTTTTAGCAATTGACGCTTAAGGCTTGATGTGTGTGAGTGTGTATGCCATCAATCACATTCACATTCATACAATTTGAAATACAGTCCGTACCCTTCAACTGTTCCATTTATTTTCTCAAACAAAACCACAAGAGTGATAAGCAGTTGGTGGGGGGGTTGTGGTTAAAACAACACACACATACACACACACACACACATCAATAAGTTGAAAGTAAATAAGAATAACATGTAAATGACTAATGAAATATATTATTTTTTCTTTTCTTTTTGGGAAAGGGATTTTGTCTAACACGCACTTCAAAACTTAACGGAGTTGACAGACTTTTGCTTTTCGATTACTTCAATCACTTCGTGTCATGTTACACGAAAATACTCATGGATGCCATTTACAGTGGCATCATACGGAGACAAAAATCAGCTGTTAAATTGCCTTCCAACTGCAATCGTCTCAAGGCAAATATAAAGAATTGCAATAGGGAAATTACCGGGGGGGGTGTCAAAATTTCCATAAAAATTGTATTGAAATTTTGATCGATATCGAATGCGGTGACTCGGCCCCAGTGGTCGGTCGTTCCGGCTCAGTTGAAAGTACAGCCTCCCGAAACTATTTCTCTGATAACCACAATTGCCAGATGAGACTGGACTGAGTTTGTAAGATTTCAAGCAGGAAATCGTCCAGAACTTGTTAAGAATAAAATAAAGCATTTTTTAACACACATGCGAGGTCTGTTAGTACCCTCCTACCAAACTTTTATTCATACACTGCAATAATTTTCTTTACGAATTTCCATATTAATCGAAACCAACGCCGCGCTTCGTTGGATTGATGAAACAAGTTTCGTTAAGTTGAATAAAAACTTTGTCCAGCAAATGAACTAAATCCATTGATTCTATGAATTAGTTTCATTGGCATAATGATACAATTTGACAAAAAAGTAATTTCATCAAAAGAATGAAATAAATACATTGATTCAATGTAATAACTTCATTGATATAACAAATGCAATTCATTGATAGATGAAACAATATTATTGATTTAAAGAAGCAGAATCGTCAGCACAATAAAAGAATGTTATTGATTCAATGAAGCAGAATCGTCGATACAATGAAAGAATGCAATTGTTTAATGAAGCAAAATCATCAAAAGAATAAAAAATGTCATTAATTTTATCATCAGTCCAATAAAAGAATGTCATTGATTTAGTGAGGCCGCATCGTTAATACAATGAAAGAATGTAAATGGTTTAATAAAACAGGTTCGTTAATACAATGAAATTGTTTCACTGTCACTTTGATAAAATCATACGAAAAAACTCACTGAAATAAAACACAAAATTGTTAGGAATTTCTTATGTCCGACTTTCATAAATTCAACGAAATCTTTATTGAAACAACGAATATATTTCATAGACACTATGATATTTATTTAATTTCAGATTTAATTGTGTTAGAAAGCGAATATTTTACAGTTTTCAAGGCTGAAATGAATATTTTTTATGCGTAAAAAAATAGTTTCACAAAATTTTGCTGCCATAAATCCCATGAAATATTTTTATGAAATTATGAAAGCCAATGAAAAAATTTTAATGGAAAAATCTGAGCCAACGTACATAAGATTTTTATCGGATTTCCGAAATTTTCATTGGATTTACGAAAGAATGCCAATAAAATGTTACGTTAAATCTATGAAGCGCAAGTCTTTTGGTTGTAGTTTCAGTTATTAAAAATGGAATACTACGACAAGAAGTATTACTTAGACCTGAATAATTCTATAAGACCGAATAATGATACGCGCATTCATTGTTTTTGACAGTCTGAACAAAAAATATAAATCAGAACTGCTTCGAGAATTGCAAAAACGCTGGCATTTGCTCTGAAGGGCACCGCATCGAAATTGATGAAAAATAGATTTGAGAACGCATCTGTCAATACGTTTGCAACGACTGGGCAGGTCCATCATCAACGTTACTATTTTAGTGCTTTTCGTGAATATTTTAGTGCTTTTTTTTGTAAAATACAATCGCTTAATAATCACCAGGGATGGGAAACTTTGTTTCAAATTCATACAAACTCGATGTGCAGCAACGCTTTTCATAGCTTTTTTTATACCCGCAAATTTATATATTCTAAGAGTTGACATCACTGACCCTCAAATTTTAAAAGTTCTACACTTTTTATTTCGTTTTTATATAGTCAATGTCCTTTTGATGATCCAAGAGTTGACATCACTGGCCACAATGAACGGCTTCTGACAGCCGTATTTGAAGGAACAGGTTTTGATGAATATGTGGTTTCAATAAATCGTTGTAAGCGCAGACGCAATTTTTACTGTGAAGGACTCTTTTTCCTTTCTCAAAACCTGCTGTTTTTTTGCTAAACACCCATTAAATCCCTTTTTCAAATATTTTTGGCTTTACCGGTTTATTACTGCAGGGACTTAAGGGAACCTAATTGCTGATCGAAGTTTTAGGATAAAACATAAGACCTGTTTCCAACAACTCTAAAGAGAGAGAGAGAGAGAGAGAGAGAGAGAGAGAGACAGAGATGCAGTTGATAGTCTCAGAATGTTAGTTAATGCGCGATAGTTCCCCCTGGATCGTAAATGAGTAAAGGCAGCCATCTTTAAACATAATTTTTTTTAAGTTGGAATGACATTCAGGCTGTAATTTCTCATGACACAATTCATTGCGTTGGAACAGTCAAAGAAGGCGATAGTGTTGAGAGAAGAGATCAGGAGAAAATATAGGAAAATTATGGCAGCCATTGAAACAGGACGACAACTAACAGGACAATACAACAGTGCGCTACAGCAGATAAGAAAAGTTGAATTCCACATTGAGGACTGAGTGCAGAGACTATCCCGGTATTTTCGGCTCTGAAGCAGCCATCGCCATGCAGGGGATGCAGATTTGCTCTAAACCTGCCTTCGAAAGAGAATGATATGGCGATATCCCTCTCAGAACACACGTTCCCCGCACGATTTGAAGTTGTTTCATTTTCAAGAGTTTGTGGAGGGAAGTGTATCCTCCAGTCTGATGGTTGATTATTTGACCCAAGAAATCGTCAAGCCAAGTTGCTAAAATTGGTAACGAGTTTTCAAACTAAATCTGGACGATTTAGTAGCGTTTCTTAAGCATGAATCTTCTCAAGAGTATTCACCAAACGTAAGTTCACTCGCACTTAATAAAACACCCGTTATATTGCTGATGTTAATAGAAATTCACTTTGGCATTTTCTATTTGCTTTTCATGATTTACCTCAAGCTCTTGGCAGTCAACTTCATTTTACGCAGAACCAAAACGCCTGCGGCGTGTTGTATTGTTGTGCAACAACTTCTGCTGCTGCCACCTCTTATTAGATATGCCTGCCACAACATTTTGTTGTTGTTGTTTTTCCTTTTCTAGCGCCATGGGCTGCTAAGATCAAAAGCTGTTTTTTTCTATTTGTTATTAATTATGTGGTCTATCGTGGCCTGTGTTGTTGTTGAGTTTTTACGCCCCCGGTATTAAACGCAGTATGACAAAATATTTTGTAACCATAACGAACGAGTGACTTCGCTGGTAATCGTTAATATTTAATTTTATTTCAACTATAAAGACTTGAGTTTAAAGGTTGTTATTTTATTGAATAAAGTTGCCAACTAAGAATTTAATGATAAATTTAAATTAATTGATAAGATCAGAGATTTAAAATTTTTGTCTCTTTGAAAAAAATGCTAGAGAAATAAAGCTTCGGGATGAAATAAAAGTGTTGCTTTTACAAGGTGGCAGCATAGCGGCAAACATTTGCCCATGTTGCCATATTCTGGGCACACAGTTTTTTATTGTCTGTTAAATATTTTTCAAGTTTAATAATAGTAAAATAATAGCGCGATCTAATTTTAATAAATATCACATCATGTGGCAACTCAGCACGATTTCGTTTGAAAATTCAAAAAAATTATCAACGCATGTCAATTTTGTTCACACAAGTGATCCAAAAAAACATACTACAAAAAAATAGTTGTTCCACAGAAAATTAAACAGAAAAATTGAAAACAAATATCGGATGTTTTTTATATAGAATGATACAGCTCTGAGTTGGCATCACTGCTTTATTTGACCACCCAATTAACAGCTGATCGTTGCATTTTCTTTAGTTTGCTTTAACATTTCATTATGGATCGACTTATGCCAAAGCAACGCGTGCAAATTGTGGAAATGTTTAATCAAAATAATGGTTCTGTTCGTCAAAATTATCGTGCACTTCGTCCATTCAAAATTTTATTTTCCGATGAAGCCCATTTTTTGTTGAATTGGCACATAAATCAACAGAATTGTCGCGGTTGGAATGAGGAGAATCCACAAACTTTGGTCGAAGCACCATGACATCTACAGAAAAATACTGTTTGGTGCACTTTATGGGCTGGTGGAGTCATTTAAAACGATGATGGCCAGCTGTGGCGGCCACATGGCCGAAATCATATTTAAACATTAATGTCATAAAACTTTCTATCCAATAAAGATATCAAAAATATATTACTATGTTTTATTATGATTTAAACTTGTATCACTCTATAAAAAACACATCATTTTTTAACATTCAAGCAATTCTCGTATGCAATTTTCACATAAGAATTTCTATAAATATCAAATATTCTCACATGCAATTTAGAAATCAATATCTTAGAATGACATTAGAATATGAGTTCCAATGAGAAAGTGCAGCGGCTTTTGAAAACATTGCTATTCTACTCTGCTTTATAAGTTGAAAATTAAATTGATGTTGATTTTTTCATTCAATTTTTCAATTCTTAAATTATTCATCATGAATTATAATTCAATTTTTATATAATAAAGAATTTCAATATCAAATAGCATAATGTCGTAATTAATCTTAAATCGTGTTGATTATTTTTTTCAAAATTTGAAGAAAAATCAAAGTGATTATTAACACGAAAGTATTAAATTTTTGATAAAAAATAATCTTTAAAAATATAATAAAAACAATTTGAACTCCTTTTTATTAATCGCTGTTGGATTTGTGAAATTAAAAAGAAAAACAAATAAAAATATATATTTTCGTTTATTTTCTTAAGATGGTTTCATTAACAATAAATAATTGATTCAATAAAGTTAGAATATTCAAAAGATATTCTAAAAATTATGTGCTTTTTTCGTTGCGTTTTAAAATTTCCAAGCTGGCAATGCTGATTATTAGGGGGATATCCCCATAAAGCCGGCTCTGGTTTAAAAAAATTTTAATTTTATTATTAAAAGTTTTTCTAAATATTTGCGTTTTTCCCCTAATTTTTGTCCAGTTTTTCTAATTAGAACCAGTTTCTCCATACTTTGCCCCACTGTCATCAACATGTTCAAAAATAAAACGTACCAAAATAACACGTTCCCTGTGTTTATGTCTGCATGTACTCGTATGCATGCATTAAATTAGTTGTTTGTCTTTTAGACACATTCGCTCACCCTTCGGGAATGTAACTTGTGATTATAAATTTATTTACATAAACAGTGAGTAATAAAAGTGGAGCATGCCCTCAGTATTCAAATAAAAATATATATAAAATAACTATAACGTAGAAAGTTTCCCTGGAAATGGTGTTAATACTACAACAATTGCGTTTCAAAAAAATTCTTTTCCTGGCGACTGGGTAACCCAAAGAACCCTCACCGGTTTTGGTTAGTATTTTGTTTTTAATAAGTCCAGAGGGTTTCATTAACTTAAAAGAACTTTTAGAATAATTATAATTTTTACATTGTATTTACAAAAAATAAAAAAATTTCAAAAAAACGTTTAAAAAAACACCCATTTGCCTCTAGAGTTTTTCAATATTTATTTTAATCTAAAGAAATGCTGTTACTTAAGGGGTTACCCGCTTATTTATAAAAATTACGAAAGCCTAATAACAGCGTATTGTAACAAAATTTCATATGAAATTTGCTCTATTACGCTCTTATAAACCTCTAATAATTTTTATGAATAAGAGGTTTATTTTTGACCACTTTTCTTGGCTGTTTTCATGTAAAATGTTCAATATAACCAGAAAAAAAGGACAGAGAAATACCTATTAGAAATAATGGGTGATTTTGGGGATTTCCGATTTGATAAAAAAAAAAAAATATATAGAGAAGTTCAGGAAATCGTTACTTGAGTCGATTGAACGTTCGTTATAATTCAATGTTTAGGGAAGATTTTAAATAAATATTGACCATTTTGGAATACTCTTGTCGCACAGTGTTATTAATATTTTTTTTTTTTTAGAAATTAAATTTTTTTTTTTTGTGATACAGGAATTGTTAAAAAGCGCTTATAAACAAAAATGGGCCTAAGTAGTGATGATGATAGTGCAGCGGCTTTCAAAAACAGGTGTTATGCTCTGTTTTGTAAGTTGAATATATAAAAATTGATAATGACTTTCAACTTTTTTTTCATTAAATTTTTGAAAAGATTTCGTTACAATGAAATCTCAATCCCAAAATATGTTTAATTTAAATACTCGGACTAGTTCGGACTAGAGGTCTCATTAATTTCATTTTAGATTTGACTACATGAAGTGTAATTTATAAAAAAAAAACTGATGCATAATATCTGATGATGTATGAATATCTGTTTTATTAAACGTTTATAAAACAGAAAAATATTTTTAAAAAATTTTGTCTCTATTATTAACTTCAATTTGCAATAAGAAAAGTTTAATAGGAACTTAACTTGAACTAAAATTTTCATCAACATTGTACGAATTTTTTTCCCACGCACTGTAGATAATTTAGACGATTCAACAAAAAAAAATTGTTGTAGTAGAGGTTCTTTCCAAAATCGATAGTTAACTACGTCTGTACATGAGTGGGTGGTGTACATGAGTGTGTGTGTGTGTGTGTGTGTGTGTGTATGTGTGTGTGTTTCACTATTATTTTTGTAATTTCAGGCAATTTTATTTATCTAAAAAGTAGAAGCGACTTCAAAGGAACTGGTTACACTTTCTAAACATTCAACGCTTTACACTCAATGAAATTTATTTGAACAGTCCAACAGTCAGTCAGTCAGTCAGTGGAGTACAACAACGTTTGTTAAACTTCTGTGCCAACGGATCTCTGATATTCCCTAATAGAAGCCCATTAACAATTGAGCCACGGAGAAAACGTAATCACTATGGGGAACTCAATTTACTTTAATATCAACACCGAATCGTTAGTGACGTTAATTGTGAGCATTTTTCACCACGACTAATTATCGCGAAAGGTCACCACCCATTCATGTTATACAAAAAAGTTTTCGTTTTATTTATTTAAAAAAAATTATATAAATTTTTTACAAATATTTTTTTCATTAAGCTTTAAATGCAATAACGACAGCAAACTACAGACCACAAGTTGTCAAAAATAGAATACATGTGCGTATATACGAATGATTATTTTTACTACTACAGGCAACACGGCTACGGGTTGTTGTCCATGCTGTTTTTGTGGTTGTAGCCAAATTAAACTGATTTCTAATTTGGTGAGCGACAATGAGTAAATCCAATGTTGCCAGCAGAATATAAATAAATTCAATTATTATAAACTTGAAAATATATTGTTTTATTACACGAAAAGAAACAACAGACTATATTTCCAAGTTAAGGAAATGATTTCTTGTCATATACTGTGGACTTTAAATATATTTTATTGGAATAACACTATTCAATATACGAAAACGGCTACACTGGCGTTTGAAGAGAATTCTACTACAAACAACAACTCATGGTTATTGAGTTGGTGGTGTCGTTCTAAAAATAATTAAGTAGCTGACTACGAGGCGACAATTCGTTGGCTACAATTTTATAGTCGGTGTTCGTGTAGCCTGCTGTCGTTATTGTGTTTAATGCCTTATTATGAGAAAGTTTATTTCAAATTCTCTTTTCACATTCAACTTTCAATGAAACAGCCGTAGTTGTCAGCTTTTATATATGCTAAAATAATGATATTTCGGGGAGCAAATTCTCAGAAATATTAAAAAAAAAAAAAAATAAAGAAAATAAAAATTAAATTTTTCAAACTTTAAATTTGATAGGAAATTGTGCCATAATTGTTTTTAATTCAAAGAGACATGATAAATATTCCAAAGCACAAGAAAAGATCCTCATCACTTTTTATATATTCAACTTACAAATTAGAACAGAATAGCTGTTTTCAAAGGCCGCTACACTTTCACTACCACTACTTATAAGCTTTTTGGTTTCTTACGACTTGTTGGGTGAAACAATTCAATGAGTTTAAAATTTTGGACAAATTTTATTATGAAAAAGAATACGAGAACTGCATTAAACCGATGGCAGCAAGCTTTTTGTAAAGTCCCGTGTAGCCGTTTGGTTATATTTTTTAAATCCTATTTTCTAAAGTTTTTGTTTCATATTTCTTTAGTCCAACTTTTTTAGTTCGAATTTTCTTCGCTACAATCAACCAGCCTTTTTAAACTGGCTTTCAAATTAGTTGTGAAATTAGAATCATGTTTTCGAACTCCTTTTTCAAACATTTCAGGGTTGTATTTCTTTTCCGTACAGTTCCTTTTCTATAATACAGGGTTATACCAAAAGAACCCAAGAACATTGAATTCCTTAGGAGTTTTCTTTGATTTTTTTTTATATTTCGTGTCAGCATTTTTTAAAGAGGCCTTAAAAAATTCAAAATGAAAAATTTTAATTGAAAAATGTTGCCATATTATTAAAAATGTTTTCCTCTAATCAACGGTTCAATGTTTTCATTCAGCGTGTATGTGGATGCTATTCGCATGCTAAGCCACAATAAATTGTCTTATTACAAATTTAAAACAATAAAAATATAAAAAAAAATTAAGAGGAAGTCGGAAACCTTCCTGATGTCAGCCGACGGCGAACAGTGTTCACTAAAAACAATGTTGAAAATGTACAGTTGAGTATCCGGGAAGATGGGCAAGCAACAACCGGGGAAACATTCGCCACAACTTGGCTTCTACGAGGGTTGCTGCAAAAAAGATATTTCCATACTTGAACTTCACGAAGAATTGAAAACAGCAGATTGGCAGTAACGAATTGATTATGCGAAGTAGTTGCGGCTGCAATCAAAAGAAGATCATGATTTTATTATCATTTCCAAATAAATGGGTTCGTCCATAGGCAAGACCTCAGGCTATAGACTATGGAAAATCCCAAAGTAGTTCAACAGCAACAATTGCACGCACTTCAGTGAACTGTTTGATGCGCTGTCTCGTCGCAAACTATAATTTTCCAAACTTTTTTTTTTAATATAAGCATGGTATCGCCGTTTCCATCACTGCTGTCAGATATATCGGTCAATGCTGACAAGTCTCTTAAGCTCGGCCGTGCGAAATTATTCCCAATTATGATTTCAAATTTGCTTACGGGCTCATCGGATTTAATTACTTCGGACAGTTGCATTTGGGGTTATTTAAAAGGAAAAGTCTTTACAAATGAACAGCCATCCAGCAATAAAAACACGAAAAGATTATGAAAAATTTTTTGGAAAAGCAGAAAATGGCCACCAGTTGCGATATATAATTTTTCATAACTATCAAAAACATTCTCTATTTCCGTACATAATAAGAAAGTCAATATTAGGCAAGTTTTTTTTTATCAAAAGAGGTGGCCCAAAAAGACCGAAAAGGTTGGACTTTATAGCTTTTTATATAATGATTAATATTATTGTTTTTGTAATATTATTTGCATTGCAAAAACGAAAATATTAATAATTATATAAAAAGCTATAAAGTCCAACCTTTTCGGTCCTTTTGGGACACCCTATTTAATAAAAATAAAACCTGCCTAATATTGACTTTCTTACGGATTATTGCGGCTTAAAGCTTTCAATTTATCTGCAAAATTTAATCTCCTAAAAATATATACACACGGTGCTACACGACACGCTTTAGAATTTTTAATAATTCCACATTTTTCAATTTGATTAATTCCATCATCAGCATGTACTTCTCTGGCACATATTCTCGAATAAATTGCATTAATTTTTAAACAGATATTTGCATTTCTATAACCCACCAAATAAGTGGGAAAATTTATTATTAAAATATTTCATTAGTTTTTGGTTTTTCAATCGAGGGTCTGTTCAAAAAACAGGGTGATTTTTCAAATGTCGCAAGCTACGTTCTTTCGATCAGCGCTTTTCATAATGGAAGTTAAAAATGTTTGGAGTGCTGGGCAATTTTTTTTTTTTTTTTGCCATCGAGAAAAGTAAATCAATGAAATGACATGAAATTTTGTGTAAAAAATAGTGACTGATCTCGTGAGTTTTCAAAGGAGGCCGAAAGGATGCAAATAAGGATGATTTCTCTAAAAGCCCCAGCACAGAAAATGTATAGAAAATTAAAGAGAATCGTCGAATTAGAGAAGTTGCTCCGGATGACGGCAAATCGCTTAACTCATGACACGCAAATTTTTAGGAAATTTTGGCAGAAAAGTTCGGTCCATAACTGCTGTAGTCACTGGTTGTTGAAGACGCCATCGGCAATACGGTTGCCGTTTTTCAATAAAACAATGCAAACGCGTAAATCACTCCACCCCAGATGAATATTATGAATAAAGTGTTACCTGATGGTATGACCAGCGAGATCGATCGATTTACCTATCCCAGATTTATTTCTTCGGACCATCAAGAAGAATATTATGCAGGAATGCGAACAGTTACCGCCGGATATCTGGAAAAAAAGATTACTATTCCCTTTTGATGGATATATCGGTCACAGGTGACTACCCACTGTTGATGGATACATAAACGTGATCGGTATATCGGTCATAGCTGAATAGCCACAATTGGTGAATACATTTCTCACAGTTAACTAGTCATACTTGATGAATATACCGGTCACAGCTAACGCCGAATATCTCGAGAAAACCCATGGCAAAAGCGGTAAAATGGAATGAAATGTGGACCGATGGAGCGGTAGCCAATTGATGGATATCACCTTTTAGACTAGGCACGTTTGATGGACATATCGGTCACTTTTGATGAAACCATGAATACACAGCTAACTAATCACACTTGATGGATATGCTGGTCATAGAAAAATAGTCATACTTGAGGGATATATTGGTCACAGTCAAATAGTCACATCGGATAGATATATCAGTCGCAGCTAACTAGTAACACACACCCATCTGATTAATCACCATTGATGGATATATTAATCACAGTTGATAAATAGTTCATAGTTACACTTGACAGATACATTTACTAGCATTTTCATTCAGAATTTTTTACACGTATTTTATTTTCAAGTATTTATCTCTTCATAAAATTTCCTCCAACCATGTTAAAGGGGCGTGACGCTGTAAATATCGCTCATAAATTTACATCTTTATTTTACTTTATCGATGTGCCTGGGGACTGGCACGTTTAAAGTTCAAAAATATAAAAATACATGAAAAGTTTCTTATCGATTGACTGAAGCACATTTTGTGGAATGGAAATTGAGCTGCCCATCCCCCCATAAACAACAACTAAGAATATTTCATATCAGATAAATGGATATAGATAAAAAATTTCGTTCAGTTTACTTATTGCCCTCATGCTGGATATGAAAATATTCACACAAAAAAAAACTTCTTGTGTTGCAGTACAAAGAAAAAGAGTTAGTCACTAGACCCCCCAAAAAAGTTTGAATAGTTCCATTTCTGTTGTTTTGTAATTCCAGGTAAGAAGAGTCCTTCTCCAATAATTGACCCATAGTTTTTTTTCCTCAAACGCTTTTCGACTACAAAATGTTATTATCAACTTTGAGGTCAATTATCTCAAGATGGATTTTATCAAAAGCTTTTGAGTTTCACATTTTTTTCAACGGAGCGATATATTTTGTTTTAGCTTTTGTTGCAACAACAAGTTTGTTACGTCCGACCAGAAACTAAAAGGTCTGCTGCAGTTTACATGTGAACTTTCTGCTCCTGCTGTCAGATTAAATGAAAAGTCTTTTGCCAAATTAAATTATTTTCTTTATGAGTTGACAGTACGAAAGTTGTAGATGAGAGTGGCAATTTAATTTGATTAAAAAAGGCTTAAAACTGCTAATTGAAAGTAAAAAATTTAATTTATTTACAATCGAACTGTTCACGTTCACACTGTAGATTTAATGAGTGCAGGTTTTCCAATAAATTCAACCACAATAAAATAAATTTCGTTTGATGTTGTTCTTTTCTTTTCTTTTTATAACACTTAATTCACAAAGTGTACACTGCAATTGTTTTTGTTTGTATATAAAAACTAATAATTTCTCTCTGAACTCTGAATAGAAATTCTATTAAATTTTTCAAATAATTATTTTAAAATTAAGAAAATACTTGTAAAAATTGAATAAATGCTTGGAAATCACATTATTTGACATAAAAATCACACAAGTTCTGTGGATTTTCTTCTGCGTTCTTCAAATATAAGCAGATGTTTCCCATATACAACTTGGCAGCACTCAATTTAGCACAGACAAAAACAGGCAAAAACAAGGCTGCATTTCATAAAACCCACTTGAAACCAAATCAAAAGTGGTTTTAACGAAATCTTTTGTACAGTAAAACCAGGTTTAAACCGTTGGTTTTAACGTTAAGGCCAGAATTTATTAAAAACCATGTCAGAGGGAGAAAGACTACAATGAAGTGGCTCATGCAAACTGGACTACAATAAATTGTTAATTAAAATAAAGTAATAATTGAACGGATGAAGAAAAAAATTATTAGTTTTTTTTAGAATTTTTATTGCTCACGATATCTCACGAAGGGATTAACCGATCTTTACCCGAAAATGATTCAAAGAAACTGCATCAATTTTCATTTTTATATGTTCGAAACATTTTTACAAGTATTGCGAACTCTTTAAAGAAGATCGAAAGGATGTAAATCAAGTAGATTTTTCTGAAAAAACCAGCATATCAAAAATACGTGAAAACGTTGAGAAAGCGACTGAAATTATAGGGAAACATCGAATTAGATAAGTTGCTCCGGATGTCGGCAAATCGCTTGACTCATGATATGCGAATTTTTTAGAAAATTTTGGCAGAAAAGTTTGTTCTACAACTGCTAAAATTTTACAAAAACTTCTTAACAAATAATCATCGAAAAGAACACCGAAAGCATGTCTCAGTCACCGCAGTCAATATAGAACGGTTTATACTTAATCGGAACCGATCGGTTATTCACAAAAAACCCACCATGAATAGTGTTGTTTTTTTATTTTTTATTTTTTTTTTTGGTATAAGTTGAAATCTAGATAGATTCTAGATCGGTGAGAATTCATAGAAAATCTAAGTTTTGGTACGTCCTTCACAACCCCACAAGTTTGGTTGAAATCGGTCTAGTCGTTCCAAAGTTATAAGCGGATCACATAATAACTCATACACATACATACACACATAGTGAGGCCTTCTCAGAATTAGTCAGGGAAGCTGATCTGATGAGGGTTCAATGTTTTCAAAAAGGCTTGAAACAAATAACATTCCGATTTTGAAAACATTTTCCTAGAAACTGAAGAACTCTTTTATTCACAGTCCACTGGGGCCTTAATATAGGGTGTTTTTTATGAAGTGATACAACTTTGAGTTGGCATCACTGCTTTATTTGACCACCCATTTAACAGCTGACAGTTGTTTTTTGTTTACTTTGCTTTGACATTTCATTATGGATCGACTTGCACCAGAGCAACATGTGCAAATTGTGAAAACTTTTAATCAAAATAATGGTTCTGTTCGTCAAACTTGCCGTGCACTTTGTCCATTCAAAATTTAATTTTCCGATAAAGCCCATTTTTTGTTGAATGGTTACGTAAATAAACAGAATTGTCGCATTAGGAGTGAGGAGAATGCACAAGCTTTTGCACAACCCGTTACATCCACAGAAAATTACTGTTTGGTGCGCTTTATGGGCTGGCGGAGTCATTGACCCGAATATCTTCAAAAACGATGATGGTCAGAATGTTACTGTTTGTGAAAATTGGTGTTCCAGATTGCGTCTTGTACGCGCCAATCATTAATTTAATGTCATAAAATTTTCTATCCAACAAAGACCGTTCGATTGATATCAAAAATATATTTCCATGTTTTATTTTGATTTAAACTTGTATCACTCTATAAAAAAAACACCCTTTACATATGCCCGACTACTAATAACCATTTTCGTGACTGTTATTCATGTCAATTACCACAATTGTTATTTCAAAGAAAAATGTGTTTTAATAAAAAAAAATATTTGATTTTCCAATAAAAACCTCTCAAGACAATTCATTCTTCTTTTGATTTGATATCTGCCAACAATAAAACAAAAAACAATTTAAGGATAATAAATTCTACACAATAAATTGCAAAAGAAATCTGCAACAAAATTTATATGCAAGTGAATGTACTCACATTTTTCAATAGAACACATCGCCTGCTGGCTCTTGCAGCTTTCAGGTGCTTTCGAAGAGAAAAAAAAATAGTTAATAGGTCAAATATTGATCTGCTCGTGCCTTGAAGCAGACAAGAAAATGTTTCTTTCGTTTGCAATATTTTCTTTGTTTCAATATTAACAATATTACCGATTTAGTGTTGTTGTTACACATTCACAAAATAAAGAACAAGTTTTTAGAAAATCTCATATTTCATATGTTTGCACCTCAAGTTAATGCCTTAAGGTTTTATTAATGAAATTATTCAATTTGTTTAACAACATCATGGATTGACTAAAGAAGTGCACAAAATGTTTGGAACGTTTCATGTTCTACTGCATCCACTTCCAAGCACAACAACTTCACTGAAAAAACGTAAATAGAAACACACGACTCTAACTGAAACAAATGGAGCGTCCTTTAAAGCATTTTTCTCTACAGTTCTATTAAGGCTGGTGTTTGCAAAACAAATAGAGTAGCAACGCAAATCCAGATAATGAAGTAAAACAAACTGGCAAATCATAGCAAAAGCATCGTGTACACTAAAACATGTTCATAATAACTTGCTGTTGTTGTTGTTACATATTTTTCAATTGACATCTCAACACTTCTTCCACTGTTGGTGTTTGCAAAACAAATAGAGTAGCAACGCAAATCCAGACAATGAAGTAAAACAAACTGGCAAATCATAGCAAAAACATCGTGTACACTAAAACATGTTCATAATAACTTGCTGTTGTTGTTGTTGCATATTTTTCAATTGACATCTCAACACTTCTTCCACTGTTGGTGTTTGCAAAACAAATAGAGTAGCAACGCAAATCCAGACAATGAAGTAAAACAAACTGGCAAATCATAGCAAAAACATCGTGTACACTAAAACATGTTCATAATAACTTGCTGTTGTTGTTGTTGCATATTTTTCAATTGAAATCTTAACACTTCTTCCACTGTTGGTGTTTGCAAAACAAATAGAGTAGCAACGCAAATCCAGACAATGAAGTAAAACAAACTGGCAAATCATAGCAAAAGCATCGTGTGCACTAAAACATGGTCATAATAACTTGCTGTTGTTGTTGTTGCATATTTTTCAATTGACATCTCAACACTTCTTCCACGGTTGGTGTTTGCAAAACAAATAGAGTAGCAACGCAAATGCTGACAATGAAGTAAAACAAACTGGCAAATCATAGCCAAAGCATCGTGTACACTAAAACATGGTCATAGTAACTTGCTGTTGTTGTTGTTGCATATTTTTCAATTGACATCTCAACACTTCTTCCACTGTTGGTGTTTGCAAAACAAATAGAGTAGCAACGCAAATCCAGACAATGAAGTAAAACAAACTGGCAAATCATAGCAAAAACATCGGGTACACTAAAACATGGTGATAATAACTTGCTGTTGTTGTTGTTGCATATTTTTCAATTGACATCTCAACACTTCTTCCACTGTTGGTGTTTGCAAAACAAATAGAGTAGCAACGCAAATCCAGACAATGAAGTAAAACAAACTGGCAAATCATAGCCAAAGCATCGTGTACACTAAAACATGTTCATAATAATTTGTTGTTCTTCTGTGGCACACTTTTCCAACTGACATCTCAACACTTTTTTTACTGCTGGTGTTTACAAAACAAAAAAATAATCAAGGCAAAACTTAGACAATGAAGTAAAACGGAACAGCGAATCATAGCAAAAGCGTCATGTACACTAGAACATAGTCAGAATAACTTGTTGTTTTTGTTGTTGCAATCAAAACATTCGAACATATTTCGACACGTTCTGTTGCAGTTTAAAATGTTTTACTTCACCTTTATTCAGCTCTACTGTCATATGACAGTATTTGTTTTATAATGAGAGAGTGGTAGATATATACACACACACACACACACTCTCTATTTGCTTTTGCTGATAAGCCATTTTTCTTGGCTTCGTGCAGTGCTTGACTGTTGGCTGATTTGCTTGTTTACCTGCTCAGTTTCTGTTCAATTGCTTTTGAAGTTGTGTTGACATTCGAATACGATAAGTTCGTTTTAATTTTCATTTCATTGCTGAGTGCGCATTTCGAGTATTACAATAAAAAAATAGAAAATAATAAAAAACAGGGATGTTATATGATATTTTGAAAATTTTACTTTATTAGAAATAAAATTAAACTCCTTGGAAACAACTGCCTTCAGGTAAAGGCAGAAAGCCGAATACGAGTGTATTCACATGCTCCCCAGTAACGCCTTAGAAACAAAAAACATGTCTCCCAGTTTTTATACTATTTTTAGAAACTGCTCAATATAGCATATGGGTAGTCCCATGATAAATCGACAAGGAGTTAAACTACGACGCCTTTTGATTTGAGCGAAATATCATCCGAGACATTTTTTGTTCTATTTGGCACTGGTACCAACGGAAACAACAAAAAAGGCATTCAAAATTTTCTAATTTCACCGAATTCACCGACTTCGTTCAATTTATTTTTTGAATATCTTAAAAACCAACCTACAAACGAATATGACTTCAGTCACAAAATATAAGAAAACAATGATTATTTCTTGCGAATATTTAATAAGTGCAAAGTTTTGAAAATTAAAATATTCAATGAATCAATGAATGAATTTCTGAATGTGACTAGAATTTGGAAAAAATAAATAAGAAAATGACAAATATTTCAAACAGAAAAGAAATAAATAAAATCGCAATATGGCAAATATATCTAGCAAATAATGTAAGAATGTGACAAGTATTTCTGCTAAAAAGTGTGCGAAAATATGACACACTATTACTGATAATAAAATTAATGTTGATCAGATTATGACGAAAATTTCTGTAAAAAATAAAAGTAAAATAGAATATAAGGAATTTTTCAGAAAAAGATATAAGAATATGACATATATTTCTGACAAAAATTGAAAATCTGAATATTCTAAATTTTTCCTGTTAAAAATTATAATAAAATCCAGAGTATCACATATATTTCTGACAACCAAAAATTAATAAGAAATTAATATATGAGAATACAATATATTTATCTGACAAAAAAGTAATAATTTGTATATGATATATATTTCTGACAAAATCAAATAATAATATGACAAATATTTCTGACAAGAAAATTAATAAAAACCCGCGTATCGCACATATTTCTGTCCAAAATAAATGAATGAAAATAGAAATATCATAAACATTTTTGGCAAAAAATGTAAATAAGAATGTAACAAATATTTGTGACAAAGCAAATAAACCCATCATATGTCAAATATTTTTGATAAAGAAATTTAAATAAGGATAAAAAAAAACAGAACGATACTTCTGAGAAAAATAGATAAGAAAATGAGAATTGTTTCTTTTAAATATCAGAATATGCCAAATATTTCTAAAAAAATGTATATAAAAAAATATGACAAACATTATAAAACCAGAATATGATTAATAACTTTGACAAAAAAAAGTAAAAATAAAAGCAAGAAATGACAAAGATTTCTGACAAGATAATAAATAAAAATCAGAATATGTTGAATATTTCTAAGAAAATAATAATTAAAAATCAGAATGTGACAAATACTTCTGACAAAATGTATTAATTAATTCGGAATAGGACAGTTTTTTTGCACGAAATAAATAAGTGAAAACGGAACATGACAGATATTTCTGATAAAAGAAATCAATATATGACAAATATTTCTGACAAAAAGTACATAAATTAATAATAATTTCTGAGTACAAAATAAATAAAAAACCCGATATCAAAAATATTTGTGACAAAAAAACATTTTTTAAAAGTAAGAATGTGACAAATATTTCGGAAAAAATAATAATTAATGAAAATCAGAATATGTTGAATATTTTTAACAATATAATAATTAAAAATCAGAATGTGACAAATAATTCTTACAAAATATATAAGTAAGTGAAAACGGAACATGACAGATATTTCTGATAAAAGAAATCAATATATGACAAGTATTTCTGACAAAAAGTACATAAATTAATAATAATTTCTGAGTACAAAATAAATAAAAAACCCGATATCAAAAATATTTGTGACAAAAAAACATTTTAAAAAAGTAAGAATGTGACAAATATTTCGGAAAAAATAATAATTAATGAAAATCAGAATATGTTGAATATTTTTAACAAAATAATAATAAAAAATCAGAATGTGACAAATAATTCTGACAAATATATAAGTAAGTGAAAACGGAACATGACAGATATTTCTGATAAAAGAAATCAATATATGACAAGTATTTCTGACAAAAAGTACATAAATTAACAATAATTTCTGAGTACAAAATAAATAAAAAACCCGATATCAAAAATATTTGTGACAAAAAAACATTTTAAAAAAGTAAGAATGTGACAAATATTTCGGAAAAAATAATAATTAATGAAAATCAGAATATGTTGAATATTTTTAACAATATAATAATTAAAAATCAGAATGTGACAAATAATTCTGACAAAGTACATAAATAAGTGAAAACGGAATTTGACAAATATTTCTGATAAAAGAAATCAATATATGACAAATATTTCTGACAAAAAGTACATAAATTAACAATAATTTCTGAGTACAAAATAAATAAAAAACCCGATATCAAAAATATTTGTGACAAAAAAACATTTTAAAAAAGTAAGAATGTGACAAATATTTCGGAAAAAATAATAATTAATGAAAATCAGAATATGTTGAATATTTTTAACAATATAATAATTAAAAATCAGAATGTGACAAATAATTCTGACAAAGTACATAAATAAGTGAAAACGGAATTTGACAAATATTTCTGACAAAAAATATATATAATTTAATAATAATTTCTGAGTACAAAATTAATAAAAAAAACCCGATATCACAAACATTTTTGACAAAACCGCGGCCGCAGTTTTGAAAAGAATACAAAACAATTTTAGCGGAGAAGTTGTAATTGTACTGGCAGATCTATTTACAAATTCAATGGCACTGTAGTTAACATCCCTGGCATAGACTGGGTATCACTTTGGAAGTCTAACCCTTTTCCCTCGGCAAACCTCTAGATAGTTAAAATAGTACTTCACTCGAAAATGCAAAACAAATACTCAAATTTAATTAATGCCAGACCACAGAAGTTATTTACATGAAACTTGTTTTAGGTCAAAGCAGTTCGAAATGTATGAGAGTGTGTGTCTGTGTTGGCTTAATATATTCCAATTCGAATATGGTCCTCAAGTGTAAAACAGGGCATTAGTGTCGTTATCACTCTGCTGCTCTTTAAAGCCGTTCACCAAAATCGTATCAAATGTCGTCCTTCAGGCCTACAATTTTACACAAAACAAAAGGTCAAACAAAAGCAACAACTACAACTCGTCCATGTTACAACGTTCTTTCAAATTCGATTCATGAACTGACAGAACAAACTAACAGTTAAATGACAATAATGGAGCCACTCCTTGTTGGAAACTTGTTAAAAAAATATATATCATTTATTAACATAAAACTTACCCAGAGCCATATAAATTCAGCCAACTGAATACAGCAGCTGCTGGATGTAACCCTGTTTAGCCAGACACTTGAGAACTTGGAGAAGAATGCAAACAGAAGACCAAACTTCAGCTGGCACTAACGAGCTGATGTAAACACGACAAACGGATTTAGATTCAACGAAAAATGTACTTGTAACTCACACAACTGCACATGACTGGTGCTGCTTGTACTTGCAAGTGTGCCTGCCTTTGCATGCAGTGCTGAGACACGCCAGCAATAGGAAAAGGTAAATACCAGCATTTTATTTTCCTTTTTTTTTGTGGGGAATACTTAACCTCATGATTTCCATAAAAATAATTATGCAGTTTTGAATTCAATGGGGAGGAATAGTTTTTTACTTGGCCCAAAAGTAGTACGACCGTTTGTTTGGATAACAACTTTAAAACACTTTCACAACATTTAGAAATTTAATTTAATTTAATTTATAAAAAGTTAGAGCACAAATTTTTTAGATTTTCTTTTTTTATTGTATTTAAATTCAATTAAAATTTGCAGGCTTGAATTTATAATAAAGGGTGTTTCTTATAGAGTGATACAAGTTTAAATCATGATAAAACATAATGATATATTTTTGATATCAATGAAACGGTCTTTGTTGGATAGAAAATTGTATGACATTAATGTTTAAATATGATTTCGGCCATGTGGCCGCCACGGCTGGCGCGTACAAGGCGCAGTCTGGAACACCAATTTTCACAAACAGTAACATTCTGACCATCATCGTTTTTGAAGACTTATGGGCCAATGACTCCGCCAGCCCATAAAGCGCACCAAACAGTAATTTTCTGTGGATATAAAAATGTTTTGACAAAAGCTAGTGGATTCTCCTCAATCCAAATGCGACAATTCTGCTTATTTACGTAACCATTCAACCAAAAATGGGCTTCATCGGAAAATAAAATTGTGAATAGACGAAGTGCACGATAAGTTTGACGAGCAGAACCATTATTTTGATTAAAAATTTCCACGATTTGCACGCGTTGCTCTGGTGTAAGTCGATCCATAATAAAATGTCAAAGTAAACTAAACAAAAAGCAACCATCAGCTGTTAAATGGGTGGTCAAATAAAGCAGTGATGCCAACTCAAAGTTGTATCACTCTATAAAAAACACCCTATATATCTGAAAGAGAGCACAAATTTTTTGAATTCTGTAGAAATTTTATTTTAATTCTTTTTTTTATAAATTCCATTAACGTCAAGGAATTTTAAACACATCCAGACTGAATGTTGAGCACTTTTAATAAATTTAAAAAAAGGTAAATTCTGCCAAAATGACTTGTTTTGAATGGCCCAAATATTTGCCCAAGTCTTTTATGCTGTTTTACTTTATTCATGTTTGAAATCTCTTTATTTTGAATTCGTTGTGGTTACTACGCAACAACAAAAAAAAACAACTTACAAATACACGCGCATAAATAAAAGTTTAGCAGGTGTGTGCATTAAGGGAGCCCAACTTTAGTTAATGGGAAATATAAACGGGCTCCAGTTTATTGCAACTTAAATAAATCATTCCAATTTTTTTTTAATCCAAATTCAAATTAAACAAAACCGAAGTGGAGATGAGGAACGGCGTCAAGATTTCACGGTTACAGTCGCCCAATATTTCGATTTACTTCCTTTGAAAATTGTGCATAAAATAAAACGAAAACTTATTCGTGCAACGCACACGTTTCGCGTTGTTTCTGGAGCAAAACAATAAAGAGAATTTTTATTGCGTTCCGCTGTAAATGTTCCTCGAACACGAATGGTGCAGCAAACGCAAGAACTGTTCCATTAAATCTTTAAGCAAATTGTGGCCTGGTGCAAGGCCGTGGGAGGGGGTACTAAAAGTTGTTTGTGGGCTTTTGATTGACAGCAGGTTGTGCGTGTGTATGGGCTCTTTTATTTATTTAACGTTTTTCTTTCTCCTTCTTATTATTTATTTTTTTGTATTTTAATTTACGATAAAATTTACAACTCGACCGTTATAAAAACGCACTGCGATAAGAAATTTTCGCAAAACATTTTTGATTGTTTTGGCACCGCAGGTAGAGAAAAGGGAAATGATAACAAAGAATTAGTTTCAGGAAGATAAAATTAAACATATAAAAAACGTTCTTTCTACATGTCAACAAGTCCATTTGAAGTAACACATTTAAATCTGAAGCAACACTTTTTGTCAAAGTGAATTTATATTTAAAAAAATTAATTTAGAGCACAAAACAGATCACGGTTTTTATGGGAAAACTCTATAGAAATATTAAAGGCGTTCAGTTAAATAATTCAACTACAAAACTGACATCTACAAAAAAATATTAAAAGTTTTAAAAAACGGCCCAACAGGCGATGACTCCAAAAAGTAAATTCACTCTTCAATAACAGTAAGAAAATTGTGCGCATCGAAGGGAATATTCGTCGAGACTTATGTCTTCTTCCGAAATGGGCATAGAGTTGCCATGCTGACCGTGTGGCAACTTTATTTCCAGGAGCGGTTCCCTTCCCCGCCTCCCCTTTCGAGCGATGTAACGTTATCTTTTGTGTGGTTTTCTGTTAATCCATTGATTTAGGCCGACAAATCTGTTGCAATATTCTTGACACACAATTTCAAAAAATAAACTTGATTATGCAAAGAACTCTTGATAAGGGGTTAAAATTTAATATATATATATATATATATATATATATATATATAATTTTGTTATTCGTCCATTACCACCCTGTAAGAGTATTCCCATTCTACACGATTTAACGAAATTTGAACTCCCTACTTAGAATATTTAAAACAAAGGGTGAGTTAGTGGTTTTAAAATATTTTGTACAAATCAAATTTCCATGAGATCTCGACGTTCTGTGTTTCTTAGAAGCTTCCCTGACTACTTCTGTAGTCAGGGAGACATTTACTTGACATGCTGTTTAGCATAGATGAAATGAATGAAGAGGTAAAATTTTTTTTCACTATTTCTTGTATTGCAACTAAATCGAAATATATATTTGAAATATTAACAATTTTATGAAGTGGTAATATTTTTGAAGACTATAAAATGTTTTGATAGTTTTTCTTGATGCTTGACGAACATCGGCAGCCTAATTTGGAAAACAGTAGACCAGCCATCGAATGGAACAATTAAAAATAAAATCAATGAAAAGAAACTATTTTCCACAACACAATAATAAAAAAAATCCATACCAATTATATTTTTGTTTTACACTATAAATCCCATGCAATTAAAAAGAACACCCGATACATGCGAATTTCTTAGCTTTTACAACGAAATTGAAAACAAAATTTGTTCGTACATCGCGCCGTATGATTGTTATATTAAACTAAAATATATCTCGGCATCACTCATACGCTGCGATTAGCTGCTGTTGAATTGTATGGAGGACAGCGTTGTCATTTTATATCTGGTGTTTTTTTATAGAGTGATACAACTTTGAGTTAACATCACTGCTTTATTTGAGCACCCATTCAACAGCTGATGGTTGCTTTTTGTTTAGTTCGCTTTGACATTTCATTATGGATCGACTTACATCAGAGCAACGCTTGCAAATTGTGGAAATTATTAATCAAAATAATGGTTCTGTTCGTCAGACTTATCGTGCACTTCGTCCATTTTATGGCGTACATAATCGTCCTTCAGAGCTGCTAATTCGAGGAACAATAGATCGTTTTCGGACCACATTTACTGTTACTAATAATGTGCATCCCGTGAGACGCCGAACAGTGCGCACTGAAGAATCTATAGCCGCTTTACTGGAAAGCATTGAAGATGATCCTAAACAATCAATTCGCCGCCGTTCTCAGCAACTGGGGTTGTGTCCTTGTACTTTATGGAAGAGTTTGCGCAAAGATCTTGGATTAAAAGCTTTCAAGATTCGACTTGTGCAGGAATTAAAGCCAAATGACCATCGTATGCGCCGCCAATTCGGCGAACGGGCTGAAGCACAAATTGATATTTTCATCGGAAAATAAAATTTTTAATGGACGCAGTGCACGATAAGTTTGACGAACAGAACCATTATTTTGATTAAAAATGTCCACAATTTGCACGCGTTGCTCTAGTGTAAGTCGGCCCATAATGAAATGTCAAAGAAAACTAAATAAAAAGCAACCATCAGCTGTTAAATGGGTGGTCAAATAAAGCAGTGATGCCAACTCAAAGCTGTATCAATCTATAAAAAAACACCCTATAGGAATTAATAAATATATAAACATCTGTTTTAGTTGCACAAGAAATATTAAAATTCAGTTTACTTTTGGAACGCACTTCGCATTTTATACACTCTGTACTCGCTTGTGTTCACATTCGCACATCAGATATGAAAATTAATTTTTCTAATCACTTATTGTTAAATTGATTTGAGAATTATAAAAGGAAATAAAATTGTTGAAGGATTTGAAACAAACAAAAAAAATGGGTCAGCGTTTGACCGCAAGCATTTGCGTCAATTGGCTGTTTGCGTCAACAGGAAGGAGTTTCTTTAAATAAATACAATTTGACTTACATGGACGCTGCCGTTGAGTGCTCGCCACATTGCAGGGGATTCAATTAAAACTTGGAAATTTCAACCCGCTTGCAGCCCGCTGCTTGTTTCGTGCGGTTCGACAACTCACAATTGAAATAATAATTTGCCAATGAAAATTGCGTTCAGTTTTAATGACAGAGAACATTTACAGACTGTTTTTATTTATTTATTTTTATTTTATTTTTTTCTTTTCTTTTTCGTTTTATTGTTGGCAAAATTTATTTTTAGGTAATTTGATATAATAAAACCTCATTTTATTTTTCACGCGTGCCGAAGGCTCTCATGATACTGAATATTTAAACATCCTGTTTTTCCTTTTTGTTTGTTTGTTTTTTTTTTTTTTTGTTCTTTTTTGCGGACGCTCACAAATACTGTTGTAATTGAGAAATCCAATACTGATGATAATGACCTAAACATTATGCAAACTGTGGATGATTGAGTTAATGAATAATGGCCCTGATGTTTACAGGATTGTGTGAATGTGTGTGTGTGTGTGCTTCTTTTTTTCGTAATTCATATTCTTAATAAAGAAACTTTGTGTTAATTGCGTCATAATAAAGAAAATATTTGGTTTATGTGCATTTGCTTCGAACGAAAAGCGGTGAAATTTTATTAGGGCCGTAACCAAAATGAGTTTTTATCCTGTCAATTTCACATTAAAATCGAATCAGTATATTCAAAGAAATTTGCTTCATAAATGCACCGAAAAAATGTCACTAGATTTCGCATTGTAAATTATTTGCTACAAAAAAAAATTAAATTTTGTAAACTGTTTATTCGAAGCGTAGCGGCTTTCGAAAACAGCTTTTCTGCTCTGCTGTGTAAGTTGAATATTTTCATGTGATATTCAGTCTCCCTTGTACTTCAGAATATTTCTCCTGACTTTCTAAATTGAAAACGCTCTTCGAACAATTCGCGTACAGAATTAAATTCATACGATTTCGTTCACAAAGTTCAGTGAAATATTAACGCATATTGTCAAGAACTTGGCTTTAATAATTTCTCAAAATTTAATTTATGCCAACAACATTTTTTAGCTTTTTAAAAACCACTTTCTGTATAAACAAAAATGGTATTCAGTTTTTGCTTAAAGGAATTTCAATAACTGATCCTTCACACAATTAGAATATCCATTAAATTCTTAAAAACTAAAGATATATAGAAAACGTTTGACCTTAAAGGCCATCCCTGTAACTTCCCTCTAATTTTAACCGCTTTTAACGGTTTTAGCTTCCAGCTAAAACTCTATTATTTTAATTTTCAATTCAAGCAATTCCCACGTGATAAGTGTTGACTGATATAGTTTTCGTTTATTATAAAAAAAATCGAGAGCATTAACTTCTCAGATATATAATTTCGTATAGAATTAATTTTACAATTAATTCTATAAGACGTAGTGACTTTTGTGCAGAGCTGGTAGCAGCGTTAATAAAAAATTACCTCAAACTGGCCAAACCCGCCGAAACCCCATTTAATTTTTTACTTAATCCGATCTAATCAAATGAGAATAATTTAGTTAATTATATAAAGAAATTAGAATGAGTAACACTCCCTAAGCAAAAGAAATATTAAACGCAGAGACTTTCAAATGCATACACACACACACACACACACTTAAGCATGCGTGTAACATGGTGTAGCAAAATTATAAAATTGCCAGGACTGTTTGTTTTTATTTTTCCTGTCATTCTTAAGAGACAAAATCGACTGTCAAAAAATTTATCTCTGACGGCACCCAACTGTAGGGAAAAGGATCGGTTTGAGTCAGGATGGCTGTTGCCTGAAATAGTGAACACCAGACAACGAGGACTTATATTCTGAGTTCGTCTAAGCTCTCAGACATTCAGACATGAACATGGCGTCGTATAGTTGTCCGCTTATCTCAATGACGAAGGCTGGACATTATCGACAGGGAATAACACTGCCATGTACTACAAAAAAAAGCGGAATACAGCACCCTACTTTGTCGCTACCTGCGTAGTAGAAAGTAAAAATAAGTACCACAAAATTCTCTAAATTCTAATAATTTTTTTAATTCTGGACTCAATGCGATGTTCATGTGGAGCTGGTCCAGGACCAATAAAATACGACAACTTAATAACTTTAAGGCCGATTTGATCAAACATGTTCCATGTTTCCTGCTCTTTTTTCTGTTTTATTCTTAACGAGATTTACGTCTCTTTCTGATGTTCTACTCTTTTGAAATAAGAACAGCTCATCAACGTCCTTGAAAATATAGCCAAGTGGGGTCACAATATTCGGGTAGATTTTAATAATGTTCGAAAGACCCGGTGCATGGTAGCACCCACCGTTCACAGTAACGTTGCTGCTTTCATCCTCTTTGAAAAAGTTGCGACCAACGATGTTATCCTTCTTATAACCGATAATAAACAGTGCATTTTTTCAGAATGCATTGGCCAGTTTGAACAACGCCTGTGGCGGCATCTCTTCACTCCAAATACTACCATTTTATTTGCGCGCTTCGTCGCTGAAAAGACTTGAATAGCACCAGAACACGATGCACTTTCCTAGTCGGGCATGAATTTTATTAATAAAATTAAAACTAAAAATATTTCAAAAAGATATTTCACAAAATCGTAGAAAAATAAAGCGGCTTCAGTGATCGATTACACAACGTAATCAGCTGTTGACTCTAGAAAAATATGGTCACTGCAAACTCACGTCAAAGACGGTTAATCGTGAGATATCACGAACGAAAGAATTCGAAAAAGTTGACTTTTTTGAATAAAATTACCGAAATTATAAATCTGATCAGTTAATACTCTCGATTCTTTTATAATCATCGGAAACTATATCAATCAAGGATTATCACGTGAGAATCACTTGATTTGAAAATAAAAATAATAGAGTTCGTTAATATTTCACTGAATTTGTGAAAGAAATCGAATTAATTTAATTCTGTAGGCGCGAATTGTTTGAAGAGCGTTTTCAATTTAGAAACTCATGAGAAATATTCCAAAGCACAAGGGAGAGTGAATATCAGTTGGAAATCTTTAATTTGCACAGCACAGCAGAACAACTGTTTTCGAAAACCGCTACGCTTACTTAAAAACATTTTTCTGAACAATTAACCAGTAAAATAGGATTTTTTAATAAAAATAAATAGTTCGTTACCAATAATTTACAATGCGAAATCTAGTGAAATATTTTCTGGGGACTTGTGAAGCGAAACTCTTTCAGTGTACATGCGAATGGTTGTTCTTTGTTGAATATTTTTCATGTCTTTCTAATTTTAAGACGTTACGAATATTTTACTTGTGAAAAAGTTAAACACAACCTGAAAGGAGGGAGCTTCGTCGCTGAAAAGATTTGAATAGCACAAGAACACGATGCACTTTGCTAGTCGGGCATGAATTTTGTTAATAAGATTAATTAATCTGCAAGTCCAAACCAAACTGAACATGTTCTACAGTAACATCACGGTTGCAAAAACAGTGAATGTTACAAAAAAAAACTCACCCCATTTACAACAACAAGTTGTCAAGAAGGGAATTTTATCTTTCCCAATTTCCCCGTGCACGCATTTTTTATAGAATCGTATATTTTGTAAATTGTGTTGTACAGTGTAATTGGCAGGTGTAAACAACAAAACAGAAACAGACAGACGCACACATGCACACATTGAGACATGCCAGTGTTGTTGTTTGTTTGCTTGCACTGAAAACCTTCGCTTCAGTATCTAATAATTAACCCTGCGGAGACAACAAAAGCGTTGAAATTATACACTTGGAAAAATAATAGGTTAATGAATAATAAATCAGTGTAAATGTTTAATTGTCATTGAACAGAAAAGCATGACATAAATATTATTCAATTAAGAATTGAGATTATTAATAATTTCCACACGATTGCAGGGGCAGTATTTTACTTTTTACGACTCCAAAATTAATACTCTACTCGCAACATAATTTACAACAACACATCCAGAGTCCTTTTGACAATTTGTCCCAACTATTCGGCTGCAGTTCAGATTTGTGCCAAACGTTTAATTAATTAGGAAAATTAACTGCACCAACGCTTGCAAGACAGATGCCTTAAATTGGCAGCCGAATACACGGACACGACTGGTGTGCTCGTGCTTAAGTACTCGTGTAATAAATCAAAAACGTTGAAGTATTCGTTGCAGCTGCAGAGTAATAAAACAAGTTGGCATTTTTAAATTGATATTAACAACGACCAGAGAGTTTAAGCATGGCAAGAAGTGTAACGACCCCCAGTGTTTTTTATGATGGAAAAAAGTTTATCGAACTATTCATTTCCAGTATTCGTATGAAAATTTCAGACGATAATATACGATCCATTAAAGTAAATAATGAACTACAGAAATTTACAATTAAACTAGAATTTTTTTCGCAAAACGAAACCGATTTTCTCATTTAAACTAATTCGGATTTGTGACACATTCTAAAAAGAAAAATTTTCAAAGCGACAACTTTATTACGGCAGTAGTTTCAGGGGCAATTATAACTTGAGGGGCTTCTAGTGTTAAGAATCTGATTTTCACTACTACACTAGTCGTCCGGACAGACTTTAAAATGCCACAAATCGTCTTGATAATAATATAAATAATACTGTCTGACAGTCATATCATGTGATCCTTTTTTTCGTTGGACTAGCCCTCAGGCCATGTCCCCTACTTGTGCAGTGCACTGTATCAGAACTAGAACAGAGGGATAGTGTTGAAGGGACCGAGAGGAAGAGAGAGAGAGAGAGAGAAGTTTGTTGTAGTTATTTTACTTATTATTTCGCTGGTGAATTTTTTGCTGCAGGTAGCGGCGAAAGAGAGTGCTGTCCCCATGTGACCTGTCCACGCTACCCCCTCCTTTCCAGCTCTGTCCCAATGCCCTGCTTATGATGCGACATATCCCCTGAGTGCTAGTCCACGATAAAAAGAAAATTAATTTAAAAATAGTTTAATTCTTTTGACTCAGTAAAAATTATTTTTATACCACCGTCCGTTTATGGCGATGACATTAATTCTGTGCATGTGCTCGTCTGCAAAAGGTGTAACAGCATGCGATTGGGAGAAAGAAACAAATCGCCAAGACCAAAACAAACAAAAAAGTACTACAAGTTTTATAAAAAAAATATATAAAAAAACACAAACAACAAGTAACAAGAAAACCGAGTAAATTAATTGTACTTGAATGTATTTTATGTTCTTGTAACTATTTTACGAGCATTCGTTATGGTGCAACATTTCAGCACTTACCTTGTGTTCGGACTGGTAACAAAAAGCCAACAACGCTTTTGCCGGCTCACAGTTGGGGGGCGAAAATGTCTTCTCATAAAAACCAACTCAGTGTGCACGGTGGGCGTAACAATGACTTGACGATGTTGGCTGGTCGACTGTCTTTTCTTCAATGAAACTGTGCAGAGAACGGCTGTCGATATTTTTTGTTTGCCCCGGTTGTTTAAGAACGAACTCAGAAAGCCAAAACCAGCAGTACTCACCATTCGTTATCTTTTGAAAAAAAGTCCTGCTGCTGCCAGTGAGCGAGTGTCTCGGTTTGTGTTCGTGTGTTTGTGCGATGAAATATAAATTATTTTTATTTTCTTTATTCTATTTTGCAAGTTCAGTTTGGAACACTCGAACGTGCTGGAAGGGTTTTTGGCTGTTTTCTTTAATTTTGCGACTCTGTACGTTCGTTTTTTTTTTGTTGCTTCTTCTGTTTTCCTACGCTGGCTTGTAGTTTTATTTACATCAATTATTTTTTATGTTACTTTTTATATTTCCATAACAAGTTAAGGTTTCATTCTTTTTATGTTTATTAATATTTCTTTTTTCCTTTGTCAGCTATTACCCCTTCCAAAGACTTTTCGTTGCAGCAATTTTTATATTCGATTTTTTCATTCTCGTACAACGTGCTCGCCTTAACCCTAAAAGGACACAAGATTTTTTTTTTATTTGTATTTGTTTAAAGAAAATTTTTAAAAATATTTAATAAGACGCATAATTTTCTTCTACAGAGTGGAGAGCATCAGATTTTATTTCAATTTTAGAGGCATAAAACTTTAAGATGGCAACACTTTTTTTAATGACATCTTTTTTGTCAGCTGACAAATTTTAAAAAAATATTTAATATGACACAAAAATTTCTTCTACAGAGTGGATTTTTATTTTATTTTTTCAGAGGCATACAACTTTAAGATGGCAACACTTTTTAAATGACAGCTTTTTTGTCAGCTGACAAATTTAAAAAAAAAAACATTTAATATGACGCAAAAATTTCTTCTACAGAGTGGATTTTTATTTTATTTTTTCAGAGGCATAAAACTTTAAGATGGCAACACTTTTTTTAATTGCAGCCTTTTTGTCAGCCGACATATTTGAAAAAAGAATACAATATGACGCTTAATTTTTTGCTGGAGTTGAGTGCATCCAATTTTGATTCTTTTAGGGGTACAAAACTCTAATATGGCAACACTTTTTAACTGGCACCTTTTTTGTCAGCTGACACATATTGAAAAAAATTTGGAAATGAGTGCATCAAATTATATTTTTTTTAGAGGCATACAACTTTAAGACGTCAAAACTTTTTTAAATTACAGCTTTTTTGTCAGCTGACAAATTTTAAAAATATATTCCATATAACGCTTAATTTCTTGCTAAGGAATTAAGTGCATCCGATTTTTATTTGATTTTCTCAGAGGTATAAAACTTCAAGATGGTAACACTTTTTTAATATAACAGCTCTTTTGTCAGCTGTCAAATTAAAAAGAAAATATTTAATATGACGCATAATTTTATTCTACAGAGTGGAGAGCATCAGATTTTTATTTTATTTTTTAGAGGCATACAACTTTAGGTTGGCAACACTTTTTGATATGACAGCTTTTTTGAAAATATATTAATAACACGCATAATTTACTTCTAAAAAGTTGAGAGCATCAGGTTTTTATTTTTTGAGAGGTATACAACTTTAAGATGGCAACACTTTTTTACGTGACAGCTATTTTGTCAGCTGTCATACTTAAAAGATATTTAATGTGCCGCAAAGAGTGGAGTGCATCAGATTTTAACTTTATTTTTTTTTTACAGTTATAAAACTTTAAGATGGCAACACTTTCTTAAATGACAGTTCTTTTTTTAAGCTGACAAGTTTCACAAAAAAATTAATATGACGCATAATTTTCTTCCAAAAAGTTGAGTGCATCAGATCTTTTTATTCTTTTATATGTATAAGACTCTAAGCTGGCAACACTTTCGTAACTGACAGCTGCTTCTTTAGCTGTCAAATGACTTATATTTTGTTTGGTATGTCATTTCAACATGAATACCCTGAAGTCTGAACAACGCCTTCAAATTGTGCAAACTTGTTTTGAAAAATCATTGTTCTGTTCAAAAGACGCGCGGATACGCACTACGTCCATTTTAAGGCCAATAAAGTCGTCCATCAGACGCGTTATACAGAGTTTTGTTCTGCATGGAATTTTAAAAGAATGCCGACGGGTAGACAGGGCAGCCCCGTGTTTCTATTGGCTTTTTAAATTTTCCTTTATACGGATTTCGCGTGGATTTGGCACGATTTTTTATCATTCCACATACCGGCTCGGTCATGTCTTAAATTTTATTTTTGCTTCTTTCACAAACTTTTCAAAACTACTCGTGTATCCACGGAGGTTCTGTCCATATTAAAGGACTTTTTATAAAAATCTGTTGTAATTGTTTCAGTTTTACTTTGCTCACAATGAAGTCGCGTTATGGTGAATTTGTATTTGTTGAACAGCAGCCAAAAGATCACAAATCAGTCACCCGAAAGTACTGTTGACATTTAATGCTGACTTATTTCTGAAGTTGAATATTTATTGAAATTTCAAAGAAATCAATTTGATTTTCTGCTTAATTTACAATTTCATATTCAGCACAAAGAATTCAAATTAAAAATAATTTTTTTGCTGCATAAGAATTACTTGGCATTGATGTGGAAGAAATGTCCAACAAAGCAAATTCATTTAATACCTGCTGCCCGATTTATAGACTTCATTAAAGTAGAATTCACTTTAAAGGGAAACAAAACTTGAACGTCCATCAGCCGGACGACCTACAACAAACGCTGCTGACTTGTAGACTGAATTATTCATAAATAATAACAATAAATAAGAGATTTTATATGCATCATCATCGTCATCGTCAAACTCATACTCATACTCATGCAGGATATTAAAAAAGTGCAAAAAAAAACGAGAAGAGCTGAAAACAAACAAGTAGAAGAAAATGCAATTTCCATTATGGCCACAAAGTAAAAACTGTTGAGAAAAAAAATCAGATAATAATATTTAAATATGTTGGCATAACTCGTAATTTCTTTTTTCAATTGCTGCTCTTGAAACCTCCATCAATCATCAGCCGCTGCCCGCATTATGATGATGACGACGATGATGATGATGTACTACAAGTGCCTGCCTGGTCGCCATCTCCACGTAGACAGAATCGTATGTTTTTCATCTTTTGTTTTTTTTTGTTTTTTTTTTATTTTTTTGTTGGTGACCTCAATCACAAAAAAAGGCCTCTTTCTAATAATTCAATTCATTAAAATTTATAAGTTTTCTTATTTCTCATTTCCTTCTTTGTTGTACAAAAAGGATGTTGCAATTTTTCTTTTTATTCGCTTGTCTTTCGGCCAAATTTCTATTTCATTAAGGAAACCGCAAAAATGTTCTTCGAGTGTATCTAACAAATTCGGTGCAGAGTATCAAAATAACGCAAATTAAGGGAATAAAATTGTTTCTTAGAAATTGTTAAGACCAGCGGTCATTACAATTGGAAAGAAATTACTTGGGTGTGTGTGTGTGTGTGTGTGTGCCGGGGGCATCATGTGAAATATGTAAAGAGTCCTTTTTTGTAACTTTTCTTTTCTTTGTTTGTTTTTTTTTCCCCTGCTTTTCTTAGCCCCCTCTCATACGCATGTTGGCAAAATCGTAAACTTTTTAAATGATGGTTTGAGTTTTTTGGGTTGTACAGTGCTGGTGCAAATTATAGCACAGGACTGCAGGAACTTTAAGGACCGGTATTACAATTTCTTAGTAGTTAATTTTAGCATTTTATCACACGGTTAAACAGTTTTTCATTGTCACCACTTTAATTTCACACAAAGCGAGAGTTGCGGTCAAGGCAGAATTATCTTATTGGTAATTTATTTTGATTGACGGTTAGATTTTTTACTATCGGCTGTTTTTTATAGAGTGATACAACTTTGAGTTGGCACAGCTGCTTTATTTGACCACCCATTTAACAGCTGATAGTTGCTTTTTGTTATGTTTGCCTTGACATTTCATTATGGATCGACTTACACCAGAGCAACGCGTGCAAATTATGGAAATTTTTAATCAAAATAATGGTTCTGTTCGTCAAACGTATCGTGCAGTTCGTCCATTCAAAGTTTTATTTTCCGATGAAGCCCATTTTTGGTTGAATGGGTACGTAAATAAACAGAATGGTCGCATTTGGAGTGAGAAGAATCCACAAGCTTTTGTCGAAACACCACTACATCTACAGAAAATTACTGGCGGAGACATTGGCCCGTAAGTCTTCAAAAACGATGATGGTCAGAATGTTACTGTTTGTGAAAATTGGTGTTCCAGATTGCGCCTTGTACGCGCCAGCCGTGGCGGCCCCATGGCCGAAATCATATTTAAACATTAATGTCATACAATTTTCTGTCCAATAAAGACCGTTTCATTGATATCAAAATATATTTTTTATGTTTTATTATGATTTAAGCTTGTATAACTCCCTAAAAAAACACCGATACTTCGTTTCAATGAACTTTAGCTGGTATTCTTTAAAGATGTTTTGATGTTATAAAAGGTTTATAAAATAGATTTCTATTTAAGTCTTTCATAAGCCGAATACATGAACAGGAATATTAAATTTGTTTATTGAAAATTTATGGAAAAGATTATGGAGACTTTTTGGATTTTTTAAAATTATTTTAAAATTATTTGTCAGTTCGACGATGTCGAAAGATCAAATAACGACCGCATAAACAACATTGAAAACGGAAATATTTATTTTTTTTTAATTATATATTTTTGAATTTAACATAAAATTAACTGGCAGTTAATTTTTTTGTTTCATAATTTTCAATATTTTTATGTCTGACAAGGAAAAATTTACTGTCGGCTGTTTTTTATAGAGTGATACAAGTTTAAACCATAATAAAACATAGTGATATATTTTTGATATCAATGAAACGGTCTTTGTTGGATAGAAAATTTTATGACATTAATATTTAAATACGATGTCGGCCATGTGGCCGCCACAGCTGGCGCGTACAAGGCGCAATCTGGAACACCAATTTTCACAAACTTTTCGCAGCATTTGCGGCCGTATCTCGCCGATAACTCATCGAATGTTGACTTCCAGGTGCTCAATTCTTTGTGCTTTATGGACGTACACAAGTGACTTTACATAACCTTAAAGAAAATAATTCAATGAAGTTAAATGACACGATCTTGGGGGCCAATTAATTGGGCCATTTCTTGAAATAAATTTTTCGTCAAAAGTTTCTTTGAGTAAATCAATTGTAGCGACCGCTGTGTGGCATGTGGCTGCGTCCTGTTGGAACTACATATCAGCAAGATTAATGCCAGCTAATTGAGGTGCGAAAAAACTTCGAATGATGGTCCTATACCGTTCACCATTGACAGTAACATTCTGACCATCATCGTTTTTGAAGACATACGGGCCAATGAGTCCGCCAGCCCATAAAACGTACCAAACAGTAATTTTCTGTGGATGTCATGGTGTTTCGATAAAAGTTTGTGGATTCTCCTCAATCCAACTGCGACAATTCTGTTTATTTATGTACCCATTCAACAGAAAATGAGGTTCATCGGAAAATAAAATTGTGAATAGACGAAGTGATTTGATTAAAAATGTCCACAATTTGTACGCGTTGCTCTGGTGTAAGTCGATCCATAATGAAATGTCAAAGCGAACTAAACAAAAATCAACTATCAGCTGTTAAATGGGTGGTCAAATAAAGCAGTGATGCCAACTCAAAGTTGTATCACTCTATAAAAAAACACCCGCTATATGAAAATTGTAAAGGAAATCAAATAAATTCATATCGCACATTTCTTTTATAATTCTCAATTCGTTTCTAGCAGTTTGTGCATCTGCAAAAAAAAAAAAATGGATGACTTTAATTATAAAAGAGCCTACGGCAGGCATAAAGACGTACTTAAGGTGCTACAAAGAAATCAATTTTTATTACTCAAAATATTTACTAACATTTGCCCTCTTCTGTAACATGATTATTGGCTAAAGCAGTTTTTTTATTTACTTTTCCTTCATGGTTTGCTGCGTCTCACCTCCCATTCTTACAAACCCATTATGAAAAGGTAATCGCGGGGAAGGCTAATGCTCTTTTATTTTTTCGCCAGACCTTCTTTTAAAACTGATAAGAAGCCGCCGATATTTTGTAAAACCTCATGGCCAAGGAAATAATAAAATAAACTGCAATAAAGACATTATCCAAATGAGCCATAAAACATGTGAAGGAAGGGGTAAGTGAAAGCCACTGTATTGCGGGCTAATATTGACAGGAAAAACATTAAATTGGCCAGATATTATAAGAGTAAAATGAGTCAATAAGAAGTCATTAAAGCAGCCCCTTTTTCAGGCAGCTGGCAAATGTCTGACGGTCTCCACCACTGGCGAGACAAGTGCCAAAATAAATTTAAAAAAAATATTTCAAACATTTCCTCGACTGCGTATGACAATCAAGTATTTTTGTATAATAATTTTTTTATTTTTTTTTTTTTTTTGTGAAAAACAAACAGAATTATTTACCAGCAAACAAAAGATTATTTTACCCCCACTGAATGGCAGATGTAAAAAGCGAAACGACATGTTGGCAAAATTATGTATAATAAAAATTAATTACTTTTTTCATTTATATTTGGAATGAAATATCTGACCATAAATAGAGCGAGGGAGATTGTTTGTTTTTGTTGTTGTTTTTTAGAATACAAAATTGGTCATTAAAATATAAAAATAACATTTAATGTTATTTAAATTGTGCCCCAATACCCAACCGCTTGAAGCACAAAAAATACCAACAAAAAGCTTAAGAAAACTTTCAGCTGCCGGCGAACAGAATTATTTCTGTTAAGGAAAAAAAAATATGTTGATATTGTGTTCCATAACAGCACGTGCTCTCAACAACTCTCATGCTAACGAGAATCGTTTTTATTACGTTAATAGAATTTTTTCCGTGATTTTAAACTCTGATGCTGACAGCGATTGGATTCCATAACCGGCCTGATTGTTTTATGACTTCGTTGTGCAGGCTCACGTTTGCCAAGACTTTTGCAAATAAATTGTAAAAATAGTATTAAAAAAAAATAAAACCTTTTTGCTGTGGAATAGTTTTATTAACGTGTACGTACGTCTAATGCAATAAACCGTTTTCCATCTCTGCTATAATTCCACTACGGAATCAAGGGACTTGCCATTTACATAAAAAAAACTTCCATAACATAAATTAACACACCCGACTACTGCTGAGGAAAGTGTAGCGGCTTTCGAAAACAATTGAGCTGCTCTGCCGTGTTTTTTTTTGTATATTTAAAAAAACTGATGTTGAGTTTCTCTTGCGCCTCGGAGTTTTGAATCGGAATTGAATTTAATGCAACAAGAAATGACAAAGAAATGTTTGCAATCCAAAACAAATTTTTTGTATGGAAATACTAACAAAAAGAACGAAAATCTGAATATTTGAAAATCGTTTTAATAAGAATTCCATTTTTTATATGAAAATTTAAGAAATTCCGCCCTTCTTTTTTGTGTACAAAAATTCAAGATATTTAAACTTCATTTTCCGTTTATGAAAATTGAAAACATTCGAAATAAATTTCTCGTCTAAGAAAATTTAAAATATTCAGAAAAGAAAATTTG